>OZ023313.1:11127551-11595734 GCA_964007375.1 Ophion obscuratus
GTGTTAGCGAAAATCGGCAGAAAATAATGAAGCAACTTGTCCACTTCTTTGATGTTCGCTACTTTCGATTATCGCTCGTTTACCTATCTATGATCTACATATTCGAAGTTTGTATCCTCAATATATGGCTTTTTGCTATAGATGTTATTATCAATATTAGACACTCACTTCTGTCATCCCCACTTCTCTCTCTCTCTCTCTCTCTCTCTCTCTCTCTCTCTCTCTCTCTCTCTCTCTCTCTCTCTCTCTCCCCCCCCTCCCCCCCTCTCTCTCTCTGTATATGTGTAAACAGGGTGTCCTATTATGAATGGATAATTCTGCAACTGTCAATAGCCATGTCATGTCCTACTATATGCTGGAATTTCAGTTTAGTAAAAGTCCACGATTTTTGAAATAAAAATCATCTGCTTTTGGTTTTTTGTATATGATTTCTACAAATGATAACTATTTACCCGGTTTTGAAAAAAATACTCTTGGTTATTTGTTTTATCTAGAAAAGTCTCCTTTTCAACCTTAAATATTAAGGAAACTTTATGAAAAGAGATCCTATGCAGAATTTTCATACAAACCAATTTGAACATCTGACTTTGATAGCCTACGGTGTAAAAAATGTACTACGCATATCGTGCCAATTACTTTGAAAAGTTGGTTAGTTATTGTCGATTCATATCATTTGTAGAAATGGTATGCGAAAAACCAAAAACAGATGATTTTTTTTAAAGGTAACAAAGCCCAAAATGTCGAAAACCGTGGGACTTTTACTGAACGAAAATTCCAGCATATTGTAGGATATGATCTGACCTATCGACAGTTGCAGGATTATCCATTCATAATAGGACACCCTGTATGCAGGGTGGACCATTTAACGTGACCAGCCTAAATATCTCCGTTGCCTTTAGGGTGACCAAAATAAACTCAAACAATCCCAACAAACCGAAACAAAACTCAAACAAAACCCAACCAAATCCAAACGAAACCCAAAATATTTTAATGAAAAATCATTTCAAGGTCATGATATCATACGTCGTTGAATTCGTCTGAATAACAACTACGTTTCAATAATAAAAAAACACATGTTCCCATCTGAAAAATCGTTGATGACCTTGAGAACGCAAAATTGATAATCTTGACAAAAATGAATTTTTCACCACTGTATCAGCCCTTCGAAATCAATTAGATTACCTTTTGACACATTTTTCGTCACTCAAAAGGCAACGGAGATATTTGCGGTGGTCACGTTAAATGGTCCACCCTGTATGTACATCTGAAGAGAGAGAGAGAGAGAGAGGGCGAGAGTGATATATATATATACCGGGTGTCTAACCTAAATTAACCTAAACAAACTCACACGTACACTGACACTTGGGTTTGTACGACATCGGAGCTGACGAGCTGCAGAGACCTAATCTTTGTTTGGGTTTGTTTGGGTTATCGAACAAAGCCAAACAATTTCCAAAAAAAGTAAAATAATCTCACCCCCACACCCGCATGCATACTTACACTACTTACACTAGGGAGGTTAAAGACTTTACCTCCTTGTGGTACATTCTGAACAGCGCTAAAATAGTAAAAAAAAAATAGTATTTTGTTTTGGCCAGACAAACTTTTTGCTGAAAAAAATTCGTAATTCCATTTTTTTTAAACACGTCGATCATCTTAACGCCGCCATTT
Source organism: Ophion obscuratus (assembly GCA_964007375.1). Lineage (NCBI taxonomy): Eukaryota > Metazoa > Arthropoda > Insecta > Hymenoptera > Ichneumonidae > Ophion > Ophion obscuratus. Next base: position 11,129,223 of record OZ023313.1, read on the forward strand.
TGAATTTTGGATCAAAAAAGACTTTTTTAACGTCCCCCTTGAACCCGAAAAGTTTCATTATACTCGATACTTGATCGGCACATTCTGGACAGCGCTAAAAGAGTAAAAAAAATAGTATTCTAACCTAAAAATTATGAACGTTATCAGAAAACTTTTCCTACAAAAGTTAGTGTTGGCCTGAACAATTTTTTGGTGAAAAAAATTCATCATCTCATTAAAAAACATGTTGACCATCTTAACGTCGCCATTTTCAATTTTGAACCAATTTTTTGTTTTTGTTTTTAATGTCTCCCCTTGGACCATAACATTTTTATTACACTCAATACTTGATCGGAGCAGTATTTTTCGAGACAAATCAGGTGTAAGATAAAAATGGTACACCCGGTAAATATACATATGCGGAGAGGTGATTTTAAGGACATTCGGCTTTGAGGCCAGTCGACATAGTAGCCAATTGCTTGGATGCGCGAAATTATGTGAAGTGCAATGTCGTCAAAGTCGCCTTTGGGTAAATGGAAGCACATTTGGGTAAAGGTCACTTCGAGAACCATCATGTCTCCAAAATCGACTGCACATGTGAAACATTTTATGGATCATCCTCATAGCAGCTGGATGTCCTGATAGCCTGCTTTGTTTGTGTACGAAGGGCTCGAAGTTGCCATTCCCTAGGCATACGGTTGGGATTGTCCGCTCGAGAGCGGGGGCCAGCTCTCTTGATTAACGAGATACCATATGCGCAGTATCAGAGTGTTGGGTACGATATCCGCTTTTCTGGCAAATCTCCCCCTCACGTCGTCGGACACCTTGGCATTGTTGCAGCCGTGCTTTACTACATATTGCAACGGGAATTGTGTGCATATACCTCCGGACCCGTTTTCATCGTTCGATATCTCGTCGCAATTCGCACGGAAATCGGGACGATCAAAAAATTCACGACTGCCATCGTGCAGACATGCTTGTCGCAATCTCGTTAAAATTTTTCATCCACGGCTTGAAATTGCGCAATTTAACTCCGGGGCGGTCCGGTTTCAGGTTTTTCGACGGACGTCATTACGTGAACGAAATTTGGAGAATGTGGCTTCTTTGTTTGGACTTATGCATGAGCTATGGAATATCGTAGGGACCGTGAACAATTTGAGCTGGTTTAACTTCTTTTAAATGCACCATGGTCATTGGCGTAGCCAGCATTTATTTCTGGGGGGGCTACGGGCCGACCTGACAAAAAAGTGGTTGGGGTCACAATCATCTTTAAAAAAAAATTGACATAATAGTAGATAATCACGTAACACATATAAAATACGAACTTCAAATCACACGTTCATGTTAACATCGATAGGAAACTCTTGCAATACTTTGAAAAATAATCAACTAATTTTTCATCATTCTTTAAGGTCACAGTAATGAGTATAAAATCATGTGCGGATTTAACCATTTTTTTTTCGTATGAAAAAGTGATTCACTCTGAAACTCAATTACACATCTATTTAGTATGAATATCAAGCTGTTGGAATTTTTTTTTCGATGTACAAAATGGCCGACTACTCGAAACTTCGCGAAACAGCTTTTTTCCAATTGGGGTGACAAATAACTTCAACAATTTTCACTCGATTTACTTCAAATTAAAAACTTATGTTCCTAATTGCATTTCGCAGAGAAGTACTTACGGAATTTCTGATTAATCGAATTTTTTTTATTTTATGAGCAGTTTATGAGCTGTTATAATGAAATTTTTCACTGAAAATTCATTTCTTAAGTTCAAATATCTACAACTGTTGGATAAAACAATATTTTTTTCAATTTCGTACGTCTCTTGGTATTCTAATGTAGATTGACGAGAATTTTTGTTTTTTTTTTCTAGGTAAAAAATTGTGGACGCTAAATGTCACGTCGCGGAGCGCCTAAGAAAAGATAACAAAAGAAAATATTAGTCGTCGGCCATTTTGTAGGTCGAAAAAAAATATATATTTTCTAACAGCTTGGATATTCATACTAAATAGATGCATAATTAATTTTATGAGTGAATTACTTAATCATACGAAAAAAAATTCTTAACTTCGCACATTTAGACACTTTAGACGATACTTTCAGTAGGTACCCAATTGTACAAGTCTTTATATTTTCTAGTCTATTTTCTAGTCTAGTTTTCCATTTTTATTCTGCAAATCGGCCCAGCACTTTTTTCATTGAATTTTTTTTTTAGAAATGTCGTTCAATATATTCAGCACTGACATATGAGAAAATCGTTGTTGAAGCCTTGTGCTTCTTAGCCACAATTTTATCCGCCGCATGGCAAAAAACCTCCCCTCACAGCCGGCCGGTAAATTCAAGAATTGAAATTCTTTTAAGAATTTCAATGTTTGGAAGAATTTCAACCTTTTTAAGAATTTCAATTCTTTTGAGAATTTTAATTATTTTGAGAATTTCAATTCTATTGAGAATCTCAATTCGTTTACGTATTTCAATTCTTTTAAGAATTTCAACATTTTAATCATTTCAATTTTTAAATTTACAGCATTTATTCCATCATTTGTTAATCAAAGTAGGTTTTTCATGACCATCGCTTCAGCTACTATTATTAGCTTACTAAATATACTCATACGTACATATACTATATACCTACTATATTCTCAACAGTTATTGATGAAATCCTCTCCATAGTTCATATTCAAGTTAAAAAAATGCATCAACGGCGTAAGTTATCAGTGGATTTCGAAATTTAAAATGGTTTTTGCGTTTTAAATTTACAATGCTCTTATCTATTACTTGCTTGGAAATTAAGCTCTACCAGTTTTCTTCTGGTTGTGTATCGGCTGGCAAATCTAATGTATTTATTTTGCCCACAGTCAACATAATTGCAAAATTTCCATATCTATTTAATTCCCGTAATGGAATAGCTACTTCTTATACAAAGTTACGAAATTACGACGAACAAAATAGTGCAAGTTGTATTAAATTATTTCTTAATGCTTGCTTGGGTGATAAATTGAATAAAATTAATCGATTCTTCTAATTTAATTATTTTCGATTGATTATTTTCTGGCGGCAGTTTACTCGGATTTCTGGCAGGGGGGCGGCGGGGGGCTGCACCCTTCTGGCTACGCCAATGATTATAGTTTTCCATTATGTATGACATTAGAACTCTGGAGAAAATATTCCGCGAGCAGTGAAAAAACAGCAGCGGTTGATTAATTCAGTAAAATCGGTTTGCTTATTCGATACGGTCTGATGATGGGAACAGCTAGTAAATTACTAAAACGCTGCTGCGTTTTTTTGCGCATGAAATATTACCTTTGAAAGAGGGAACTGATTTACTTGAAGCTTTTAATAGATTTTATACTCGATTCTGCTACGGTAGCTTTCCAGTATTTTATCATCCGAGAGCTATACCAGGGCCCATTAGAGACATGTATCGATGTCTTCATGCAAGCGAAACAGGTATTGAATGTTTTAAGTTGGCGTTACCGCTCGCTGCGCAGTATTAATACGATACATCGTTAACGAATGTAAATGCGTCGTAATGATAATACTGAGAATGCCAATTTACCCTGTATCTTTTGTTTTTAAAGCTTCAGTCTTTCTCTACTAATATAGGGATGATCAGGCTCAAAATCAAACACTTTTCTCAATTCGATAATCAATTGCATTGATTTTTAAAATGAGAGCATTTGATATTCCGATTTTAATTAATCGACGCATGATTTTGTCCAATTGAAATGGACAAAAATATTGTAAACTGAAGCTGTCTCATTGATGAATGGAGAACGACCAAATGAGTATTCATGTGATTGATAAAGCTGGCGCCAAAGTTGCGGGTGCCATCTGACGCCTCTTCTCCGGATCTACCCTCCTTCGCTGCCGATAGGTGGCGCCAAAAGTCCTACTACATCTACCCTTCTTTGTCCCTTTATGGGAAGCTGAATGAAAATTCCTAGTGAAAGAGTTCATTGAAGTGAACGAAAATCCCCCACGCTGCATCTAATCGCTCTTACACTCTGTAAAGTATGAAGTTATACTATCTATTGAAAAGTTGATTACCTTTGTTCAAATCTATATTAAAAAAAAAAAAACTAGGCTTCTCGTATATAGATGGGACCTACATTTCATATCGTTAGTGGGTACATGGACCACTCGATACCACAAGAAACATTACTAGTTGAGTAAGAGGAACTGTGATTTACTATAAGACTATTATCACAAATATAATATAATTTTATCGAATCTGTTATGTTTTACATATCTAGTTTAAGGGGTCTTCTCAATTTAGACGCTAAAATGGCTATTTTTATGTATTTTTTCATAGGTTTATATTATAGATATTGATATAAAAGTTGTTACACTAAATAAATACAGTAAACTTTTTTTATATTTAAGTCACTATTTATGGCAATTAAAAAAACGTCCTAAGAAAATTGTAGGTCTGCGCTGTTGATGAAATCTCGGAGATGAATCATCCGAAACAAAAAAATCGAACGGTTTTAGATTCAATATGTTAATGGCTATAGCCTATATTATACGATTTTTTATATATGCAAAGATAACAAAATGGCAGTCATTTTTCGAAAAAACAAAAAAAGACGTGCTTTTTCACCGTTTTTGGAAAAAAATAGTAAATATCGAAATAAAAAAAATCCTTGATATGCGCTATAGCTATAGTTGTAAAGAATGTGTGGTGTAAAAATTCATAAGGATCGGTTCATTAATTCCGAAGATTTTATCAACAAGCCGTCGAAAAACGTTGTTTCGAGAAAAACGCGTTTAAAGTTTGTTCGGGTTATATAAATACATAACAAAACAAATTTTCAATGTATTTCGAAAGTGTATTTATTAAGTGTAACTACTTTTATATCAATATCTATAATATAAACCTATCAAAAAAATGCATGATCATAAACTTTTTTAGCGTCTAAAGTGAGACGACCCCTTAAGCCGAAAATACCGCCTTAAGGATATGAATATATTCGTCTGAGGATAGGTGGCGGCCTTCCTCTTTTCTAAATTAAAAAAAAATCTTTCTTTGTTCAAATTCTTGACAACCGCTGAGTAGGTGTGACTCGACGGATGATTCTACACGTTCTTTAGAGCGAGCAAACTTACAAGGAACATCACTTAAGTGTTCGCCTTTGATTTTGTCGAAACTCATATATGTGATAAAGCATTGGAAATTATGAGACACGTATTTTTTTTTTATTGGCGGGAAAACGCTTTTAAGGGGTGAAACCACCCTTCAAGGAGAGGCGTGTTGAGGGGCGGTTTTGCAGTTTCACTCACAAGCAGTCCATCGATCCGATTGAAATTAAAACTAACATTTTTCTAATGTTAAGTGATGGAAAATCCACTATAGAAGTATTTTAAAAATTAAATTAAAGGATGACGCTCTTTTCTTTGAGGGGTGGTTTCTATCCTTAAAACCGTTTTGCCCTTAAGGGGCTACATCTACTTAGGGCTCGAAAAAATGGCAAAATTCCGATTTTTTCTGGGAAACGGTTGGTGAAAAAGAAGAGCAATTTTTAACACAAAGCTACATATATTAAAAGCATTTTAAAAAATTAACAAAAAATACAGAAAAACAATGCAAACATGGCCGCCGGCAGATCAATTTTTTTTGCGTCGTTTGGCGGTGGACACTCTCCAGCTTAGACAGTCCATCCGAAATCTAAAAACCAAACGGGTTATTCAAGTTAACAACAAATACGAGTCGTTGACGATCGCTGATTTTCAAAACAACTGTCTTTTTATAACGTGGCGGCGAAACTCGAGCACACAAAATCTAGGAGAAAAGTCGTCATTTTCATGTAACTGTTAAAAAATGAAGATCGATTTTTAAAAAGTGAGATCGTCAACGACCATTAAATCGTTCTCATCGTATCTCCTGTAAATTTAGAAACAATCCATCAAGTGGTTCTCGAGATATCATAACCACCGACTTCAAAAGAAGTGTGTCGAGAAAAACGCGTTTAAAGTTTGAAATAGCTGCTGCTACGACTTGCCCGGCCGACTGTTATAAGCTGTAGTTCATTCAGTTTTAGGAATATTTCAAATAAATTTTCAGGTTACATAGCCAGACCGTGATGATATCGAATAAAAATATTTTTGTAAAATGCAATTATTTTCCCCACCTAGGGTAGATGTAGTCCGTTAAGGCCTCAGGCCACAGTAACGGGTATAAAATCATGTGCGAATTTAACGATTTTTTTCGTATGAAAAAGTGATTCACTCATAAAATTAATTACACATCTATTAAGTATGAATATCAAGCTGTTAGAAATTTTTTTTTTTTCGATGTACAAAATTGCTGACTACTCGAAACTTCTCAAAACAGCTTTTTCCAATTGGCGTGACAAATAACTTCAACAATTTTCACTCGATTTACGTTATGATCCTAATTGCATTTTGCAGAGAAGTACGTACGGAATTTCTGATCAATCGAAAACTTTTCTTTGTATGAGCAATTATAACGAAATTTTTCACTGCAAATTCATTTCCTAAGTTAAAATACCTACAACTTTTGAATAAAACAATATTTTTTAAATTCCGCACGTACCTTCTAGGTATTCTAATGTAGATTGACGAGAATTTTTATTTTTTGTTCTAGGTCAAAAATTGTAGACGCTAAACGTCACGCCGCGGAGCGTCTAAAAAAAAGATACCAAAAGAAAATATTAATAGCCGGCCATTTTGTACATCGAAAAAAAATATATTTATTTTCTAACAGCTTGATATTCATACTAAATAGATGTGTAATTAATTTGATAAGTGAATCACTTTTTCATACGAAAATAAATTGTTAAATTCGCACATAATTTTATACCCGTTACTGTGGATTACTGCCTTAAGGGGTAAGGCCACTGTAACGGCCCAAAAAAAAGGTTTTTTCACTAATTTTTTGCTCCCGAAATTGAAGGTATTTGAAAAAAAACGTTTAATGGTGTTATCGGGCATACATTAAACTTTATTATAAAATTTTTTTACAGTAAAAAAAACAAAATTGCGGTTCCACAGCTATCTTCCCGGGACATGTTTTGCTTCCAGGGCTCCGCGGCACGCAGCACCACTGGTGCACTTTTGAATCTAGAACAAAAAAAAACCATTAATCTAGAGGGCTATAGCTAGAGAATGTCGATCGGATTTTAAAAAGTATCAATTTTTGTGGATTTGGCGTGCGTTTGAAAAAAAAAATTGATTTTTGACGAAAAAAACGACAAGTTTTTTGTTAATAAAAAATCAATAAATAAAGTTCTTGAAAATTCCGATCGACATTCTCAAGATAATGTAAATGTTCACATCTGGTTAAAATTTCAAATAAAAAAATGAAAATTGTTCGAGTTATGCTGCGTGCCATTTTGAAAAACCATGTTTCGAGAAAAACGCGTTTAAAGTTTTGCGAATAGTTTTTTATTGGAAAAAATTTTAAAAAGAAGTTAAAAGGATTTAAACTATTTTTAAACTAGAGGGTTTAACCTATTTTTTAAGCCAATAAAAAAATCGATTTTTCAAAAAATTTACAGTGGCTTTACCCCTTAAGTAGTCCTTCTTAGTTTCTCGCCTGTTCGGTTTTTCAAACAATACTCCTTTACTCCCATAATCTGCTGCATTCCGTCTTCATCATCGCAGGAAACTCACGCGCATTTTCCCAAAATCCGTTGACGAGAAAAAACAAAATCACAATATGTTTTACGAGTTTGAGGATGCGTGATTGAGATGAAATGGTATACGAGAAATCACCAGTTCAGGGTTACTTGCCTTGGAGTTTAAAGGTTTAAGGCCAACAGCCAGCATGTGGTCTCTGTGCTCGTGGGCAGTGTCGGCAAGGTGCTTGCATATATTAACATAAAATAAACCTCGAGAGCGTCTCATTCTCCTATTGGCCCCGCGTCGTTTCCCTCACTATTCGCAGCTCCACATTTCCCCAGAGTTGCTCCATACACACATGGCACACACACACACACACACACACACACACACACACACACACACACACACACACACACACACACACACACACACACACACACACACACACACACACACACACACACACACACACACACACACACACACACACACACACACAAACATTTACACATAACTCTCGACTGTATCACAGTTGGAGGAGTCTTCAGCCCGCGAGACTGGCAATTTTCGAATACCATCCTCGCTGATATGTTGGTTTTCGTTCCTAAGAATTCCAAGCGATCGTTAGACCTGCGTGGATTGACCGAAAACGAGCTCTCGCCGTAGAAATGTCCCTATGGAATGTATCAATTTATCTAGTGACAGGATGAAAAAGGCCACAAACAGGTTTGAAGCTTCGATGATTAATTGACGCCCAATTTGAGTAATGCGTCTGCTTCTACTTTCGCCCCGTTGCGCTGGGTGGATAATACGATTGCCGGAGTTGCGGTAGAGTATTTTCTGCAATCGTAAATACGTCGGAGGATCGGCGGGTTTTCTCTTCCATTGCCGTCTGCCACATGGCCGCACTCTGACAGTCTCACATTATTGGGATATCAAGCGGCGCCGTGAAAACTCCCGTGTGCAATTCGAAGCTCCCGTTGCAATTCGTGCTTATCCATCCTCACTCGAGGCTCGGAAACTCATTGGCTTAATGCAAGTCAGAGGCACAACGCGAACGCGGCAAATGAATGGGCGCGACAATCGATAGCCGGTGAACGTCGATAAAACTGGCTCTCGCGCTGCTGGAACTCTCGTCACCGAGTCAGCACGCGTATATGAGCAACCGCTGACGTTTCGATACCCCTTGAAATCTCGGCACGCAACGTGTATAGTCACGGTAGCCCGTAAGCATCGGCGGGAGTTCATTGGTACAGTCGTTGCTGATTTATGAGACTGGCCGATCGGCTTTCTTTATTTTCGTCTCCGATGGCGTTGACACGTTGAGAAAAGGTTTTCAAGCATTTTGCTTCACTTCCTCATCCGCGATAGACCGATGTACCTCATATTGGCATCGTATGTAGATCTTCTCTTGCGGCATAGAAAGTCTCACAGCTGTGTATCTCTTATGAGTGCTCCCCTTGAAATCATATTGTCATCACATGATGATTCACAATAACGAATTCAAATGAAGCAAAGTTGTTCTCACGCGAATATTTGCATGCAGTGAATTCATCAGACTAGCAAAATCGGCTCACGAATATCTAACAATAAGTGAGTGCATATGGGGCTAATATGGGTGTCACAGTGTGAAGAAATTGTAGTGCTCCTACGGAGCTCATATTGGTGGCATGGCGTGTCGTAAGTATGTTGTGCTCTTGTGGAGCTCATATGGGTGTCACGGCCTGCAAAATGAATAATCCAAAAATGTTGATTGAAAAAAATCTGGTAGTATTTTTATTTCCATATGCTGTATTTATGGTTCTGCCTATATGATGAATGGATTAAAATGTATCCTGCCTAGTTAAAGTGTTCACCTACCTACGGTTTGAACCTACGTCTTCTAATTCTAGAGCTGAGCGCGCTACTTACCTACCCAGATAGATGGATGTACCTCATATTGGCATCATATGTACATCATCACTGCAGCATAGACAGTCTCACAGCTGTGTATCCCTTATGAGTGCTCCCATGAGGTTATATTTGCATCACATGATGATTCACAATAATACATCCAAATGAAGCAAAGTTGTTCTCACGCGAATATGCATGCAGTGAATTCATCAAACGGCGTCACGGCGTGACGTAACTATGCTGTGCTCATACGGAGCTCATATTAGCGGCATGGTGTGACGTAACTATGCTGTGCTCATATGGAGCTCATATGAGTGTCATAGCGTGAAAAATAAAAAAAAAACCAAAAATATTGATTAAAAAAATCTGGTAGGATTTTTATATCCGCACATGCTTTATTTATATTCCTGCCTATATGATAAATGGATTAAAACGTATCCTGCCTAGTTTAATTCTGTACCTACCTACGGGTTGAACGTACGTCTTCTAATTCGAGAGCTGAGCGCACTACCTACCTAGCCATTCTAACATTTGTGCAAACTTTCTTTGTGTCTGCCTATTTGTATCATTCTGGATTTGTATGCATATCACCGTCATATTGCGCTCATGGGATGTATCATTGACAAATATGCATATCGCCGTCATATCGCGCTCATCGAATGTATCACTTAGAAACTTGCATATCACCGTCATAGGATCTATCACTGACAAACACGCATATCGCCGTCATATTGTGCTCATCGAATGTATCACTGAAAACATGCATATTGCCGTAATGGAATGTATTACTGAGAAACATGCATATCACCATCATATTGTGCTCGTGGGATGTATCACTGACAAAAAATATATATCGCCGTCATATTGCGCTCAACGAATGTATCACTTAGAAACATGCAAATCGCCGTCATAGGATGTATCACTGAGAAACACGCATATCTCCGTCATGTTGCGCCCATCGAATGTATCACTGACCAACATGCATATCGCGGTCATATTGCTTGCATGGCATGTCTACTACCAGTGCTAACCCAGTGAATTCATCAACACAAGTCATTGGATGACTTCTATATAACGTAAAATTTGCAGATATTCATTGTGGACACTTGAGCACAGCGATATGAATTAAACGTGCTCCAAACATACGATGCATTTAGTAAACGACATATTGAGATCAAAATGCTTTGTACGTTCACCATACTAAATGAGTTGAGCACAGCGATATGAGCAAAGCCACTTGAGCACAGCGATATGAGTTCATCGTGCTTCAAACGTACGATGCATTTGTAAACGACATATTGAGATCAAAATGCTTTGTACATTCACTATACAATTGTATAGTGTATGAACTCATATGGAGCTTATACACTCATATGAGCTCCATATGAGCACAGCACAGTTACGTCACGCCATGCTGCTAATATGAGCTCCGTATGAGCACAGCATAGTTACGTCACGCCATGCCGCTAATATGAGTTCCATATGAGCACTACAATTTCTTCACGCGGTGACACCCATATGAGCCCCATATGCACTCACTTATTGTTAGATATTCGTGAGCCGAATTTGCTAGTCTGATGAATTCACTGCATGCATATTCGCGTGAGAACAATTTGCTTCATTTGGATGTATTATTGTGAATCATCATGTATTGCAAATATGACTTCAACGGGAGTACTCATAAGGGATGCACAGCTGCGAGACTTTCTATGCCTCAGTCATGATGTACATATGATGCCAATATGAGGTACATCCGTCTATCTGGGTAGCTCGCGGCTTCGTTCGCGTAGACTTGTGTTGAATATGCTCCTTAACGAAATGTGCTCTTAAAAATGGTCCGTTAAGGGATTTTCTCACTATTGATAGGTTCATATTATACATATTGATATAAAAGACCCAATAATGACGATTGGTACATGGTGCTGAAGTTTGCGTCGTTGAATGCAACGAAAGTTTTATTTTATGTTGCCATCTTTTCATTTTTATTAGTATTATAAAAAATCTCTTTTTGCAGATTCACATTGTAAATAATGGAATAAGTATCTTAAAAATTGTTGCGGATTTTTCGTAGAAAAATTCTGCCAAAAGAAATTAATGGAATTCAGAGTTATTAATTTACATTGGATTTCAATGAGACAACCCACAATCTCGTCAGCAATCGCTTATGATGGTTGTTGGAAAATGTAACTGTGAAAACTATAATAATATCAGGTTTCATACTAATTGAGTGATCTAATCGAAATTGAAATGATTCTTATATTTCAGGTAAGTCTTTATGGACAACATAAGGAGTAATTTAGTATCATCATCATTTCCACGGATGGTGGACGCCGTGAGTTTGACCTCGATACTTTTGGAAATCTTACCAGCTCTATGATTTTTCCGACAACTTGTCACATGGCAGGCAGATTGAAGCGTGAATTACCGTCATGGTAAGCTATAACACACATTGGATCAATAATTTCCCATGTGTGGGTGGATTTTCAGCGAAGCCAAATTAAATTGACGCGTACTATTCAAACTTTGCTTCGCATCATGCTTTGCAGTAAATACCAAGGGTGCAATGGGTCCATTCATGCTCTGCGCGTTTTTAAAGTATAAGAACATTAAATCTAAAAGAAAAAACAATTCACATTCCTTCTATTCTCATTCACAAAGCTGACTAGGACACCACTTTTTTGTGACTAAAAAGCTGATAGGACACAACTTTTTTGTGACTCAAAAGCTGACTAGGACCCAACAATCTTTTGGGAAAGATCGTTAGATGCTCAAGGGACACGAATCGATCCAATCGTGAAGAGTCAGGATCAAGTATCAGGGTATAACATTTTTTGATCACGTGACGTTAATTGACTAGATAAATAAATTGGACCATAGGATCTCATCTAATTGCCAAAAACTTTTTGATTAAACGCGAAATTCGGGATGATGCAGCTTGCGAACAAGTTCCTCGTGAAATAAGATAAAACCCCAGCACGTATACAGCGGGCGAACCCAGCAACGCACCCCCATTATCCGGTACGTTGATCTTAATACCAAAACGAGTGCTGGCGGTAAACTGCGAGCCACGAAAACCAGTGCGACAACCCTACGTCATTGTCATCACATTTGTGACATCGCGCCAGGCCTTTCCGTCATAACACATTTTCCAACCCTTAACCCAGGAGGGTTTACTTGAATCCTTGGAAGCCGTTGTGGAAATTATATGCCAGTCCATCCGGTCACTCGACGAATCTTCATACTCGCAATTCTCCGCAAACTCACTGTTAAGTGTCAATATGTTCATTCAATTAATTCGGGCCTATTACTGATGTTCATGAACCTTCCAAATCAGATTTTCTTTACAATTTTCACTCGGCAGCTTGGGATTTTAACAGATACCATATTTCTCCAATGTGGGAAAACGAAGGATGCATTCGTCATGCTAGTTTTTGATGTTGAAATTCAAGTTATCCACTTTCAATTCATATTTTACGAAATCTAGTATGATGATTGGACGAGAGTTTCAGAAAGTGAACATCTATGCTTTTTTTGCGTTGGATCGATTTGGAAGTCCATCAAATCGAAAAAAAAACGTCGTTAACTGCAATCCAAAACCGGGGATTTTGAGATGTCGATTAGGGGAGAGTGGGGTACAAAGTATCACGGGGCACTGTGAGCTGGATGCGATTTCTCGGAGGTTTGTGGCTCGTAAATTCTGATTTTTTTTTGCGTTGGACCGCGATTTATATTTGGTTTCGTCAGGCCTAAAACAAAGTCGATAGCAGCTCGCAAAGAATTATTGAAAATGAAAATTAAAAAAATGTGATTTGTATAAATAAGACGTTCCTGTGGTATTACTGATTTTATACTGATACTGATATACTGATTTTTTTTGGGTTCGTGAGTCGAATTTTAGACAAAATTGAATCACAGTGTTGCCAGGTTTGAGTTTTTTTTATTGAAAAATATTCATGAACAATGAAGTTAGTGTTATTTTAAAAAAAAAGTACCGCCGTTGCTGCATGGCCAATCGGTGTAAGTGATTCTGGCAACTAGGATGATATAAAATGAAGAATGAATAAATGTTCTTTTAGTATAATAAAAAAATCGTATAACCAGATGCTTTCTTAAAATTTTGAAAATGACGAAAATGGCAAGCTGTAAAAAACAAAGTTCGATTTTCGATTTAAAAAAATTTAATCACTTGTTACGAACAAATGGATACAGATATCGAAAAAATCGCCAAAAAGTCGCCAATTTTTTACTCATCACACTCATAAATTTGACGCTTTGTCCAATTTTCAAAACGATTAATCGTTTTTCTTTAGAAACAGATTTTTCAAAGTTACCTCACACTGCTCACCCAAGAATTATAATATTTGTCCTCATAAAATAATTCTCTAAAGCTCTTGTCCGTATACAAAATGATAAGTCCCCCGTTTTATCCGGTTAGAAGTGGGAGGTAAATTAAAAAAAATCCGTTTCTAAATAAAAAAAGGATTTAACGTTTCTTTAAATTTTACAGTGTTGAATTTATGAGTGAGAAAAAAAATTCCCGTCAATGGGAAATTTCGAAGCTCTTGAGCGGCCACTAAATATTCATGGGCCGGTTAGAGCTTTCGCGAGCTTAATTACAAAATTATGATGCGTAAAATGCATGGGTGAGATGTGAACGAAAACAAAAAACGATTTTTTTAAATGAAAACTTAAACTTACTTTTTAGGCGGCTTGAACGACCTCTAAATATTTTTTAACCGCTCGCAGATTTTGCGGCAATTTTTTTTTCTTTAAGGGGCTATACCATTGTGAACGCTCAAAATTTAGGTGATTTTCGGGATTTTTTTGGAAGAAAAGTATTCAATTAAATGTTTCGGAAAATTAAGAATATATTTGGCTATATTTGACGTATATTACATAATTTTTTCATATAAAAATATTAAGATCCAAGCGAGTTATACGCTGCCTTCAGAGGCGCCAAAAAAAAAGGTCCTCCACTGCTGACCCGATTCCGGCCGATTAAGTAGCTGAAACCGAAAAAGGAAAAAATGTCGTTAAACTGGAAGGTATTTCCTGTACAATGACGTAGGATTTTCGAAAAATATCAAAATTTAACAAAATGGCGTAGTTATGAAAAAAAGTTTTTTCTTGCCTATAAAATGGTCGTTTTTTTCAATGCCAAATCGTCAATTTTCATTCAATCAAAAATATCCTACGTCATTGTAGAGTAAATATATTCAAGAGTTCTCAGTTCAAATTTCAAGTCAATCGGATAATTGCTCTTTGAGTTACAATGTCAGGAAATTTGAAAAATCTCATTTCGAGAATAACGCGTTTAAAGATCTAACTATCGATTTTTGCAAGATAAAATGATATAAATGATAAAATGATATAAATGATGATAAATTCTTGAAAGTATAAAATGTCGAAAAAGTTTTAAAAAACGATTTTTTAAAGTGTCACACTGGTATAGCCCCTTAAAGAAGATAATTGGATGGTGAGAAAAGAAAAAAAAGAGCTCAAATTTGGACCACCCTAGTATACCCCTTAAAGGTATAGATGGATAAACTCCCGAAGAAGCTGGGAGAAGCTTCCTAGATAAACAAGTGGCAGTCCTCTTGACATCACAGGATGGTGCGAAATTAAATGGAGAGTTTTGATTGCTCCAGTGATGCACCCCTTCCTGCCACGTCGGTTTACGCTGTTCCCCGCAGGACGTTCTCACGCTTAATGTAGCATCATGAATATTTTCTCGTTTCCTCTTGAAAAGTAAACGTTCCAGCCTTCAAAGTTTTCCCCGAATATTCAACCCCACGAACACGACTGGTGTTGTCCATTATTTGCACGAATCAACCCCTATTCCGTCCAATTTAGGAAAACTTTCCAATCGACCACAACTGACGTAATTTTAGATCTGTTCTGAAAATAAAAAAAGGTAAATTCCATCAGATCTACTATCGGGTGAAAGCAAATTTGAAAGGTATCAACGGGAAACGAAAGTCTGCAATTTCTCAGATTCTCAAATACCATTTATCTTTTGTTCTCGTGTTTTCTTATTTACGAGTGCTTATCGCCGTTCCCCTTAGAATTGTACGGGAAAACACATGAGAATCGTTCTCGCATCCCAAGACATTTTCAAGGTATTACAAGGCAAGCCGGACGTAATGACCATACCGTAACTGGGCGATAAATGAAAAAGGAAGCATGGAAAGATGGAGGAGCGAAAAGAAAGACCACAGTGTGGCGGACCACGGAACGGCCAGTCGGGGACATTTATGACGAGTCTGGCTCTGAGTTATGATCTCAATACTCCAATAAGTGCTCTTAGCGAAGCCATGCTTTTTTTTCTACCCTCCACTTGCAGTCTTTCCCCGTGGCCTTTTTCACTCTTACCTTTCCCGCGTGTTCACGGTCATTCCTTTTGCGAAATGCTTCCACGGCCTTTATCGTAGATTTATGCTGGAAATCCGAAACCCGCTCTATATCCACAGCGGTAGGAGAAATATTATTTAATTAACGACAGGAGTCTGAATGGTGGAGGTGGTCATTCATATATATTCGCAGTAAAGCACCCGTCCCTACAGGCGTTTCTTCGTCCGTTTTTCTCGGATGCTCGCTCCGTATTTGAGGACTGGAAGCATCAGCTGAGAATAAATAGTGGCCTTTTCTTCTGCCTCCTAGGCTTTGGCTTGTCTTCCATCTTTATTTGTGTCTATCTAACGAGGAACGTCACTTAACGGGTTACCCCCACTTGTAGCACAAAAAAGGCCTTTTTCATGATTTTTTTTTAAAGAAAACTACAAAACTTTTTTAATCGATCAATATACCATCTTAAAGAACACATCTTGAAGAACTTTCAGTAATTTTTTTATTGAAAAATATTACATTGTTTAGTGGCAAATGGCCGTCAATGGAATAATGTTTTTATGTACACGGTTTGCGGTGACCAATATTGCGGCGAAGTGGATCATCTGAAAAAAAAATGCGGATGGATTTATTCAAATATAAGTATAAACTAGTCTTTAATCGAAGGATTTCAAAAAATATTTATTTTTCACAAAATGGCGGACAGTCAAAGTTAATGGTTCGATTTCAACAAAAAAAAAAAACGGCCGTTTTTTGGCTATAAAACGGCCATTTTTTTCGAAAAAAAAAAACCGAACGATTAAAGACTACATTTTTATGTATTAAAGAAGCCTGCAAAATTTCAAGAAGATCGGTTCATTAGTGTTCGCGTAATCTTGGTCACCGACTTCAGAAATGCCATTTTGAGAAAAACGCGTTTAAAGTTTCAATTTCCAGTCGTTTACACAACGGATTCTTTTCTTTCAACGCTCATATCTCAGTCAATTTTGTTCGGATCGACTTGAAATTTTCAGGAAATATTCTCAGATACTTATACTTCAAAAAAATGCAATAAAAAAAGTCCATTTTTTGGAAATCGCAAGTGGGGGTAACCCCTTAAAGGTTCTCTAGGTACGCGTATGAGCCAAAAGTTTCGGTCGAAGCGCTTAGTAACACCAATGCCTGCTGGTTGTAAATTTTGGACAGAGCTTGTACCCTCTATTTGTGCCACACATTCGCACCTCGTGCATAGACAGGTCTCGTACTCACATAGAGAGCGGCACTGTAATGGTGGCAACAGCGCGATTTTCCTGCAGTCATAGCGTTGAGCTTCCTACGATCCGTCTTTCACGAAATATTTTATACAAATAAAAAAAAAAGCGGAAAAATGTCAACCCAAATGCGACACAAAGGAAAGTTTACAAGAAAAAAGGCGCTTGCCGAAAGACTGAAAGCTGCGACAGCCATGTGTGAAGCTAATGTGGCTAAACGCGATGAGAATAACCATAACCTCAACGATCAGCAACAAAAATTCGCTGTCGAAGGACGTCGGATAGTGGATTTACAACATCTTGCCGACAGTTTGAATTGTATTCGCTGTAACAAAGACAAATACATGCATAAATTGAACAAATTAAATTTGTTTGCAGAATAAATGTATTTCACATCCGTCTCAGAATTACTAGAACTCGGGGGAAAAAAACACGCTTCGAGTTCCCAGACCACACGCCGATCAGCTGGCTGCAGGGTACACTGTTGCCATTCCGTTACAGATGGTTGGGCCCGAGTTCGGTGTGGAACAAAATTACCACTTTTCATAAGTCGATATCTCCGAAACTAAACGGTCAAAGTTTGCCCTTTTTTTTTTTAAATCAATCCCACAATAGTACTGCATGCACGTGTGTTTTTATTTTGAAATCCTAAGATCCGTTTAGAACCTATATCGAGAAATGCGACTAAACTCCTATTGGTTTACGTGTTGGGTATAGGGATCGCGTCAAAAATACCCATATCCAATTGCAATTAACTCATGAACTAAACGGTGAATCGAATTGAATTTTCGGGCATCAGTCCATGAAGGTCATATCTACACCATACTTGGATTTTAGCTAATTCCTAAGATTTGACCAAAACTACAGAACTACCTTAAGTGTCCGCCTTAGATTTTGTTGAAACTCATAAATGTGATAAGCGTTGAAAAATATCAGACACGTACTTTTTTATCTGCGGAAAGCGTTTTTAAGGGTGGAAACGACCCTTGAAAGGAAGGCATGTCACCCCTAATTTAATTTTTTTTTCAATACTTCTATTAGTACAGTCGTGCTGTATATTGGAATCTGAAAAAATTAGAAGAAGGCTAGTTTTTTGACAGGTGATTTTGTAGGTGCCACGGGTGTTAAAACCAAGTTTGCCTAAAAATAGGGGTGTAGGGTTTTTTTAGGGGTTGGGGGTGGATTAATTCCAAACTACAACCCCCACGAGGTCGGCGGCGGGAGACAAAATGTTCAGAAAAATCCGGGTTTTATTTTTGTTCATAGCGCCGAAGTCGTGGAAGTTCATTTTGGGGGTGAAAAAGTGGGGTGAAATTTTGAAAAATCATTTTTCATTCGATAACTCTTTAAGACAAATTCATACAATTTTTGTTCAAATGGAAACGTTGTAGCCCTTGAAAAGACGCGTCGATCGAGTATTCGATCAACCCTTTCCAATAATATCTTCACCCCCAAAAGAATTGTTGAAGAATTAACAAAATATTGTTTATTGAATAACTCAAAAACAATCGATTTTTCGGGGATGGTTCAAATGTACGAAATGTAGAGAATAATTTTCTCTATATTTTCG
This sequence comes from Ophion obscuratus, assembly GCA_964007375.1. Taxonomy (NCBI): domain Eukaryota; kingdom Metazoa; phylum Arthropoda; class Insecta; order Hymenoptera; family Ichneumonidae; genus Ophion; species Ophion obscuratus. Next base: position 11,147,853 of record OZ023313.1, read on the forward strand.
TCCCTATGGACAACCCTTGAATTTTGCTTTCTCGAACCCCTCTCAGGGGTTGAAAATTCAAAATGAAATTCTGGGAAAACTATTGACCGAAACTAAAGAGATACGAGTTTGGCGCTTTGGACAAAAATGTAGCTGAGGGTTCAAGCTACAAATTCTTCCACGGCGGTGAATTCGTGCGGTCTACAGTTTTCCCAGAATTTCATTTTGAATGTTCAACCCCCGAGAGGGGTTGGAAAATCAAAATTTAAGGGTGGTCCATAGCAACGAAAATGTGGAGAAAATTATTCTCTACATTTCGTACGTTTGAACCGTACCCGAAAAACCGATTTTTTTTAAGTTATTTAATAAACAATTTTTCTTTTGGTTTTTAACCATTTTTTGGGGGGGGGGGAAGATATTATCGGAGAGTGATGATCGAATACTCGATCGATGCGTCTATTCAAGAGCTACAACGTTCCCATTTGAACAAAAAGTGTACGATTTTTTTAAAAGAGTTATTGAATTAAAACTGATTTTTCAAAAATTCACCTCACTTTTTCACCCCCAAAATGAACTTCCGCAACAGTCGGCGCTGTAGACAAAACTAAAGCCCGGATTTTTCTGAACATTTTGTCTCACGGCGCCGACCTCATAGGGGTCATTGTAGTTTGGCATTAATCCACCCCATTCTCCTTTCATCCCCTAAAAAAGAACCCTACTCCCCGATTTTTGGGCAAACTTGGATTTAGCACCCGCGGCACCTACAAAAACACCTGTCAAAAACTAGCCTTCTTCTAATTTTCTCCGATTCCAGGCTTTTTCAGCGACAGCACGACTGTACTATATAGAGTATTTTTCATCGCTTTACATTAGAAGAATTTTGTTTCATTCTGATCAGTGGGCTGCTTGTGGGTGAAACTGCAAAACCACCCTTAGGCACGGCTTTTTTTTAGGGGTGGTTTCCGCCCTTAGAACCGTTTTCTCGCAGATAAGAAAAAAATCGTGTCTAATAGTTTTCAATGCTTCATCACATATATGAGTTTCAACAAAATCGACGGCGGACACTTACGTGATGTAAGTGCCATTCGCAGCTTTCCATCCTGCTGTCCATTGCTCGCAGAGATTATTATTTTTGAGAATTTCTTCTGTAACTTTTCAATGCTAACCTGCAAAAACAATTTGGGAAAAATGTCTAGAGATTTACGTTGGAAAAATGGGTGATCGCGTGTGCTATAAGGTGGCCGAATTATTGGATTCCTGCAAAGATTACTTCCACTAGGTATACTCCATAGATTACGCGTCAGCTACCATACACGGTCGCGCAAATTGTTACCCGTCCCACTATAAATTCGGCGACCTCACCCGAACACTCGCCTAAGAATGTTCTCCTTTAATTGTCCGAAAGCTCCGACCTTTCTATTTTCTACCGAGCTTTAGAGACCCGCCAATACGTTAGAGGGGCCAAAGCAAGAAAGCGGAGCTTAAACGACTCCGGAAAGTAATCTGCCTAATTACCCTTGCAAGAGATTCATTCCGCTCGGGAAGAATCGTACTGCTGCCAGTGCGGGTTCGAAGACCTTCGCCAAACTCCTTCTATCTTACCCTTCCGCCCATCACCACCCTCGCCAAGATTCAGCTTCTTCTTCGTTCACCAAGAATTTGCCTTCGAAAATGTGCATTGGCTCTGAATCCTGGACGTGTCGGAAACTTTTCTCACTTCCAACGTGGAACGCTTTCAAAACTTCTCGACATCATGTCATTTTTCCCACTCGTGATTATACGTCACTTTGACTTTTCTTCCACAGTTTAGAACCTTACGATTGGGAACTAAAATCCTTCTGGGTCTTGATTTGCCCGCATTTAGTTTTTCATTGATTTATTCTTTAAACACCAACACCATTCTGTCCGTGCTCCTTACTTCTTAAATAACTATCTTTACAGCAAAAGAACGTAACTGTACTCGTATTTAGCGACCGGTCTATTAAAATGCAGAAAGCTTACTTCCTTGTATAGTATCTGTCTTTTACACTGCAAAAACTAGGCGTGTTTGACGTGTGTTCAAAGTATGTAGAAGTAACACAACATAAAGACTAGACACGCATTGTCATGTCGATTCCACACACTTATGCATTTGGTAACATGTAATACGATATAATTACACACGCAATGCGAAGTAATTCCAACATAATGGTGTTACATTTGTATTTGATTTTTGTTATTTACATAAATCACACGACAAACATGATTTTATTGATTGTGTTGTGAAAATAATTGTGAAAATAATACACAACAAACGAAACAACAACAACAAAATTTTGTGTATTGTTTGTTGTACAACAAACTGCACAACAAACAATACACAATGTGTAATGTTTTGTCCAACGTGTAGTTTTTTGTTGTTCGTTGTCGAGTTGTACAACAAACTAGACACAAACAAACTACACAACAAACAATACAATACACTACACTACAACAGACATGATTTTATTGATTGTGTTGTGAACCGATGTGTTGGTCTAGTGGTAAGCGTGCTTGCCTCTGAAATCAACACAGCGGGAGGTCGCGGGTTCGAATCACCGTCTCGTAGTTTCGGCGAGAAATAAAAACACAGGCGTGACGTAGCTCCAGTTCTACACAGATGTCGCGCACACGGACCGGTACGTGTGTGTGTCGGATGTGTATGGCTGTAGCCTGTGAGCTATTTCTCGACGAAACGCGACTAGCTCCGAGGCTGGGAAGCGAACTCGTGACCGGCTGTATTGGTATAGGTTTTCCGCAGTTTCCCTATACCCATGACAAAAGAAAACGTCATGGTGAATGCGATACAGAGGGGGAAGTCGGCTGCGGCCGCAAGGTGGGGATCGATTAGGGATATGGATTGGAGAAAATGGTGGGAAATGTAAAAAGGGGGAAAATCCCTGTACATGGAAGCTAAAATTGGCGCAGCGTTCGCCGTAGCAGATTGATTGTGTTGTAAAAATAATTGTGAAAATGATACACAACAAACAAAATAACAACAACATTTTGTGTATTATTTGTTGTACAACAAACCACACAGCAAACAATACACAATGTGTAGTGTTTTGTACAACGTGTAGTTTTTTGTTGTTTGTTGTCGAGTTGTACAACAAACTACACACAAACAAAACAACAACAAACTACACAACAAACAATACAATACACTACACTACAACAAACATGATTTTATTGATTGGGTTGTGAAAATAATTGTGAAAATAATACACAACAAACGACAGAACAACAAAATTTTGTGTATTGTTTGTTGTACAACAAACTACACAATAAACAATGTGTAGTTTTTTGTACGACGTGTAGTTTTTTTTGTTGGTTGTTGTCTAGTTGTACAAAAAACTTTACACAAACAAAACAACAACAACAAAAAATTACACAACAAACAATACAATACACTACACTACAGCAAACATGATTTTACTGATTGCGTTGTGAAAATAATTGTGAAAATAATACACAACAAACGATACAACAACATTTTATGTATTGTTTGTTGTACAACAAATTACACAACAAACAATACGAAATGTGTAGTTTTTTGTGCAACGTGCAGTTTTTGTTGTTGTTTGTTGTCTAGTTTTACAACAAACTGCACACAAATGAAACAACAACAACAACAAATAAAAAATGTGAAAATAATACACAACAAACAGTAATTTTGGTGATGTACATACATTTCATTTACATAAATTACACAACAAACATTTATGTTCTTTAGAATTTAACATTTAGTAATGTTAAATTCTGGAAAGATCTTTTTAAATTGAATAAATCTTTATTTGCTTACAATGTATGAATTTCATTCAAATATATTTTTACCTTCGCACGTATGAAAAATATATTTGAATCGTCAACATTTCGATTTGCACATTGCAATTGTATATTTGTCTCGGATAGATTTTTACGGCCATCATATGGAATGTGTAAGTATATGAATCAAGACAATTTTGTTTTTATATAATCGTGTAACATGTATGCATGATTTATATATATGTGTAAAAAATGTATACATGCTACACAAAAATGTAAAATGAAAATTATTTTCATTCACTTACTTACACCTTTCGTAAGATGGCCGCAAAAATCTATTTGAGGCGTATATGAATAATGCGTGTGGTAACACTACGATAATAAATAAATACATTTGTAGGATCAAAAAAAGTCATGACCAAACGTTCGTCGAATAGCTTGATATAAATAAGTAACTATCTGTTGCAAAAAAGAGAGACCATTCATTCAATCAAATAGAAAAATGTTTGACCCCATGAAAAATCTGTTAAATTTGGATTTTAAAAAGTTGAATAGATGCATTTAACTAAATTGTTTTTTGAACAGATAGAACCGAATCACAGATTTATCAGGAATACATAAAATATTTAGTTATAAGACGATATTGAATAGATCTTCATTTGAATAAATAAATATATTAAAAATAAATAATAACAATAATGGAATGCAATAGCAAAAATTTGATCTCACGAAAAATCTAGTTAACTCAGATAAGAAAAAAATCAAATAGACATCTCGTTAATATCAATAAAAATTTGCTGTCAGTGTGTATTGTGAGCCTACATAAAACAATTCACTTAAAATAAAAATAAAGTTCACTTAAAATTAGCGTCTAATATGATTTTCGCAAAATTCCAAAGGTATCTACAACATAACCATTTGAACGGTGAATCGAAGGCCTGTTCATCTCTAATTCGGCTATACAGCCTTCCAGCGCCGAAAATGTTGTTCGAAGTTTCAACCCTCGCCGCAATTGAACAGCATTCAAACCCTCTGATAAATTCAGGGCCCTCGTACGGTGGGCGCTTTGCACTGTAGTAATTCGTTTGCTCGTGTCGGCGACGGCGACGATCAGGTGACGACGTTCCCTGCTTTAATAAGCAAAACCACGCAGCGTGATATTAGCCTGTCAACATATCGTTCTCTTCTCACTGTTCACCCTCTCGTTTCTTCTTTCGCCCCTGGCTCTCGGTCTTTCTCACTCCCATTATATTTCTACTGTCTGACGCTACCTCAAACGTTATTTATAATGCACTCAACGCGGCTCATCCTCCCTCTCGTCACGTTCATCCCGTTCTCTCGTTTTCCCAGGCACGCCATATTGCCGTATGAAATATAAACGGGGATTCTGTAAATGCTCCCGCGGAATCCAGTCGTAAATGCATTTGTAAATTTATTCGGCCGTTTCGTATACCCTGCGATCCATATTTATTTTTGAGCTCATTCAAACTGATGCTTTTCAGTACTAATTTATATGTAGCTACAGGGACTCTCGGCGATAAGTTTGGCACAAAATTTGGATTTTTGGTCAGAATCATAAATTGGCCAAATCTTAGCCAAAAAAGGAAGGAATAATGTAAATAATATTCGAAAGATAAAAGAACAAGCGAACGTATTCTTTTTTTGAAATATTACAAGCTTTCAATTAAGGCCTTAAGCCACAGTAACGGGTATAAAATCGTGTGCGGATTTAACAGGTGATTTTGTAGATTTGACAGGTTTTGTAGATGCCGTGGCCCGTGCAGAAATTTTGGCAGGGATGCAGCTGGATTCTGACTTGTATCCCGGGCTCCCAGTCAGGATCTAGTCCGATATCGGATCAGATTCGAAGAATAAATGTAAGATCCGTAAACTGGATTCCATTAGGGATCCAGAACCGGATCCTTTAATGACTCTAAATAGATTCCCCATGGAATCATTGAGGAATCCGGGAAGGATCACGGGTGAATACAGGCTGGAATAAAATGTCAAAAATGGAATTATGACATGTTAAATTTATTATAAAAATAAATAACATTTATATAGTTTTGGTGCATTAAACTATCAGTAACAAAAATTTGTCCAACGATTCAAATGGCAGATCGCGCTCATCGCGAGATTTTGATGTGTATTTAAAAAAAATCACATCAAAATCTGTGAATGCAAATGTATTGACGAGAAATTATAAATACAAAAAAATTCACAAAATTAGTTGTGAATTTTTTCGTATTTAAGACAAATTAAAATCAAATTCAAAATGATTAGATTAAAATTTGCGCCAAAAGTGAGTTCGTACGTATTTTGAGAGAAAACATTGCCTCGAGGCAAAGAAATTTTTGCACATAACTTTTTGTGCGAACATTTCTTTGCCTCAACACAATGTTTTCTCTCAAAATACGTTCACACTTGTGGTGTAAATTTCAATATAACTGTCGTGAATTCGATTTCTATTTTCTTCAACTTGAGGAAATTCACAACTCATTTTGTGATTTTTTTCATATTCATAATGTAATATTTGAAACTCACAACTTTTTTTGCAAAAATTTCTTTGCCTCGACGAAATGTTTTCTCTCGAAATACGTAAGAACTCACGGTTGGTGTAAATTTTAATCTAATCATTGTGAATTTAATTTTAATTTGTCTTAAATACATGTTTATACCCACCGACATGTCGGTGGGTATAAACAGAGACTTATTCCCCAAAACCGGTATCCCGGTTAGAATATAACTTGCATCAGTATCGGAATATGTACGACGACGATGGCATAATTTTGAAAATTTTGGCATCACGTGTATTTTCGGTATTACTATGTAATTCCTGTCTATAGATAGGAATTTTATAGATAGGAATCTATAGACAGAAATTCCTATCTATAGATAGGAATTCCATAGTAATACAGAAAATACACGTGACGCCAAAATTTTCAAAATGATGCCATCGTCGTCGTACATATGCCGATACTGATGCAAGTTGGATTCTAACCGGGATACCTGTTTTGGGGAATCCATGACAAATTCTGATCGGGATTTGATCGGACATAGGGTATCCCGGTCAAAATTTCTGCATGGGGGGTGCTAAAACCAAGTTTGCCTAAACATCGGGATGTAGGGTTTTTTTAGGAGATGGGGGTGGATTAATGCCAAACTACAACCCCCACGAGGTCGGCGCCGGGAGACAAAATGTTCAGAAAAATCCGGGTTTTATTTTTGTCCACAGCGCGGAAGTCGTAAAAGTTAATTTTGGGGGTGAAAAAGTAGAGTGAAATTTTGAAAAATCAGTTTTCATTCGATAACTCTTGAGGAAAAATTCATACAATTTTTGTTCGAATGGGAACGTTGTAGTCCTTGAAAAGACGCGTCGATAGAGTATTTGATCATCCCTCTCCAATAATATCTTCACCACCAAAATAATTGTTAAAGAATTAACAAAAAAGTTGTTTACTGAATAACTCAAAAACAATCGATTTTTCGGGGCTGGTTTAAATCTAGAAAATGTTGAGAACAATTTTCTCCATATTTTCGTTTCTATGGACCACCCTTGAATTTTGCTTTTTCGAACCCCTTTCAGGGGTTTAATATTCAAAATGAAATTCTGAAAAAACTATTGACCGAAAATAAAGAGATACGAGTTTGGCGCTGTGGACAAAAATGTAGCTGAGGGTTCAAGCTACAAATTCTTCCACGGCGCCGAATTCGTGCGTTCAATAGATTTCTCAGAATTTTATTTTGAATTTTCAATCCCCGAGAGGGGTTGGAAAATAAAAATTCAAGGGTGGTTCATAGCACTGAAAATATAGAGAAAATTATTCTCTACATTTCGTACATTCGAACCATACCCGAAAAAGCGATTGTTTTAAGGTTATTGAATAAACAATTTTTTTGTTTGTTTTTTAACCATTTCTTAGGGGTGAAGATATTATCGGAGAGTGATGATCAAATACTCGATCGACGCGTTTTTTAAAGGGCTAAAACGTTCCCATTTGAACCAAAAGTGTACGATTTGTTTCTAAAGAGTTATTGAATTAACACTGATTTTTCAAAATTTCACCCCACTTTTTCACCCTCAAAATGAACTTCCACGACTTCGGCGCTATGGACAAAACTAATGCCCGGATTTTTCTGCACATTTTGTCTCACGGCGCCGACCTCGTAGGGGTTGTAGTTTGCCATTAATCCACCCCCATCTCCCTTCATCCCCTAAAAGACAACCCTACACCCCGATTTTCAGGCAAACTTGGATTTAGCACTCGCGGCACCTACAAAATCACCTGTCAAAAAACTAGCCTTCTTCTAATTTTCTCCGATTCCGGGGGTTTTCAGCGACAGCACGACTGTACTAACAGCTTGATATTCATACTAAATACATGTGTAATTAATTTTATGAGTCAACCACTTTCTCATACGAAAAATAATTGTTAAATTCGCACATGATTTTATACCCGTTACTGTGGCCCAAGGCCTTAATAAAAACGTGGTAAAATTAATGAACTTGCATCAGAAAACGGAATTGGAAAGATTGGAAAGAAATCGGAAAGCCTGAATAATTGAAATGAAATTGGAAAGAAATTGGATAGAAACGTGGTAGCCTTAAGGGGTTACCCCCTCTTGCGATTTTGAAAAAATCGATTTTTTTTATTGCATTTTTTTGAAGTATAAGTATCTGAGAATGTCCTGAAAATTTCAAGTCGATCCGAACAAAATTGACTGAGATATGAGCGTTGAAAGAGAAGAATCCGTTGTGTAAACGACCGGCTAATTGAAACTTTAAACGCGTTTTTCTCAAAATGGCATTTCTGAAGTCCGTGACCAAGATTACTCGAACACTAATGAACCGATCTTCTTGAAATTTCGCAGGTTTATTTAATACATAAAAATGTAGTCTTTAATCGTTCGATTTTTTTTTTTCGTTAAAATCGAACCATTAACTTTGACTCTCCGCCATTTTGTGAAAAATGAATATTTTTTAAAATCCTTCGATTAAAGACCAGTTTATACTTATATTTGACTAAATCCATCCGCATTTTTTTTTCAGATGATCCACTTCGCCGCAATGTTGGTCACCGCAAACCGCGTATATAAAAACATTTCATTGACGGCCATTTGCCACTAAACAATGTAATATTTTTCAATAAAAAAATTACTGAAAGTTCTTCAAGATGTGTTCTTTAAGATGGTATATTGAACGATTAAAAAAGTTTTGTAGTTTTCTTTAAAAAATTCATGAAAAAGGCCTTTTTTGCGCTACAAGTGGGGGTAAGGCCTTAATAAAAACGTGGTAGAATCATATGAACTTGGATCTGTCTCATTAGAATATGTTTCTCAGCTTACATCCAACAAGTATATCTACAGTCCCAAACGAACTCACGACTCTCATAATTTTTGTGTCAAGTCTACCCAAATGTCTGATACCTTTCACGAGCACAAGTGGGCCATCTAGTCCAGTCCGAAACAGACCCTCGTCATGATGTTCTAATCATTTTTCTCCCCTCTCTCTCTCAGCATTCGGGAGCTAACGACGTAAACGAATTCAGCATCGAAAGTTGGCAAAGTATACTCGTACATATCTTACGTGAATTTCTACGTCAGCGATTCGTTGACTTACAGTCGCAATTTGGCGAACATTCCGCCGAAATCAATTGATAGTAATCAAGTGCAAACTTCTCATGACCAGAACTCAATAAAAGTCAGACGAAAGATCAGCTCGCTCCCAGAACGTGCAAACCGTACACACGAGTTCTTATTTTCCGTTCTTTCATAACGCGAAGCATCGAAGGAAGCAGCAACGGTCCCGTAAGCCATGAAATGTTTTTTTTTTACTTCTCCTCGTTATTGTTTTTCTTTCGTCTTCCGCTTTTTTTTGTTCGTCCGGTTTTTTTTTGGTCGGTCCATCTCGTCGGTGGATGCTGGCTACGGTTTTCCGCTATTCACGTAACCTCGGGTCCGTGTGGTTCTGTTTTTCGCGAGGCAGAGATACATATAGCGTGTGATCCTCCAGCCCGGGCATTGTCCCATCGTCTAGGATGCCCGGCGCCGAGCCACGACGTCGGGCGTCGCGACGCTGAGCGTCCTCCACTCCCATCACTTCAAATCTCTCGTATTCTCGTACTCGTAAAATACCTATACACGTGCAAGGTTATACGTTGTGTAACGTTGCGAATGGCGTATGTGCGGCTACCCCGGAGCCGAGAAAGCACCCGAGCCAACTTTTCTCCTCGTTAAATTGTTTTCCAGCGTTCCGGGAAAACATCGCGGTATGTCTCGGCCGGAAGATTCCATTTCTCTGGATTCAGCCGGTATACCGCGAGGATTCATCGGTCATGAATAATCCCGCGTGAATACTCCCGTACACACTCAACGTATCGCGTTCCCGCATCAACTCTTCCAGGATTTATAAAATTCTTGGCTTGTTTGGAAAGCACGCGGGGCTCCTTCAACGCTTCGGATGGAGAAGTTAGTCGTTCGGATGATTGGAGACATTTTTTTCTCACGAATTGAAATTCATTTTGGAGCTTTGCCCCATACACTGCAAAAACAAATGTGTTGTTTTTACACTCTTTAGGTGTGTAAATGGCTGTAGACTTTTTTGGAAAATGTGTAAATCTTCCAAAAAAACCTTTCTTCCAAAAAAAACTTTTTGGAAGGTGTGTAAATGGGTGTAGAATTTTTTGGAAGAAAAGGACTCAATTAAATGTTTCGGAAAATTAAGAATATATTTGGCTATATTTGACCTATATTACACAATTTTTTCATAGAAAAAAATTGAGATCCAAGCGACTGGCGCTGTCTTCATTGTTAAGAAATTTTGGCAGGGATACAGCTGGATTCTGACTTGTATCCCAAGCTCCCAGTCGGGATCTAGTCCGATATCGGATCAGATTCGAAGACTAAATGTAAGATTCGTAAACTGGATTCCATTAGGGATCCAGAACCGGATCCTTTAATGACTCTAAATAGATTCCCCATGGAATCATTGAGGAATCTGGGAAGGATCACCGGTGAATACAGGTTGAAATAAGATGTCAAAAAGGGACTTATGACATGTTAAATTTATTATAAAAATAAATAACATTTATAAAGTTTTGGTGCATTAAACTATCAGTAAAAAAAAATTTGTCCAAAGATTCAAATGGCAGATCGCGCTCATCGCGAGATTTTGATGTGAATTAAAAAAAATTCACTTCAAAATCTGTGAATGCAAATGTATTGACAAGAAATTATGAATACAAAAAAATTCACAAAATTAGTTGTGAATTTTTTCGTATTTAAGAAAAATTAAAATAAAATTCAAAATGATTAGATTAAAATTCGCGCCAAAAGTGAGTTCGTACGTATTTTGGGAGAAAACATTGCCTCGAGGCAGAGAAATTTTTGCACATAACTTTTTGTGCGAACATTTCTTTGCCTCAACACAATGTTTTCTCTCAAAATACGTTTACACTTGTGGTGTAAATTTTAATATAACTGTCGTGAATTCGATTTTTATTTTCTTCAACTTAAGGAAATTCACAACCCATTTTGTGATTTTGTTCATATTTATAATGTAATATTTGAAACTCACAACTTTTTTTGCAAAAATTTATTTGCCTCGACGTAATGTTTTCTCTCGAAATACGTAAGAACTCACGGTTGGTGTAAATTTCAATCTAATCATTGTGAATTTGATTTTAATTTGTCTTAAATACATGTTTATACCCACCGACATGTCGGTGGGTATAAACAGAGACTTATTCCCCAAAACCGGCATCCCGGTTAGAATACAACTTGCATCAGTATCGGAATATGTACGACGATGATGGCATAATTTTGAAAATTTTGGCATCACGTGTATTTTCGGTATTACAGTACTACCTCCCTAAGAGAGCGGTCTAGGGCGGTTAGGGGAAGTAATTCTCGAGAAATTCGTCGCCGAAGCCTTCCCCCACCGCTAGGTTAGCGCGCTCGAAAATCGCGCATGTGGTAGCGTGTATGTGTTTCTCCACTCGACCTCTATGAGAGAGCGCGAACGAAAGTGTTGAGAAAACTATAAACAAGTTGCGGAAAGTGTACTGGCGTTTCGTCGTTTCATGCGTAAGTATATCTCATTGAATATTGATGTGTAAATCTTTCTTTTTCTTCGCGTTTTTTTATTCTGCTGTTTGGTATATTTTGTTATTGCAATATTATAACACATATGAAGGAAACATTTGTAAAACTTTGAATAATTGTTGAATTATCTTATTGTTCGCAAAAATATACGTAGTATATTCGTTATCGAAACTCGAACATATACAGTAGAACCTCGATTATCCGAACCAATTGGGACCGAGACTAGTTCGGATAATCAAAAGTTCGGATAATCGAAACGTGGGTTTTTTGGGACGAGATCATAAACAACACCTTTTTATATAAAAACAGTACATACATATATATTATAATTTGACATATATGTTAACGTTGAAATATATATATATATATATATATATATATATATAATGTATTTGAAATACCTGAAAAAAGTTGAATGCTTTTTTTATATTTTTTAAAAATAAAATCGTCCATTTTTAATTGACGAACGGCTGTAACGCATTTTTGAGCGGCTAAGTCTCGCAGCCGTTTGGGAAGGAGAGATTGCGTTGGGTTGCTCATTGTTGCTCACGGCGGTGGCAGCGAGCAACAATGTATCTTTCGCGCCAACGTTCGGATAATTGAGAGTTCGGATAAACTAAGTCATCGTTCGGATAATTGAGGTTCTACTGTACAGTGTACAAAAAAAATGTAACTAACAATTTATCTTGTGTATATACTTCAAGTTGAAATATACAATGTATATATATGTATAAATATTTCATTTTTAGATAAAACGGGATGGCTGAATCGAAAATATATTTTACTTGCATTAAATTACTACTTGAAATTTAATTATGGTGCATGTTTTTTTCTCCGACTTTACGGCTTAAACGTATATATTATTATACAAAGGAATATTATCTATTTGACAATCGTGCGACGTGCGATTTTCTGAAATCGCTCGCGATCTCTTATGGAGGTGTCCGCGACAAACTCGGGAGGCCTCGGGTACACTGGACAGCTCGAGCTAGGTGGGGGAAGCCATAAAATGCGCTCAAGCGGAACGGCGGGGAAATTCTCTCTTAGGGAGGGCTCTCTTAGGGAGGTAGTACTGTACTATGTAATTCCTATCTATAGATAGGAATTTTATAGATAGGAATCTATAGACAGAAATTCCTATCTATAGATAGGAATTCCATAGTAATACAGAAAATACACGTGACGCCAAAATTTTCAAAATGATGCCATCGTCGTCGTACATATGCCGATACTGATGCAAGTTGGATTCTAACCGGGATACCGGTTTTGGGGAATCCATGAGAAATCCTGATCGGGATTTGATCGGACATAGGGTATCCCGGTCAAAATTTCTGCATGGGGGGCGCCAAAAATAAAGTTCCTCCACTGCTGACATGATTCCGGCCGATTGAGTAGCTGAAACCGAAAAAGGAAAAAATTTCGTTAAACTGGAAGGTATTTCCTGTACAATAACATAGAATTTTCGAAAAATATCAAAATCTAAACAAAACCCAAACAAAATGGCGTAGTTACGAAAAAAAGTCTGTTTTTTTGCCTATAAAATGGTCGTTTTTTTTCAATGTCAAATCGTCAATTTCCATCCAATCAAAAATATCCTACGTCATTGTGGAATAAATATATTCAAGAGTACTCGGTTTAAATTTCGAGTCAATCGGATAATTGCTCTTTGAGTTACAATGTCAGCAAATTTGAAAAATCTCATTTCGTATTCTTGAAAGTATAAAAATCTCTATTCTTGAAAGTATAAACTGTTGAAAAAGGCAAAAAAAAATCGATTTTTTGAAAGTGTCACATTCGTGTAGCCCCTTAACGTGTGTGCAAAATAACGGTGTAAAATAACGTTCAAACAACACACTTACGTGTTTTATTTTCTTATACACGTTAAAACGTGTAAAAAGTGCCTACAGCCATTTACACACTCAGTGTGTAAAAACAACATACTTATTTTTGCAGCACTGTATATACATGGGATGAGTCGAAATAATAAATTGAATAACAATACCTTTTTATCGTCGAAATATATGCATTTATCGAGCTGAACTCAACAGTACTCACATATTACTCTGTAGTATTAGTACAGTCGTGCTGTATATTGGAATCGCAAAAATTTTGAAGACGGCTAGTTTCATGACAGGTGATTTTGTAGGTGTCGCGTGTGCTATATCCGAGTTTGCCTAAAAATCGGGGTGTGGGGGTTTTTTAGGGAATGAAGGGGGTTGGGGTGGATTAATCCCAAAGTACAACCCCTACGAGGTCGGCGCCGGGAGACAAAATGTTCAGAAAAATTCGGGCTTTATGTCTGTTCACCGCGCCGAAGTCGTGGAAGTTCATTTTGAGGGTGAAAAAGGGGGGTGAAATTTTGACAAATCAGTTTTAATTCGATAACTCTTTAGGAAAAATACATACAATTTTTGTTCAAATGGGAACGTTGTATCCCTTGAAAAGATGCACAAATTGTTGAAATATTTAGAAAATTGTTTATTGAATAACTCAGAACAATCGATTTTTCGAGAATGGTTTAAATGTACGAAATGTAGAGAAAATTCTCTCTATATTTTCGTTTCTATGAACCACCCTTGAATTTTGTTTTTTCCAAGCCCTCTCAGGGGTTGAAAATTCGGAATGAAATTCTGGGAAAACTATTGACTGAAAATAAAGAAATACGCGTTTGTCGCTGTGGACACGAATCGAGCTAAGGGTTCAAGTTACAAATTGTTCCACTGCAGCGAAATCGTGCGGTCGAGAGTCTTACCAGAATTTTATTTTTTATTTTCATACCCCAAGAGGGGTAGTAAAAAGCAAAATTCAAGGGTGGTCCATGGAAACGAAAATATAGAGAAACTTATTCTCCACAATTCGTATATTTAAACCATATCCGAAAACTTGATTGTTTTTGAGTTATTCGATAAACAATTTTTTTTTGGTATTTCAACAATTTTTTTGGGGGTGAAGATATTATTAGAGAGTGATGATCAAATACTCAATCGACACGTCTTTTCAACAGCGTTCCCATTTGAACGAGCAGCGTACGAATTTATCCTAAAGAGTTATTGGATTAAAAATGATTTTTCAAAATTTCCCCCCACTTTTTCACCCACTGTTGTTTTCGAATGAAACAAAAAGTTAAGACCAGATGAGGTCTTCAATTAACCGGTTAATCAATCGATGTCAAATCAACTAATGAGTTTCACGTGATGCCGTAACCAAGATGATTTTTAAAACATATGATCAATAACTCGCAATTCACACACTTAAACCGTGTTGCTTTTTCCCGTGTTATTTTTGCTCGTGTGTTGCTATCAACGTGTGTTGTTTAGTCCAATTTGTGTAAATATGCGTCTTGTATGTTGGCTCTACACGCTTTATGTGTGTTCGTATAAGCGTGTTATTAATGGGGACAGCTACGAGAAGGTGTGTAATAATTTAATTCGTAAGCATTGCACACTCACGTGTGTAATTTGAACGCATTACGTGTTACCAAATGCATAAATGTGTAGAATCAACATGGAAACACGTTTCTAGCCTTTGTGTTGTGTTACTTCTGCATACTTTGAACACACGTCAAACACGCCTAGTTTTTGCAGTGTGTTCCACACATAACCTCCATATTTGTACCTCACACTTAAGGGGAGGGTAGGGGTTTCAGCGTGAAAAAAACGCTTTTTTGCGAATTTTTTTTCATCTATATGGATAGAGTAAATTCATTGTAACCTTTTGTACATTGTTAAGTGTCATTTCAAGAACATTCCGTGAAATTTGTACGCGAAAATATCCACAAACAAGCCGGCGCCGCGTTTTTCTCGAAACCACTTTTTCAAAGTCCGTGTTCATTGCCATTTGAAAACTACATGACCGATTTATTTCAAACTTGGTACACACTTTCTACATATAAAATACCTCCCCCCCAACGGTTCGTTTGAGATATTTTTTTACATTGCGGGGGTTTTCCACCCCCAAAATGGGGGATTTTTCGTGAAAAATAGCACTTTTCACTTTACATGACCACCAAAAATTTAGAAATTAAAAAAAAAATTATCAAAGACCGTTGGGGGGAGGATTTGATGATACTTTGACTAAATTTTAATGGTACTTGCTTTCAGATAATTTCTAGCTGAGATACAGTGAACACCGCAAATCGTGTTTTTCCAAAGGCGTTCTTGGAAAAGCTTTGTCACCGTCTTGTTTGTGGATATTTGCGCGTACAAATTTCACGGAATGTTCTTGAAATGACACTTAACAATGTACAAAAGGTTTCAATAAATTTTCTCTATCCATATAGATGAAAAAATCGCAAAAAAGTGTTTTTTTTTCACGCTGAAACCCCTACTCTTCCCTTAGTCCAATGTGTGTATATATGCGTCTTGTATGTTGATTCTACGCGCTTTATGTGTGTTCGAATAAGCGTGTTATAGATGGGGACAGCTACGAAGAGGTGTGTAATAATTTAATGCGTAAAATTGCACACTCACGTGTAATTGTAACGCCATACGTGTTACCAAATTTTACACTTACACTTAAGGAGGTTGGAGCGATTCAGTCGAGTCAAATGACGGTTTATTCATTTTTTGTTCAATGAACTTCAAAAAAATGCATACGAGGTACAGATTTATTCTATATGTGCTAATTTTTTTAAATATATAATTAAAGGGCAAAATTATGCATTTTAACATTTTTATTACGTAAAGTAGAAAAACTTTTGTGTTACTACCAACTTGAAAAAGCATAACATTATCGATGATTATTATGAAAAAAAAACTACGACAACGAATGTTTTATACAATTCACAATGAAATTTTGAGTAATTCATAATTATGCCTATTCATATTTACATCACGAGATTATTGGCCCATGGTTTACGATGGGCAAGACGAGGATTTTTTTTTCTAAATGTTCACAAAGGTTCAGTTTGCGTTAATCCGTTGTTAGAAATGGTTTATCTTGGTGCTAAATAACAATAAAAATTACATAACCTTTAGTGTGAAAGTCTTGCCCATCCAGCCGCACGTTAAATTACACACATTAAACTATTTTTTATCTCTGGTGTTTGGTGGTGAAAAAAGTTCAAAAAATTCGTAAAGACACAGTATAGTGTAAGCAACAAAATGTATTTTTTCTCAAATTTACCTTGGATTGTGGCTAACACTCCACCCTCCTTAAATAAAAATGTTCGTACTGTTCGACTCGACAATACGTTTCATTGATAAATAAAAGTGTCTGGTCATTTTGAGCCACCCTGTACGATCTTCCGCTGTACGCAGATTTCTAGGGTCAGGAGTCTGTCGATTTCCGAAGGTATCATCAGGTACCGCGTGGAAGGGAACGAGCAGAGATCGAGTACATCGTACGACGGAGGATCTGGTACATCGAGTGTGTACGTCCGATACGGTGAATCTGGACGAGTACCAGTCTTTATCTCTTTTTCACTCGGTCCCGAGCCTTCGCTTTGCCTCTCACGCAGGTTTTCTCTTTATTCCCCCCCCCTCCGATATAACTCCTCGCAGTGGCCAACGATCGTACGTCGTCTTGACGCTGATATCTCTGTCCCTTTTTTCTCCCCGTCTCTTTCCCTCCTGATTCACGTCGCGGAGGACTTTTCTCTCTATCTTTTGACGTGCCGCGTACTTCTGCCACGATCTCTTGCACCCTGCCCGTCTCTGTCTTTCCTGTGGCGCGCGTTGCAACACGTGCTCTTCCCAGGCTCCGGGGAACGAGGACACTTTTTCATTCCGCGACGGCAGGTGAAGTGGTCGGGTGAAATTGGGTTTTGAGAAAAGTCACTAAAGGCCTCGAGAACCCCAATTACAGCCTTGGCACATTTTTATTGCTGTAAAGAACGTCCGGCAATTTATTGCAATCGATATTAATTGCGTTTTCGTTAATGACGGATATCATTGCTCATCTTGGTATCGACTGTTGCACGCAGGTCAAATGCTTTCGCATGGCGGAAAACGAGAGTATACCTTTAACGTACATTAATCATTGATAATTGCCTCGAAGCCAAATTCTCGCCGTCAGCGATTTTCAAACCTGCGCAAATAATTTGTCTCGAGTCTCCTTAAAGTATGCTTAATCATCGGTTAATTACAGTGGTGCTTGATGAAAGAGAGTTACAATTCATTGTCATACCCAACGATAAACTGGAATGAAAAATAAAAAAATGAAACAAAAAATAAAAAACTGGAAAAATATTTAAAAAACAGGAATAAAAAAATTAGTAGATTTAGACATTTTCACATTTTCCCTGAATAGTCCCAGCTGTAAAAATTCTTCTGCTAGTCACATTTCTCCAAGTTTTGTTATTAAGGGGTTACCCCCACTTGCGATTTTGAAAAAATCGATTTTTTGATTGCATTTTTTTTAAGTCTAAGTATCTGAGAATATGTCCTGAAAATTTCAAGAGATATGAGCGTTGAAAGAGAAGAATCCGTTGTGTAAACGACCGGAAATTGAAACTTTAAACGCGTTTTTCTCAAAATGGCATTTGTGAAGTCGGTGACCAAGATTACTCGAACACTAATGAACCGATCTTCTTGAAATTTTGCAGGCTTATTTAATACATAAAAATGTAGTCCTTAATCGTTCGATTTTTTTTTCGAAAAAAAAAAATGGCCGTTTTATAGCCAAAAAACGGCCGTTTTTTTTCGTTAAAATCGAACCATTAACTTTAACTGTCCGCCATTTTGTGAAAAATGAATATTTTTTAAAATCCTTCGATTAAAGACTAGTTTATATTTATATTTGACTAAATCCATCCGCATTTTTTTTCAGATGATCCACTTCGCCGCAATGTTGGTCACCGCAAACCGTGTATATAAAAACATTATTTCATCGACGGCCATTTGCCACTAAACAATGTAATATTTTTCAATAAAAAAATTACTGAAAGTTCTTCAAGATGTGTTCTTTAAGATGGTATATTGATCGATTAAAAAAGTTTTGTAGTTTTCTTTAAAAAAATTCACGAAAAAGGCCTTTTTTGCCCTACAAGTGGGGGTAACGCCTTAATATTTTCTTTAGACTAGTGTCTTTAGAGTTTTTTACACGCGTGAGCATTTTGTAGCAGGCATCTCGAATTATTTAGTGTATAAATTATGAGATGGAAATGTGACCATCTCCATAAAGCGGTCTATAAATGAGACGGTTTTTTAGTCGTAATTTTTCGTTAAGGGGCTATACCAGTGTGAACGCTGAAATTTTTGGTGATTTTTGGGAATTTTTTGGAAGAAAAGTACTCAATAAAATGTTTCGGAAAATTAAGAATATATTTGGCTATATTTGACCTGTATAACATAATTTTTTCATAGAAAAATATTGAGATCCAAGCGACTTATGAGCTGCCTTCGGAGGCGCCAAAAAAAGAAGCTCTTCCACTGCTGACATGATTCCGGCCGATTGAGTAGCTGAAACCGAAAAAGGAAAAAAATGTCGTTTAACTGGAAGGTTTTCCTGTACAATGACGTAGGATTTTCGAAAAATATCAAAATCTAACAAAATGGCGTAGTTATGAAAAAAAAGTCTGTTTTCTTGCCTATAAAATGATCGTTTTTTTTCAATGCCAAATGGTCAATTTTCATCGAATCAAAAATATCCTACGTCAGAGTAAATATATTCAAGAGTACTCAGTTCAAATTTCAAGTCAATCGGATAATTGCTCGTTGAGTTACAAAGTCAGCAAATTTGAAAAATGTCATTTCGAGAAAAACGCGTATAAAGATTTAACTATCGATATTGCAAGATAAAATGATAGAGATACGGCCTTGAATTTTTTACAGGATATTCTTGAAAGTATAAACTGTTGAAGAAGGCAAAAAAAATGATTTTTTGAAAGTGTCACACTACTATAGCCCCTTAAAAGTTCGGTAATTTGGCTTCATGTTTTACCAGTATACTGGGATGTATTTTTACTTAATTATAAGCGAGAATCAGTTAATTATTACATATTCGCATTCGTGAAAGGGATACCTTAAGGGGGGAAACCACATTAGGAGGCTGTTTGACACTGATTTTTTTGGGATTTTTTTTGGGTGGAAAGAATTAATTATAATTGAATCAAATTTTGACATCATTTCATTCATATTTCGAACAGTTTTTGTGAATTTTTTTGAATAATTTCAGCCAAAAATAAGAAAGTTACGCTGTGATGTCCGTTGGAGGTTGTGAGTATAATTCTCCAATTGCGTGCAGTGTAGCCATTCCGATTTTCATCTGAAATCAAAAAGGTTTTCATTTTACATTAGTAACTTATTTCCTAAGAATATGAACCTCAATGCAGGTGAAAACAATGAAAATTATAAATTTTGCAGGCGTTGGAACAATTTACTTCGATTTTCACGATTTTTTTCTCTAATTATGCAAAGAAAAATACCCTTAAAATCATGATATAATCTCACAAGTTGGTTCATATAATTCGTAATTTTATAAAGCATCATACTGTCAATTTTCATAATGATCGGTTCTGTACTTTTTAAGTTAGTCTGCACGCAAATGTGAAAAAAGTAATTTCGAGATGAACGCGTTTGAAAAATAAATTCTCGGAAACTAGAAATTCAAGGAAGTTAACAATAATGTAAAATGCTTACCGATTAATCTGTAATTCTAGCATATTCCGATTTATGCAATAAAAAAATCGGATTTTTCGAACCTCCTAATGTAGTTTCCCCCCTTAAGGGCTTACATCTGGTGGACATTTTTTAACTATCGATTTTCGGTTTTCGAAGGGTTCTGAAAATATCACATTTCAAAAATATTCCCTGAAGATTGCAAGTCGATTAGTTCAAAAATTAAGGGGGTTACTGTTTATACGTAGGTTCCGCGGACCGAACTTTAGACGCGTTTTTTTCTCAAAATGACTTTTTCAAAATCGGTGTCCAAGATATCTCAAAATTAATATCTTCAAATTTGAGATGCTTTTTTTACATATCAAAAACCAGTGCTTGAACCAAGGGTTTTTTTCGATCCATAGTTCTTTTTTTATCAACGAAAATAGAGTGATTTTTCACTGAAAATCGACATTTCACTTTTGGCCATTGTTCCAAAAGTCAATATTTTTAAAAATGTTTCGTACAAGCGCTAGATGATTTCACGAAAAAAACTGAATGCATTTGATTTTGTAATTTCGGATGATTTGTTTTCGAGTAGCAATGGTCACCGCGAAGGATGTTTTTCCATCAGTGGTCTGTGCAAACGCATTGATAAATATTTTCCATCCAAAAATTGTAAAAGATACTCAAAGCCATACTCTGACATCAAAAAAATTAAAAACCTGCATACGTTGCCCAGAAAAAATTCACGGAAATTCCTCTTTTTTTCTGGCCAAGAGCAAGGTGTAATCCGTTGAAATCGAGTTTTATCTGTACGAAGTGATGTCAAAGTCAATGCCCGACGACTTCAGGGTCGATTATTGAGAAGATTCTGAGGATTTTTCTGGTGCGAGCATCATGGTCGTCTAGAGAGAAGGAGGAGCAACAGCACAAGGTGAAAAAAGAGTGCACGTTGGAGGCTATCGAATGAAGATGAAAAAAGATTTTACATGACGAGAGTATCAAAAGCTGCGCGTGGTCCACGATCGATTTTGCTCGTTCGAGCGGAAAAAGCGATCGATTCTACGGACGGCAACGTCGAGAGAACCAGCCGAGCCGGCCTTCAGTCCGTATACCACTGTTCCCCTTGCCAAGATATACATACAGGGTGTCCCAGAACTGAATGTGTTCCCTGAAATGAGGGGTTGGGGGTGAAATTCTGAGTCGATCGATACAAGCATGTATGGGTCTCAGATCAACCCCCGAATTATTATCAATGGTTAAAGGCGGGCCAATCAGGTGCGCCCGCCTTTAACAATTAATAATAATTCATGGGTTGATCTGAGACCCACACATGCTTATATCAATCGACTCAGAATCTCACCCCCAACCTCCCATTTCAGGGAACGCATTCAGTTCTGGGACACCCTGTATATACAGGGTCTCTTGTTCTGAATGGATGATCCTGCAACTGTCAGATCATGTCCTCCTACATGCTGGAATTTCAGTTTAGTAAAAATTCCAAAGTTTTCGAGAAAAAAATCATCTGCTTTTGGTTTTTCGCATGCCATTTCTACCAATGATAACTTTTTTGACCCGTTTTTTTTTTCAATACTCTTGGGTATTTGGTTTATCAAGAAAAGTCTTCTTTCTAACTTTAAATGTTAAGGAAACTTTATGAAAAAGATCTTATGCAGAATTTTCATACAAACCAATTCGAGCATCTGACTGATAGTCTGCGGTGTGAAAAAAAATTACTACGCAAATCGTGCTAATTACTTTAAAAAAGTTGTTTAGTTGTCGTCGATTCATATCATTTATAGAAATGGCATGCGAAAAGCGAAAAGCAGATGAATTTTTTTTCAAAAGATATAAAGCCCAAAATCTCGAAAACCGTGGGACTTTTAAATCATTACGTATATACAGGGTGTCCCTCTTATCTCTGCCACCCGAAATAACTCGGTAATTATCGACGTCACAAAAAAACGTTCCGGACAAAAGTTGTACGGTGTGAAGGGGGCCATCAAATGCGACCAATTTTTTATTTTTCGGTGCAGGCGCTGACGCACAGTGAAGGTGACCTTCACTTTTTTCAATAGACTGGTACTTTTTTTTCAAACATCTTGTGGAGCACCTCAAGCCGCATAAAAAACGTTAGGGGGTCAAAGTCGTTCAAGGTCATTCAAGGTCACCTATTGAAATGAAATACAAATCTAAATATCTCGGATCACTACCAAATATTTGGTAGTGTTTATTTGTATTTCATTTTAGTAACATTTAGATTTGTATTTCATTTTAATAGGTGACCTTGAATGACCTTGAACGACTTTGACCCCCTAATGTTTCTCATGTGGCGCGATGTGTTCCACAAGATGGTTGAAAAAAAATGTACCGTTCCATTAAAAAAAAGTGGAGGTGATCTTCACTGTGCGTCAGCGCCTCCACCGAAATAGAAAAAAATTGATTGCATTTGATTGCCTCCTTCACACCGTACAACTTTGGTCTGGAACGTTTTTTTCTTACGTCGATAGTTAGCGAGTTATTTCGGGTGGCAGAGATAAGAGGGACACCATGTGTATATATATATGTGTGTGTGTGTGTGTGTGTGTGTGTGTGTGTGTGTGTGTGTGTGTGTGTGTGTGTGTGTGTGTGTGTGTGTGTGTGTGTGTGTGTGTGTGTGTGTGTGTGTGTGTGTGTGTGTGTGTGTGTGTGTGTGTGTGTGTGTGTGTGTGTGTGTGTGTGTGTGTGTGTGTGTGTGTGTGTGTGTGTGTGTGTGTGTGTGTGTGTGTGTGTGTGTGTGTGTGTGTGTGTGTATATAATGTTCTCTATGTCCGAGATATAAGCCCCTACATACACACGTTGTCCTATCTCGCTGCTATACTGACCCTGCACTACACGCTCCAAACACGTCGACTCTATTTGTTCTGATCGGCTGAAAAACAGGGGCTGAGGTAGCGTGGAGGGCGTAAGAGGAGGAGAGAAAAGACCCGGCCGTCCTCTCCGAGCCAGTAAATTAATTACAGCTTAAAACATCGTTAGGATGGTCTGCAGGGTGGACGCTTCGGTTATTAACGCAGTACATCATACTTGCGGCCTTTACTTTCCTCTTGTCCCCTATTCCTCGCCATGGATCCGTCTTCATCAATTAAGGATCTTTTTCGCCTCTGCACGCGGTCTATGGCATCCTGTATCGCTTACACACTCTCTACGAACTGAGATTCTATATAAAAGTCGACATTCGCCCAGCTTACGTGCTTCTCGTACTTGGTGCATCCATCCTTACGGAAATGCGACAAATTTTTGTTGAAATATGTAATATGTCCGCAGACACGGGCAGTATTATCTAAGCAAATTATTGCAATGGAACAACGTTACGAAAGATCGAACTTCGTTGTAAATATCGAGGTGAGCTACATTTTTTAAAATAATCATGTTTTTTTTAATTTATTGCGAATTACACGTTTGGAAAATCTTTTTTACCCAACTGGATTAACTATAACAATGGACCATTCGTATCAAGGGAATCTTTGCGAAATAATAATGGAATTGGCAATATAGCGATGGAGGGCCTGATTATTATCAGAGTCAATTATTTTAATGTACGAAGGTTTGGAAGAGTAGAATGGACATTTTTGCACAAATTTAACTTGGCGAGAGACCTGGTTAGGAATTTTTTTAAATATGGATTTTTGGTTTTCGACGGATTCTCAAAATATATCATTAAAAAAAAAAATACTCTGAAAATTTCAAGTCGATCCGTTCAAAATTGCGGGCATCGTGAGCGTTTTTGGGTCGATTCGGCAAATCGTGAACAGTCGAACTACAAACGTATTTTCGCAAAATAACTTTTTCAAAATCGGTGACCACGATATTTCAAAAAGCACTGCCTGATCAACTTTACATTTTACAAGCTCCTTTTACGTATGAAAAAGCTGTGCTTGAACAGCGGATTTTTTTTTCAACAAAAATAGAGCGTTTTTCACCGAAAAACGATAACTTTTACTTTGGGCTGCGACGACTTTTTTAAAAATCAACATTTTATTAAATCGTTCGTTCACGCCCTAGATAATTTCATGCTAAAACTCAACGCGTTTGGTTTTTTTACCACGGATGATTTGTTTTCGAGCAGCAGTGGTCATCAGTACAAAAATTGTAAAAGATACTTAAGGGGCTAGGCCACTCTAGAGGCCGAAAAAATAGGCTTTTTGGGGATTTTTTTTTTCTTCAGAAAAACTCGAAAATTAATCGAGATTACAAAAAAGGGTGTTTATCATACATATCAGTGACTGTATACAATAATTTTTTTGAAGCGATTTATTTCAAAATGGTGGCTGTGCAGCGTTTATCTTAAAACTGCATTTTTTAAGTTGGCCGAAAACATAACTCAGACAATTTTCAACCGATTCACTTCAAATGTTGAATATATCGTGAAAAATACGTTGTTTATGGAAGTACGTAGGATTTTTTTTTATATGTCGCATAGTTAATTTGTTATGGACTGGATGGTCAGATAGTGAATTATCTGACGATTTTTCAAACAAATGTTTCACTTTCCAAAAATTTGCCTAAAGAATCGTTAATAACAAATGAACTATGCAATTTAAAAAAATCCTACGTACTTTCATAACGATGTATTTATCAAGATACATTCAATATTTCAAGTGAATCGGTTGAAAATTGTCTCACTTTCCAAAAATTTGCCTAAAGAATCGTTAATAACAAATGAACTATGCAATTTAAAAAAATCCTACGTACTTTCATAACGATGTATTTTTCAAGATACATTCAATATTTCAAGTGAATCGGTTGAAAATTGTCTGACATGAATTATGTTTCCGGTCGACTTAAGGGGAGATATACACCTAGGAGTCGGAAAAAAGGTCATTTTTGTGAATTTTTTCAAAGAAAACTATTTGAAATTTCGGATTGGGGTTTTAACTATCTAAAAGTATATACATTCAAAAATATGTTTAATTTTCTTTATTTAAAAATATCAAAAATATACAAGAATATTGTATGATCCTTGGAGCGTCGTAAAAAAATCTGCGTATACGGTACCCACTGGCGTTTCTTCAAAAATCATCTGAAAAAAAAAACCAAAAAGACTATTAAATTAGATACTATAATCTGGTTCTTGTCATAGCCGATTTTGAAAATATCGATTTATGACAAAATGGCGGACGTTTGAACATAAATAGTGATTTTTGGGCCAAAAATTAGTTATTATTTTGCCTATAAAACAAAAACTAAGTAACGGGAAAAAAAATCCTATGACAAGTACTAGATAATGGTGTATAGAATAACCACAAAAAAACCTCGAGGCAATCGGTTCATTGGTTTTCAAAACAATTTTTGGGTACCGATTTGAAAAACGTGGTTTTGAGAAAAACGTGTTTGAAAATTTGGGAATGGATAAATCATGAAATTTGTCAACTTACATGGAATCATCGATCCCAGGCCCATAGTGTAGGTCTTCTACGGTTGATGGAATGTTCATAGCTTCTAAATCCTCGACCTCGACCATCTAGATGACCATCTTCCGTTAAAAAATGCGATTTTAAGATAAACGCTGCACAGCCGCCATTATGAAATTAATCGCTTCAAAAAAATTATTGTATACAGTCACTGATATGTATGATAAACACCCTTTTTGTAATCTCGATTCATTATATAGATTTTCTGAAAAAAAAAAAAAAAAATCCCCAAAAAGCCTATTTTTTCGGCCTTTAGAGTGACCTAACGCCGTAAACCATGCTTTACAATGTAACAAAACTCTATATTCGTACACGTTTCTCCAGAAACAAAATCACAATATCTTTTTGTTTCCGGTCACGAGCTGAGTATAACCTGTTAATTTTGGTCACAGAGGCGCAAAATACGTATCATTCGAACCCCAAACACCTCTTACTATTCAAAATTGTGATCAAAATTTCATTGACACCGATTACGACCATAGACACGAAACTATAATGGCCGGTTGCTTAATATTGTTTGGCTTTGTTTATCAGCAGACTCTGTATCTACGATGCGATTTCGCGAACGCACAAATCTCTCCCTAAGCACACGGGCTTTCGGAACACACGTGTGCCAACCAGGAAAGAGTAGTTAAATGCAGATTATCCTCCACAGAGCCTTCCCTCCCCATCTATGATCGGATCTCTCGATCCTTGGGGGAGGACGAAAATTGTGAAATATCGTCGAATTCCACGTTCTGGCAATTACAGATATTGGAAAGCTCCACCACACGAGCTTGTGCAGAGACTACAGTGAGTATATCCCCATCGCGTTTCTCCTGTTCTGCTTCATCTCTCTCTCTCTTTTGCTCTCTTTTTGCCTCGTACCCAGCTGCGCCAGGTTGGAATCCCATCGGGTAATAAAGGTCGCGAATTGATCGTGCAGCTTACCACTTAACCCTGACATTAATTTTCTTCGTACCCCTGATACCTTTTATAATCCTGTTTTTTTTTCTTATCAGCGAAGAAAAAGAACCATTTTTTTAATTGCCGATTTTTTAACTCTACAAACAAAACGCCTACGGAGAATAATAGTACAATTTAGGGGGGTTGATGAACTTCTAGAATATTGGGCTTTTAGGGAATATCAGCGTTCTGCAATGAGTTGAAAAATTGAACGAATTAGGTGTGGGAAAGTGCGGCGTTTTGACGTATCGTATTTTAGAACCTTAAAGCAGTGTTTTCCAAAGTTACAATACCTCAAACACGTTTGATAACAAATAGGGTCAGAGTGGGATGAGTGGCCCATTTTTTCAGAGGTCTATAGCTGCCTAACCGTTCACACAATCTCAATGAAACCTTGACTAAACGTGAGGTGTCTTCAATGGCTGCATTTTAATAAAAGACACTGAACAGCCTAACCCAATAGATATTGAGATAATATCCATTTTAAAAAAATGGGATTTGATCCACTGTGTACTTGAGGGTGTACACAGTGAAGCATGCCTAATTTCACAGTCAAACAAAATTTCAAAGTCAAGCAATATTTGAAGAAAATTACCCTGATCCACTGTACACTTATAGGTAATGGAGTGCTTTTCTCTATACAATGGGGAGTCTTGTATAGTAAACTTTTGAAAAATTTAAAAAAAAAGACAGCATATTATGAGATCAGTCACAATCATTTATTGAATATTAATCAACAATGAGTACGTACCTAATGAGGTAGTACCAGTACCTATCTAAATCACAAAACGAAAATATTCATATTATGACTTACCTCTGTGTACCTCGAAAAATTGAGCCGCTATGTACCGACCTTCTCTTTTTTTCTACAGTGGATATTGACAAGTTTCTATTTTTGTTAGGTTAACAAACACAATGCTCAAATACCGCAATATAGCTGCATATTGCGGGAGAACAATGACTTCGAACATAACTGCGATAAGGTAAATGTCCCAATTATTGAACAGCTAAGCATCTGGGGGATTGAATTCAGTGAGAAAAAATAAATAAAATCAAGAAATAACCATCGCTTTCATGTTCAAATGATACTTTGATATTTTTCCTTTCGAAAAATCACCCTTTAAATTATTTTTGAATGATTTCAAATGAAAAAAAAAGAATAACAATGTGAAGCATGCAGATGTCCCAATTATTGAACACTGGAAGTGCCTATGTCCCTAATATTGAACAGACATGTCCCAGTTATTGAAGACTCCCGAGAATTTTTTTTTCCGTTCCGAAAATATTATTTTGGGTACAATATTAAGAAATAAAAGCAAAATGAAACACTTAAATAATCTTTTATTAATCATGTAAAAATACGAAAATATATATTTAGTCTCTTTTGACAGGTTTTTGGTTCATTCGCATTTGGTTTATTTTTGCTTTTCAACTCGAACTTTATTTTATTTTCATTTTCAGCTTCCTCGTTTTTGTGTTCTGTTTTTGTTTGATTTTGTCGCAGCTTGGCTCCCTGAAATATCGCAGAGCAAAAAATATTGAACATTACATTCGTATTTTTAGGTTACATTTAGGTTATATTCTCTTTTTACTTTTTTTTTATGTTTATTGCACGAAAATACAAATAAAAAATATATTTGACGATCTTAGAGTTATTATTAAAAGAATAAAGATAAGTTTATTCAGGAACTTACAGTTTTTGTTTGAATAAATCCGATTCACACGATCTGTCACACGTTAACTGTCTCGATGTTTTGATGAGTTTAATGACGCCAACTTGGAGAATTCGAGTGCTCAATAATTGGGACACACTGCATTTTGTATGTCCCAATGATCGAACACCGTATTTTTTAACAAATAATTTATTAAATTGTTTTAAATTGTTATTTGTAAGAAATTTTCTGAGGAACCTGAAACGCCTTTACTTTTTGAGATGCGACAGTTTTTGAATTTTTTATGCCCTTACGCATGAAGCCGCGCGTTCTAGCAAAAACGATAAGCAGTTACCACGAGACGTTAAATCGGGTCACCGTTGCTGATTAAATAATTTTTTTCTCTATTAATTGAAGCTTTTTTGCACAAGTAAGGTGACATTTCGATAGCTAAAAGTTCCATATATGTAATGAAATTTTTATAAATAAGTAAATGCGAAATTTGTATAAATAAGTAATGTGAAAAAGATGCACATATATACGTGTCCACTTCTGAGAAAAAGAAAAGGTTGAGTGTACCCACCACTGTTGCCACTGTTCCTACATTGACCCTATAGCATTTCTATTAAATTTTCCACATGAATGTTTTCGTTGAAGTGAACCAAACCACTTTTGCAAAGTGTTCCATATGAACATTTTGCAAAAGTTGCCGCTCTGTTTGTCAATGAGAGAATTGTCGAATCAAATCGAATTTGTGGAAATTGATGCCCGCAGCAAATATCATTCGAAACTCAGCTTAAAAGCCACACGTTGTTGATGAATCATTGGCGAAGTCATCCCAAGAATCTCATGTGAAACAGAACGTTTCTTGTACACTGTGCGACTTCCGGGCTATTCTGTTCGCATACATAGACTGGATTCATTTCTTCAATGATTTACAAGAGTGCGATGCTCTCTCCGAGTGTACAGCCGACGATCTTGGGGCAATGCAGAACTCGCTCCACCATCTACCGTCATGCGGATCCCACAGCTGCTTTCACTGGTGTATGCTCCGTGAGATCTGCATAGTCTCCCTATCAAGCGCGCTCGATCCAATTCTCATCGATCATATTCCCGAGCCGTCGGTCTTGTTTTTGCATCCGCCTTGCCTTTGTCTCTGAACCGGACTTTATAGGAAAGCTAAATGGTGGAGCGTATAGAGTTGATACCAATGTTTCTCATTCAGCATCCAAATTCCCCACGAATGAAGGAAATCAAACCATCAAACATTTGCGGGCGCAAATGTTTGATGGTTGGTAAACTTTTGCAAATGATTGGCTATTCCAAAATGATCGTTCGTAGTTCACCTCCATACGTGCAAGCTCTTTCGTCCATGATGAGATCGCAATTCTTTCTAAAACATCAAAATATGCATCAACTTCTGTCCATTCTGTTTTTCCCTCTAGCTTGAGAGATACGTTTAGATTTCTTTGAAGGTACATCTTCTAGTCCGATAAAAGGTAACCTCAGCCAGCTGGAAGTAGCGGTTCTGTTGTTTTATAAAATCCATGATGTATTTGTAACTATTCAGCAATGAAAAAGACAATATGCCTGACGCCATCTATTCTTAAGGGGTAAGGCCACTGTAACGGCCCAAAAAAAAAGGTTTTTTCACTAATTTTTTGCTCCCGAAATTGAAGGTATTTGAAAAAAAACTTTTAATGGTGTTATCGGGCATACATTAAACTTTATTATAAAATTTTTTTACAGTAAAAAAAAAAACAAAATGGCGGTTCCACAGCTATCTTCCCGGGACATGTTTTGCTTCCAGGGCTCCGCGGCACGCAGCACCACTGGTGCACTTTTGAATCTAGAACAAAAAAAAAACCATTAATCTAGAGGGCTATAGCTAGAGAATGTCGATCGGATTTTAAAAAGTATCAATTTTTGTGGATTTGGCGTGCGTTTGAAAAAAAAATTGATTTTTGACGAAAAAAACGGCAAGTTTTTTGTTAATAAAAAATCAATAAATAAAGTTCTTGAAAATTCCGATCGACATTCTCAAGATAATGTAAATGTTCACATCTGGTTAAAATTTCAAGTAAAAAAAATGAAAATTGTTCGAGTTATGCTGCGTGCCATTTTGAAAAACCATGTTTCGAGAAAAACGCGTTTTAAGTACGCTTAGCGCTTAAACGCTTGGCGGCGACCTTCATTTCCTAAGGACAACAAATTTTTTTTCGCACAGGACCTTTTTTTTCTTATTCTAGAGGGTTTAAACTATTTTTTAAGCCAATAAAAAAAAATCGATTTTTCAAAAAATGTACAGTGGCCTTACCCCTTAAATGGAATCTGTGGACTTGAATAGTTTCATTGTGACTCGCTAGCGCTGTTCCAGTTTGAGGTCCAAAAGTGGACTTTAGTCTCACACGTCCCGTTTAGTCAGCGTTTTTCTTCATCCACATTTCTTGCGGCTCCTTCGATTTGTCGAAGGAAATGCATCCCATGTGGAAAGTTTATCATTGGCCCAGTGTTTGGCAAGTACTGAACACCAATGGTCAATGCTGGAGCAAGTTCTTTGGGAAAGGCAGAAAAACGTGAAGCACGGTCGATGCTGGGCACCCTGTATCGGTTTCCAAGAATGGGACAGCCTTGATTAATGTTGGGCGAACATGCTTAGGCGAGGCATGAAACCGTGACGCACTGCTAATACTGGGTACTCAAGAATTACACTCTAAAAAATTTCTGTATAAAAATTAATACACAAGCGTAGGAAGTTTTGATGCGGATACCGCTTATAAAATTTCAGATACGATTTTGAAAATCCAAAACAGGTTATTTAACAAATAAAAGTGTAGCTCGGTAATATTAATATACGTGTGCGTTTGAAAAATAATGCACGTGTAAAGAAATAAACTTCCAAGTATATTGAAATCAAGAACCATTTGCCGATATCAAAATACGAGTGTATATTAAATTCAAGAACCATTTGCTAATATCAGCATTCGGGTGTGTATTAATTTTACGGAAATAAAGTATTACCTTTAATGTACACTGCAAAAGCTTCTGTGTTAAAATTAATACACAAGTGTTTTTATGCGGACGCCGTTTATGAAATTTCAGATAATATTTTAAAAAGCCAAAGCAGGTTATTTTTAAAATAAAAGTGTAGCTCCGTAATATTAATATACTTGTGCATTTTAAAAACAATGCACGTGTAAAAAAATGTCCACATCCATGAATATTGAAATCAAGAACCATTTGCCGATATCAATATACGAGTGTATATTAAATTCGTTCATATATAAAGTTCGTAAAATTCAATTTTTTTGTGCCTTGAATGTAGTGTAAATTTAATATAATTTTCAAATTGTTTCATGTGATTTTCATCAGCGTTTATGATTTTCTTTTTCAATTCCAGTTTCGCACTTTTAAATAAATCTGTTGTGATCATGCATTGTACGTATCGTAAAATTCAGTTTCACATATATTATATTTTTCAGGCTGCTGTAAATAAATTTCAAACTTGTGTTGTATTTCCAATGCTCTGTTTTTTATAGTTGATTTATTATACATCTGTAGTAATTTTCAATTGAAGACACGGGTTAATGCAATGCATTTTCCGCAAATTTACAAACTTGTCGTTGAAATTCCATATTGCATCTATTAAATTCTATATTCACGTTAGAATTTCATGTTCCTGTTTTAAATTTACGGTACGAGTGTTTCAAATTTAATTTCATCTATTGAGTTCGTGAAATTCAATTCCTTTGTATCTTAAATGTATTGTAAATTTCATATAATTTTTTACAGTGTAGCTTTCAGACGTGGACCTTATATACCTAGGACCATGATTTCGAAGTTCTAGATGTGGACCTTGATACCATGAGGCCATGGCTCTAGACGTGGACATTAGATAGATAGGAACATGACGGAAATAGTAGTTGAAGCAATTTAATTTTCTTATATCTGGACTATATATGCAAATGTTCTCACCAATTCAGTTAACATAAAAGTACGGCTAATTTCTCATCTAGTGATAATAAATAATGGTTTTCCTGCCGGCTCCAGCTATTGAAAGCCTCAGGCCCGCAGTAGTGAAGGAACGAACACCTTCCGGCTATCCCAGTACTGGAATGACGCCCCATTATGGACCGAAATACCAGGTTCGAAACTAAAAGTATATACACGATACCTACCATATTATGCAAAGTATAGAGGAGTATCGAACATTTTATACGAGGCCGAACAATACTCCGGTACGTTTTAATCCATGAGAGAGCCAATACTTAGGTTTCAGCTCGCACATCAGTACAATCTAAAACGTCGGAACTCAGTAGCCAGTATTGCGTTAAGTCTACGATCATCGTGGAAGCTCGGTTGTACATTGCCATTTCTATACAGGGTATCCCAATGTTGGCACAAGCTACTCTCGAGCATTGGTAAATGTATTGTGAAAGTCTACAGCAAATTGCTAGGTCCAGTAGCTGGTACTTAGCTAAGCCTGAGACGATAGATGACCTTACAGCTGACCTTCGCTATTTCTATGTAGGCCGTCCCAATGTTGGCGCAAGCGACGACTGGGCGTTGGTACATCAGTTCAATCAAAATATCACGAGTTCTTATTCGAGGGCTAGGTTATGTCTAGGTTACCATGCACGTCGGATGATATAGCGCCGAAACCAATGGGTTTTGTCTCGAAACGAACCATCGCTGAGGCTGGTCTATCTATCTATCTATCTATCTATTTGTCTGTCTGTCTGTCTGTCTGTCTGTCTGTCTGTCTGCCTGCCTGTCTGTCTGTCTGTCTGCCTGTCTGTCTGTCTGTCTGTTTGTCTGTCTGTCTGTCTGTCTGTCTGTCTGTCTGCCTGCCTGCCTGCCTGTCTGTCTGTCTGTCTGTCTGTCTGTCTGCCTGTCTGTCTGTCTGTCTGTCTGTCTGCCTGTCTGCCTGTCTGTCTGCCTGTCTGTCTGTCTGTCTGTCTGTCTGTCTGTCTGTCTGTCTGTCTGTCTGTCTGTCTGCCTGTCTGTCTGTCTGCCTGCCTGTCTGTCTGTCTGTCTGTCTGTCTGTCTGTCTGTCTGTCTGTCTGTCTGTCTGTCTGTCTATCGATCTATCCATCGATAGAGTATCGATACCCAGTGTCCAGTATTGGACTCAGTTTTAGACGATGCCTAGTCACGGCTAAGTGAGGCAACTTTTACTGGATAGCTGCTTTACTTCGATAAAAATATTTACAAATTTCTGCTCTCGCGTATCTGGATTGTTATGGTTTCTTATGTATTTGTTTGGCATTAAAATGATTCGAAAAGTTGAGAAAATGAAATAAATTAACTTTATGCATAACCATCCATTAAGCTGTGAACTAAATGGACTTTATGCATAACCATCCCTCGTAAAAGACATGTCCATCCTTTCCGGTCATCCGGATGAAATGGTACATCTCAATTATACAATTGTCTAACGTGCCAACCCTAATGATCCTGAGATTAAAAAAAGTCAAAGCAAACAAATATTGCGATGAAAATTACAAGCATCGTACATTTTCATATTATACATCGTTACACAAAGCTGTTCTACTACGCCATCAAATTTTGACGAGTTTGAGAATGAAGGCAAGCGAATAACTTATTTTTTGCTTTCTCATCGAGGAAGTTTTATTTTCGTAAAAAAATAGTTTTTCCAATATTGGGATGGGAATGTGTTCAGAATGTTCCAAAATGTCGAAAAAGTGTCCAAACTGTAATTTGCAAATATATATACTCGTGTGCGTGTATACGTATATGCGTTTTTGATTTTTTTGTACACGTAAAAATGTTTTGAGTTTTTCAGATTCCTTGCGGAATTTTTTCACACCAGCAGTGTATCGAACAAAGTATGTTATAAATTATTTTAGTAAAAATTGGAAAAACCCTTTTGAGTTTTATTTATTTCCAATGTTAGAAAACTATCTTTTTGCGCCGCAACTTTTATCATTTTTGAAACATCTAGTGCAATTGTTGTACATAAATGGAGTGCGATACAAGGTGTATTCTGGTTACATTTTGTACCAACCGGTGGAAGGGTTCAGCCTTCGAGGGGCCGAAACCACTCTAGAGGCCGAAAAAATAGGCTTTTTGGGGATTTTTTTCAGAACAACTACAAAATAAATCGAGATTACAAAAAGGGTGTTTATCATACATATCAGTGACTGTATACAACAATTTTTTTGAAGCGATTAATTTCAAAATGACGTCTGTGCAGTGTTTATCTCAAAAATGCCTTTTTTAGGTTGACCGGAAACATAACTCAATGTTCAACCGTTTCACTTGAGATATTGAATATATCTTGAAAAATACATGGCCTATAGAAGCACGTAGGATTTTTTTTATATTGCTTAGTTAATTTGTTTTTAACAATAATCTGACGATTTTTAGGCAGATTTTTTACTTTCCAAAAATTTGCCAAACAATCGTTAATAACAAATGAACAATGCAATATTAAAAAAAAATCCCACGTACTTCCATAGACGGATTTTTCAAGATATATTAAACATTTCAAGTGAATCGGTTAAAAATTGTCTGAGTTATGTTTTCGACCAACTTAAAAAATGCAGTTTTGAGATAAACGCTGCACAGCCGCCATTATGAAATTAATCGCTTCAAAACAATTATTTCATACAGTCACTGATATGTATGATAAACACCCTTTTTGTAATCTCGATTTATTTTGTAGTTTTTATGAATAAAAAATCTCCAAAAAGCCTATTTTTCGGCTTTTAGAGTGGCCTAAGGCCTTAAGGGGGATAGCATTTTCGAAAAAATGTCTTCACGCTGCACATTTACCAAATTTTAGACACTCAAATAACCGTTTGCACATAATTAGAGTATTAAAATAGAAATGTTTACATTTCATTCTGCACAAACAGGTAAAAGCGTTCAGATTTCAACGGGGTCTACATTTTCAATAAAACAGTTTTACTAATAACAGGGTTACTAGTTTCCTTCGTTTTGCAATTTTCTGTACGTGATTTACAACTCTTCAGAAGCAAACCATCGAGCCTGTTATACCATTTTTGTATCTCCATGAACAATATTTGCATTGGCCATCTTCCCGGATTTGTACCTGTGCTTTTCACACCTGTGTCATCATTTCGTCGCCATAAAAGTCCTCAATGTCCCGAACTCAGGGCCACTGGGTTGAAGTGGCATTTATATTGAAGTTACTTCATGTATATATATACATATATATATATGAATACACACACACACACACACACACACACACACACACACACACACACACACACACACACACACGCACACACACACGCACGCACGCACGCACGCACGCACGCACACACACACACACACACACACACACACACACACACACACACACACACACACACACACACACACATATATATATATATATATACACATATTGAGCATCAACAGTACGTCATTAGGCGAAAACGTCGAAACCCATGACTCGCGAGATTCCGAAACGAATAATTTAGCTCCAAGCGGAATGGAGCCTGAAACTTAAAAGTGTAGAATGTACACGTAGAGCATCTTCCGGTCTTTTAGCCCTTGCAATGTCGCGAATAAGAAAGAAACAAGTTGACTGGAGATTGCCGGGAGGCGATAATGGGCTCCCCGCTAGGGTGCGACGTACCTCCTGCCTACTACCTATTATACCCGCTACCTTCTATCTATATCGAATGCGTTTTATAGATGCGACCAGCCGCCTCATACTATACAAATGTGTGGTGGCTCTTGCCTCGATCTCTGCTGTCTCGTTGCTGCACTTATGCTGCAGCAGGAACTAGAATGCGAAGAAAAAGAAGTAGCGATGGTAGGAGGCGGAGGTGATGCAGTTCGACGGGCTTGCTCGTAGGAAGAAGCTACGCCGTACCGGCGAGTATAGAGAAATAAGACACTGAGAAAGCTCCGAGCTATGCTGGTTATGCGACCAGTGGCTCCCAATCGAGATCCTCTTGCTCCGCATCATCAATATCATCCGTCCTGATTTTCCTCCGCAAATCACTTTGTCAAAATTACCACGCTCGTGTGATGGGTGGTCGAAAAATTCGTCTGCGGAATGGATACGTAGACCTTGTTGTAAAAATGTACTCGCATGGGCCAGAAGCGAAGGTGGACATCGCTTTAAGGCCATAGGCCACAGTAACGGGTATAAAATCATGTGTGAATTTAACATTTTTTTTTTCGTATGAAAAAGTCATTCACTCATAAAATTAATTACATATCTATTTAGTATGAATATCAAGCTGTTACAATATATATATATATATATTTATTTATTTATTTATTTATGTACAATAATATACAATTTTGTACATTTGTACAAAATGTACATTTTATGTACAAATTTTATGTACAATATTTTCTTTTGTTGTCTTTATTAGGCGCTCCGCTGCGTGACATCTAGCATTCACAATTTTTGACCCAGAACAAAAAACAAAAATTCACGTCAATCTACATTAGAATACCTAGAGAAGTACGTATGGAAAGAATTGTTTTATTCAAAAGTTGGAGGTATTTGCACTTAAGAAAAGAATTTTCAGTGAAAAATTTCGTTACAACTGCTCATAAAATGAAAAGTTTTCGATTAATCAGAAATTCCGTA
The DNA here is from genome assembly GCA_964007375.1 of Ophion obscuratus. NCBI lineage: Eukaryota > Metazoa > Arthropoda > Insecta > Hymenoptera > Ichneumonidae > Ophion > Ophion obscuratus. The sequence goes on from OZ023313.1 coordinate 11,184,913, forward strand.
CGTACTTCTCTGCGAAATGCAATTAGGTACGTAACTTTCAAATCTGAAGTAAATCGAGTAAAAATTGTTGAAGTTATTTGTCAGGCCAATTGGAAAAAAGCTGTTTCGAGAAGTTTCGAGTAGTCGGCCATTTTGTATATCGAAAAAAAAAATTCTGACAGCTTGATATTTATACTGAATAGATGTGTAATTCATTTTGTGAGTGAATCACTTTTTCGTACGAAAAAAAAAATGATTAAATTCGCACATGATTTTATACCCGTTACTGTGGCCTAAGGCCTTAATTGCCCTATTAATTCAAGAAGAATACGGTTATATAGGCGAATGAGGATGAAGTAGGAAATTATACTATCTCATATATTTACTTTAGAGTAGGAACATGCAAGTCTTATATCGACCACTTATCTATTTTTCACACTTAAGGCAGTCATCCCATCCGAAGGCTCTTTTTTCGGTTTTTTGGGGAATTTTTTTTTTAGCAAACTAAACAATCATACCACTGTGAACTTTTCACCACATATTTATTCATATTTTGAGCACACTTTACATTTTTTTCAGCCCGAAATCGTCGCTGATTGTAGAAGTACACTGCAACTTAGCCACGCATCATTAAAAACAGTTTTTTTGCGGTGATCTCGATTGCGGGCGTTCTGCTTAGTTGGAACAAAAAAATCAAACGGCATTTTAACCTGTAAATTCTAAACTAGACTTTGAACTAGGATTATTAAAAAATATTGAAAGGTAAATTTTTGGCATATTGTCGAACATTTTTTTCGGGAATTTTGATGTTTTTTCACGCCTTCTTCAAGATAAAGAGAATGACTTGACGAATCAGAAGTATCCTAGTTTACAAAGTGTCTACGTGAGTACTGAATAAGTCACTCAAATTTCAAAGGAATTCGTTTGATAGATTTCGGGATATCGTGGTCACCAGTTTGAAAAATACATTTTTGAGGAGAACGCTTTTAAAAGTTCAAGTACGATTATCACCAATAAAATGTTGACTCACCCTTAATCTGCTATGCCTGGTCCATAAAGTGAACCTTCAGTTTCCGCAAAATAATCCTGCAAGGCAATTGTTGCTCCCTGGCATCAGCACTCGCTTTTTTTTAACCAGTCACACGGGATGACTGCCTTAAATCATCACGAATTTTTCTGCTCTTTGAGGAGGGTCGAGCGATACATGGTACAGAATACTGATTTTTCGTTTAAACGTCAATATGCACGTCGTGGATATTTACGCCTAATTGACGCGACGTTCATCTTTGAAGTGTTCATAAATTCCACTATAGTGTTTCCAATAGCAGGTACCTTGCAAAGTTGTGATGTTGAAGTTTACATCGTGGAATTCAACGAAAATTAATTCTTTTTAATCCTTTACATCACCGTGTGACAGGTTTGTAATAAACCTCAAAAAAGTCCATATTGACGTTTGATCCTTCGTTAAATCGACCTCACACGATGGCTACAAACCGTTCTGTGCTTTCTTTAGTGTCATTTACGCAAACTAGGATGGCGTTAGTTGGATCAACATTTTTTTGAAGTTCACTTATCGCGAGATTTAAAGATTCGAGTGTGCGTAAAGTTTTTGATGAAATCGAAAAAAATGTCGAAACGACAAACGATGTGTGAAAAATGTGGTGTGGCTTTGTGCTACAAGAAGCAAAACAACTGCTTCAAAGGTTTGAATACATCACAAAGGAATGTTATGACACAAGGTAACATGCCTGTCATACTGCCTTTATTGCTTTATAACTAGCCCCTTGATTAGAATTTTCAAAAACTACATAATGCGTGTATTTTTATTTATTAAAGTCTACCATAGTCAACTTTTTAAACAATGTTCACGGTGGTGAGTTGTCAAGAGTTAATTGTTGATTTTTTGGCTGTGAAAATCACGCTAAAGTTTTTACGTATTCATATTAGCGATTTACGACCTCAATTTGCAAAAACAAACAGCTTTGGAGCATTATAAGAATAAAGGAATGAAAAATTGACGAAAAAAAATCGTCGCATCCAAACGATGGAAATTTCAACGTCATGCAAAATTTCTTATGGAAACTCATAAATTATACCGGAATTTCAAGGTCAATCACTACACTCAATATTCAGATATTAACTATGACTAAATTCATGATTCAGCATAAGAAACTGCACAGTTTCTAGAATCCTAAACAGAATTGTGTACGTTTCGATTTTTTTTCTCCTGAATGACCCGGTTGCTCTGATGAAAACTTTGAAGTAAAGTTTTTATCGTACTTATCTCCGTTAAAAAAAACCATTTTCACCAAAGGCTTCTCGGAGATAAATAATATTTAGGGCAAAAAAGCTCTGCGTCCATGAATTCTTCAAAGACTGATACTTTGTCCTTTTTTTTCGAAAAAAAAACTTGACCATCTATGAAAAAATTCTTTCCGAAAAATTGTGAGGTTATACTGATCTTGTACATGCTCTTAGTTCAAATTTCACTCAACCAGTTTGGAAAATTGGGGGTTCGAATTGTCAACCAAACTTCGTAATTATTTAGTGAAATATTTATTGCACTATATAAATAATATAGTATATATATTATTCACAAATATTTATATATTTACCATCACAAAAGCCAATATTTTGGATTTTTTCTGAAGCGTATCCACCCACCAAGCCATTATCGATCATAGTTGTTGGACGAAGGCTAACTTGTACGCCTCCCTCGTTTTATTCCATGGTGGTTTTTTCTTACCGACTACTTCACGAGACGAGAAGACTCTTACGTTGTCCTATTCACTTTTTTTTCTTCTTATTTCCCTCCTTTCTTTTTTCGCTTCGGATCGAGAAATCAAGCGAGTTTCCTGTCTCAGGTAGGTTCCTTTCCTTTTTCCTAATTCCCCACGCTCCATCCCGGGCCCTTCCTTCCGGTACACCAAAGTCGACCTCTCCACGACATCTGGCCTGAAATAAGTTTGTTAGACGACGAGATGAGACGCGGCACCGGAACCACTTTTTCCCCGAGTTCTGGAAGTCCCGAAGGAACAACCCTCGACGCACATGGAAGACATGCTCTACTACATTTTCCATCCCAGTCATTTCTAGTGCTGTTCATCTCACTGCTCTGCGATTCGTCATACCAGGATTTATATTCTGTGAGACAGTTATTTCACACCATTTTGTGAAAACCTAACGAAATCAAAATAATCAAAATATCCAATTGAGATGACTAACGCAGTGTGCAATACGTTTCGCACTCTTCGTTATCCATTTCCATAGAATGTTTTTACAAAATAAATTTCGTTCGTTTCAATATTCCATCACTCATTGGTACTACAAATGTAAGGATGGAAAAATCAAATCAGTTATTACGAGTGAGGTGGGCTGAGAAATTTTGGGCGATGCAGACCTGTTCAAGGCATTAGTTAAACCATTTTGGATTATGGAAATGGATGGATTTTGGTAATCCATCCACTTGGGGTTGGGTATAACTGCAGACATATTTACCAGAGGCCTTTTTAAAATCATTTCTATGATTTTATATTGTTGTAGCAGTTATAACATTCATTGTATCATACCGACAGCGGCGTAGCAAGGGTGTGGCGACTGTGTGACGTAAATTTTTGGACAAAATGACAGTATTATCCCATATTTTGATGAATTAAACTTTTTTGCCCACAAATCATTGCGAATAGCTGTTAATTCTAATGGAAAGGCCAGGTAGCTCAATTTTCATAACTCACTCTATGGTTCCAATTTCAAATAGCCATAGAGTGATAGTCGAAGTCGAAAAACCGCGCGGAAAGGCCATTGGTGGCGTCATCTTTTCACATTACAGCAACGTTCCATTTCAGAGGAACGGTGGTTTAGTGATAACTCGGTAACGGATGGGCATGATGATCAAAAGTTCATATGGGTTTGTTCGAGTTCAAGCAATCTGTTGGACCTCAGAATCAGCATCGCTTCGAACAAGCTGGAAGCTGATGAAATCGACAAGGATGAGTTTATGCTGGAACGCACAAGGTTGATTAAATTCATTGAAACTTCTTCAAAACCTGAACATCTTGATTCACTGAAGACGGAAGGGCCCTTACAGCTTCTGCGCTTTATCCAAGAGTTCAGCTGATGAGCCTAACTTATTCAGTCCCGAACATCGTTGTTATGCTATAAATCTTCCTCATCGTGGCCATCGGCGTCGCGACTTGCGAGAGAAGTTTCTTCAGGTTGAAACTCATGAAGAACTATCTACGGTCAACGATGGGTGATTCTAGATTGAACAATCTGGCGATTTTGTCCATTGAACGAGATCTGACTGACTCAATCGACTTCGAAAAGTGTGACCATCGACTTTGCAAGTCAGAAAGCACGCAAAATAGTTTTTTGTTTAACATTCTTAACTTCATCCTCTTAGCCTAGCCTATGTCAAAACGCAGATTTTAGTTACTAAAAAAATGTTATGCCAGTTCGTGTGTTCACTTTTTTTTACGGCAAGGTAAAAATTGGGGTACCATATCACGGTCCGGCTTAGGCCCCAAAATCCCTTGCTGTGCAACTGCATGCCGATATATTATGTTCATCACTTTTTAGGCATTAGTTAGACCATTTTGGATTACGGTTAGATATTATGCAAAAATAAAAACAACATCGTGACTTTTGTAAAGGTCACCATCTTATTGTGGTGGCGTACAATTGCAAGCATTTTTACCAGAGGCCTTTCGAGTGCAAATTTTATGATTTTATATTGTTCCAACAGTTATTACATCCGTTGTATCACGCTGATAAATTATGTTGACACATGCCTTCCTAAGGTAATTGTTATGACTTTAGGCTGATATAACAGTTACTACATCCTTTGTATCATGCCGATTAAGTATGTTGATTATTTTTTAGGCGTTAGACCATTTTGAACGACGGTTAGATATTATCCAAAAAGACAAACAACAGCGTTACGTTTGTAAAGATAATTCATCTACTTGTGGTTGCGTATAATTCTAAACATTTTAACCAAAGACCTTTCTAGGGTAACTGTTATGGTGTTATATTGATATATGTCGATATTGCCCACATCCATTGTATCATGTCGATAAATTAGGTTGATCACTTTTTAGGCACTACTTGGACCATTTTGGATTACGGTTAGACATTATGCAAAAATAAAAACAACAGCACCACTTTCTAGTGCAACTGTCATGATTTTATATATATATATATATATATATCTATATATATATATTACAGCCATTATATCACGCCGATAAATTATGTTGATCACTTTAGTGTTATCCTGGGGCATATTCCATAAACATGAAAATCGGTTAGTGTAACTTGATTTTATACTTTATCTGTTTGGTAATGGGCTTAAATTATAGCTAGATTATCTGCCTATATGATAGCATTATTGATTTTGCCTCTAATATGCCCTGAACTTAGGTAGAAGCTATTTCAAAAACTCTTGGAAAACGTTTCATTTGTCCCTGTGTCGGAGTCAATCGAAACGGTGCCTGGGGTTAGTTGAAACAGGTGTTTTCAGCTGATTGAACTGATGTTTCTACTAAACCTAGCTACTGTTAATGATGATGTTACTTAAAAAATAATCGGTTTTATTGCTTTTCATTCCAGTTTTGGTATCACCGAAGGCTAATCGAGGTGCTTCAATATTGTTTTACTTATCTAGTTTTTATTTACTAAAGATAATCAGTCAGAGAATAGTTTTTATTACTAGCGAGGTACTCAATGAGACCGACGTATTTAGTCTTCGAGGTTCTTTTTCACTCTCTTAGCCTGTTTTTTGCGATCTTTCTCTTTAGTCTCTTTCTTTGTCTTCTCTTTTTCCGCGGTATCGGTGTATATCGTTGACTCCCTTTTTTTCCTACCCCTATTTAGCGTTTTAATATTTATATTTTTTGACATCTTCATATTCCTTTTTACAATTTTCGAGAACGCAGCTTCCGCGGTTCGTAGTTTCGAACGGTTTCTTGGCATCTAAAAGAAAAACAAAATTTGGAAAACTTGCTTGCGTATAAAATGTCGGTTCGGGGTCAATAGAAACACGTTTCAATTGACCCCGAACCGTTTGTTTCAACTGCCCCCATACCCTCGCTTCCAGTAATTTATCAAATAACAAAGAACCTAAATGTAGTGGTTAGGTGCTGACCACAATAAACTCACTAGGATATTCACAGTAATGATGATTGTAAACAACCCCGAAGAAGGAACAATAGTTTTGGAACAATACGCAAAATAATAGTAATAAAAAAACTTACTTTTTGTGTCGAAAAAGCGATGCACCCACATAAAATGTTCGACGCTCTCGGAGCGACGGCGTGAACCAAGCGACAGGTTCCGATATGCAAAGCAGTTCCTTCCCCCCTTGGGCCGCCACCGCTATCAATAACCATCTTCGAGCTATTCAACTTTGTTTCATTTGACCCGTGTTTCTATCGACCCCAGCCTCCCTACGTCAACATGAAATTCGACACTCACATCGCAGCGCAAAGAGCAAAAAAAGGCAAACGTTCGAACATGGTCGACATTCGCAGTAGGAATATCTCAAGTATTTCAGTCCGGATACTTCTGTTTGGGTTGGCATCTCGAAGTATTTTGCTTGCGGCAGGACTACATTGGAATTTGCCTTTCGGGGCGTTTTAGAAAAAAAAAGTTGCCCGTGTGTGTGTTGCTTGAGCGGTTTAACGGTGAAAGGTGTGGCAACGTGTGCGGCGAGGGAACGTGTCTCCTTTTTCGGTGACCCTCGCCACACATCGTCGAACGCTCGTTTTCGTGTAGTCAGCGTATTACACCAACCGACACTCTCACCGTCTATCCTCCAGATGTCTATCTCGGAGACAGTGTACAACGAAGATCGTCGAGAAGAGAATTAGCTGCAGGTGGAAAGCAAAAGTTGTAGTAGTAGATCTTGGCGAAGTTCTCGGTCTTGGACTCACCGGCGAGTCTGCTCTTTTTTCATCCTCTCTCTTTTATTCCGACGTTCTTTTTTGTTAATCGAAGCACAGCTACGAAGAACTTCGCTGCGTGCACCCTGTAAATGAAGTCCGCAAGGCTCTGGGAATCTCCACTTATCGGGAGCCATATTAGATTCCATTAATGACAAGCGAGGCACCTATTTGATTCGAGTGTCCCCAACCATATTGGAAAGCCAGCCACTAGTTGGACGAATGGCGATGATGATGTATAAGGGAAGCACAGCGTTTGCGAACCACTCATCGAAGCTGTACACGTGAATCGATCACATTATGGCGACGACCTGTCAAGTCCAACTTCCATCTACGACATTCGCGTGATCCTTTGCTCAATCTTTGCCCGTTACAGTACTGCTCAATTTATCGATCTTCGCAGAGTTCCATCAGCGAACTCTCAGCTTGCAGGTGTCACCTCAAAAGTCACACCACTCTCTAAACCCATCTGTCAAAGTTGCACTGAGCTTGATTGCGGTCCATACAGACGTGCTGACTCCACCGAACAACCATTCCATCATGATCGATATGCAATTTTGCGAGCCGCTATCGTTGTGGTTCCGGCGTTCGACATCGCCGCTCGTACGTTCGAATCGAATCGACTTTCGATGGATACCGGAACTTCGTAATACAAGAGTGCCTGTGATGTTAAGAGCACGAAAACCGCAGAGTACGGCGGTAATGTAAAGCGCATCGAACGAAATGAACCGCAGGAGCAATTTCTTACACAGGTTGTACACCATCGCAGTTTCAGCGAAGCCCTGGCACGAGTGAATGAACGCGACCGAAAGAGGAAAGGAGGAAGAATCGATGAGGAAGAATCGTGATGCTGTTAGCTCGAAACTAGTTTATACGCGTGTATGCATACCGCCTACTGTATATATCCCGACAGATAGAAGCGTTCTTTTTTCCTCGTATTTTTTCGCTGCTCTCTTTTCTCTCCCTCAGCAGACGGGTAATATAATAAACGTGATGGCAGGGGCAGCCGGTGCTCGTGGTTTCCAACTGGACTCGGGTGTGTGCACGTCCGAGGGCAGCCGCGGGGAGCCAGAGCACGGGCATATGCCTAGGCTCAAATTGCTCTCATTTCCCCGCGCACTCTTTTCGTCTCTCCAGCTATTAAATCAAAGCCGCGAGAGCGTCAGAGGAAGACGCAAATAAAAGGGTGAGCAAGTGGTATTGTGCACAATGTTCGTGGGCATGCCATTAAGAACGCACTCTAGGCGATCACAACTACCGCATCGAAGCGGAATACCTTCCAGCTATGATGACTCTCGTAGTTTTGTTTCAAATTGTTATTACAGGGACGGAACGAAATTTCCGAAGAACACCGGTAGCCACTGGTAACTTCAGCCTACGGTCGCTTGGGGCAGGCATTTTTATCTTTTCTTGATAAGCGTGTACATTTTCTGGGGGATCCCTGCAATAAGGTAGATGGAAACTCATGACGAGCTTGTTCGAGTGATGGATGTTGAAATGTTCAACCGAACTTTGGATGGGCAAGAAGTGGGCATCAATTCGAAAACGTCAGCGTTTGGGAGATTCAGCTCTCGTAGAACCGATGAGCTCCTGACGAATCTGCTGATGTGATGAGGGTGAAAAATACACTGAGGAAAAAAACCAAATGAATCAAAAAAATATATTGGTTGATCCAAATAAATGTGCTGCTGCGGAGTGTCACCGACGTATAAGATTGTTTCGATACTATAAAATATTGGAAAATGTGATTGATTTAAGTAACATATTATTTTATTTGAAAAAAGCTCTTCTGTTCTCTGAATGTCTACATTATTCTTCAAATAAAATTATATTCTAGTGAAATCATTCTATATGCGATCCGTAGATGTATTGAATGAAACAACTAAGCGGTTGCTACAAACATTTTTTATTTCGTACAAAAATATAATCAATAGAATTAATTAATTCTTTACTACATCGAAACGAATATGCCATGGGACGTAAGTTTTTCAATTGGTTTTAAATCGTAAATAAAAAGTGAGCATTAGAATGATCATCCACGATGATAGTGAAGAGAATATTAGATATCCAATGGAATATCCATGGAGAGAATATCAGATATTCAACTGATTAGAACGGATACTACACTTTGATCTTAGCCACAGGCCAAGAAGCGATACTCTTTAGAGTTTCTCCGGCGTTTAAGGGGTTACCCCCACTTGCGATTTTGAAAAAATCGATTTTTTTTCATTGCATTTTTTTTGAAGTATAAGTATCTGAGAATATGTCCTGAAAATTTCAAGTCGATCTGAACAAAATTGACTAAGATATGAGCGTTGAAAGAGAAGAATCCGTTGTGTAAACGACCGGCTAATTGAAACTTTAAACGCGTTTTTCTCAAAATGGCATTTCTGAAGTCGGTGACCAAGATTACTCGAACACTAATGAACCGATCTTCTTGAAATTTTGCAGGCTTATTTAATACATAAAAATGTAGTCTTCAATCGTTCGATTTTTTTTCTCGTTAAAATCGAACCATTAACTTTGACTGTCCGCCATTTTGTGACAAATGAATATTTTTTAAAATCCTTCAATTAAAGACTAGTGTATACTTATATTTGACTAAATCCATCCGCATTTTTTTTTTTCAGATGATCCACTTCGCCGCAAGGTTGGTCACCGCAAACCGTGTATATAAAAACATTATTTCATTGACGGCCATTTGCCACTAAACAATGTAATATTTTTCAATAAAAAAATTACTGAAAGTTCTTCAAGATGTGTTCTTTAAGATGGTATATTGATCGATTAAAAAAGTTTTGTAGTTTTCTTTAAAAAAAATCATGAAAAAGGCCTGTTTTTTGCGCTACAAGTGGGGGTAAGGCCTTAAGTAGATTTTCGGTTCGCGCTACGCTTACGAGAAACGAGCGCGCGTGCGGCCTCTAGCGGTTACTTCGAGAACTACGGGTTTCCTCACACCTATAATTTCGGTTGCGCTCGGCCATGATTTGGTTGAATTTCTTCAACCAAATGTGCAAGAAACAAATTTTACTTTCGCATAATTTTTTAACAAACATTTTCTTAATATTTTTCAATCAAAATAAAATACTAATATTTTGACGAATAATGTAATTAAAATCAATATCGGATATGGTGAAAACAATAAAATAACATATTTACTCAATAGAAATTTTATTTGAATCAAGCGAGCGAAATTCAATTTTTCTTGTGTACTCGAATGAACAATATTCACGTTATGAATTGAAACGCCTTTTTCGTTCGTTGCAGAAATTGCATTCAAAACTATATAATTTGTTCGCGATAATTTTTTAGATAGTTTCAATAATGTTTCTCGGCTAACAATATATCTTTGGAATGAAAAAAACTTTCAATTTTATCATGTCATTGAAGTCAACAGCGTTTTGTTTGGACTAATAATTCCGATTATTCACACCAACAATTTTACAATTGAATCAACGAAATTTCATTCGATGATAGCAGTGATATTGGATCAATGATTTTTATTCTCAGTGTACTGCAAAGAGTGAAATTTATCATCGATTTTGCGCTCTAGCACAGCTATTGGAAATTCGAATAAATTTGTAGAAAACAAGTGAGTAGTATGGGACGAACTGTACTTGCTTCTCGGTGGGTCGCGAACACGTTAAAAGCTATCACAAGAGGACAGAGTGCAGTAGCAAGAAGAATGACGGTTACTGGGGAGCTTGACTGGAACATTAAAGCGGCTGATCCTACGAAAGAGCCCCTTGTTGGAGATCCTTTTGCAAACGCACGAGGGATACCGAAACGAACGGGAAGGATCCGCGGAGGTCTGAAACTCAGAGCGACGTCGTCGAGCACCAGCTTACACCTCATAAACGTGGATTCGCTCCGTGGAGGCGGAAAGTCGTTGCTACTTGTGAGAAAGCAGGAGATCCTTGTATCCGACCCTGAATCCTGTGCGATCGACCTCGTACATCGAAGACTTTTCCACTTCTATGTCTTCGTGATCCTCATTCTCCTTCATTATGACTCTTATTCTTCTCGCAGGCTTTATTTATCGCTCGCTCTATGCTGCCATCGCGAAACGACGCTAGAATGAAACTTATTCGATAACGATATGACGGAAATCTGAAATAAAAACCAACGCATGCTGCGTGGGAGCAGCTCGAATCGCTCGTGACCTGTGGCAAACTTTGTCATACAATTTTTTACGGCGCTACATCTACCTAGAGGCTCGAAAAAAATGACTAAAGACCAATTTTTTTTTGTTGGAAACGGTTGGTGAAAAAAAACGCATTTTTTTCAAGACTCAAAACGAGACACTGCAACATTTTCTCCTCTTCATATTTTTTGGACAATTTTTTTGACGATTCTAGGAGTTTCGGGCGAAAAAAATTCAAAAAAATTTCAAAAAATATTCTGAAAAAATGTTAAGCTAATTTATAATCTAAAATTAAAAGAGTTTTTCCTCATATTTTGTCCTAAACCTCATACTTTTCAAGTTAAGCCATCCCAAGCCATTCAAGTTAAGGGCGGGGTAAAGTATTAACATTTTTTTTTTCATTTTTGAAAAAAAATTTAAATGAATGCATAATATATCAAAAATATTGTGTTAAAATTTCAAGTCGATCGGAGTAAAATTGACGAAGTTATGAGTATTTGAGCGTCTATTGCTCCATGCCGTTCTCTTCTCTTCTGCGTTTTTCAAACCGTTTTTCTGAGACTTGTCATATTTGAAGTCCGTGTGCACGATAACACAAAATCTACTGGACCAATCGCTTTAAAATTTTGCACAGTACTTCTTCACATAATTCACCAGGTATTGTCGGGAGATTTTTTGTTTTTTTTAATAATTACTAATTTTTCAACAACAAATTAGCCGATTTTTTTAGCGAAAATCGGGTTTTTGGCTCCCAAGTGCTACGAAAGATCGAAAAATCGAAAAAAAAAATCCTCCCGTCATTATCTCGAGAAACATCTCCTTTAACAAATGCATTTTGATTTTTTTGTTTCAAATGATTCTGTTGCGAGTTATGGTGCACACCGCAAAGCAACTTTTTTTCGAGGCGCCTCCGGGGTTTAATTTTCACTCGCTCAATTTTGAATATTTTGCAATGCAAATTTAGGAGAATGTTGTTCAAATGTTACTTTATTATATGTAAATTTTTCAATAAACGAACACTATTCGTTACGCCAAAAAAAAATCTTAAAAACATGCCTTTTTTTCGCCGAATTAACTTTACCCCGCCGTTAAGCCATCTCCAAAAATTCCAGTCTATCGCGTATAAACTTACGCTACTTTTTACATCTTTGACATTTTCCCTTAAACCCCATAGTTCTTGAGTTACGTTGCATTTTCCAGAATTAGTCTTTTTGGCAAAAAATTAAATAACTTTGCGAAAAAAAATCGTACGAAACTTTCAAAAAAACGAAAATGGAGCTCCTGCTACCCCGTTCAAATTTATTATGGATACACATGACAACATTTTTTTCCATAAGCCATGCGCCCAATTCTCGATGGTTGAAAAAACATCGAAAAACAGTCACGTACAAAACTGCGTACCGGGTCGGAAAAAAATCACAAAAAATATTTCAAAAAAGCAAAACAAAGCTGAATTTGTTCCCTTCAAAACGCCGTTCGGTAAATTCGGTTATCTTTTTTTTTGACGAAGCTGCGTAACTTTTAGTGCGGCAAGAAATATCGACTGGTGTATCCAAACTTTTGAGTGGCAGTGTATACTGCCACTCAAAATGAGTTTCACCAAAATCGGAGGCGGACACTTGAGTGATGTTCCTCTTTACACGTTTCCCGGTTCTATTTTCGTATATTTGGCTGATTTGAACAATCGACATACTCTCCAGAGCCGGACATTGAATCGACTTTCTTTCTCTATACTGGAGGAGTAAAATACGATCGAACTTTCAACTTTTGTGTATATACCATCCTTTTGCCATTCGAGAGAACGACGAAGGACCCTTTGGCTTTCCGGCTGCTGCTTCTCTAAATCGATATGTCCGACCGTGCGAAATGTCCCCTAATTTGACAACTGGTAATATATATGTCAAAAGAGAAAACGAGAGAACGGAAAAAGTCGAGGGTGTCAGGAAAAGTGGGCAATTTCGAAGAACGAAGTTTGGCTAACGATATATCAAGACGACGTTTGGCCATCTTTCATCTCGCGGGAACAACTTTCACACTTTAATAAGTCGCTGCTATTTTTCATCCCTAGACGCTTCTGTGCGTCCGCGAGTCTTCTTAAACAGAGGGGTTAAGCCACCGAATTCGCACCCTGCTTTTTGAACGCCAAGTTTTTCGTGCGTTCCTCACATGTATCGTCTGTCCCAGCTATACTGGTCCAAGGTTTGTTCTCCCCAAATTCACATTGAACTCGTTTTTGTGACGCGGATAATATACAGGGTGATTTTTTTATCTTGAGAATGCTAAATATCTCGAAAAATGAGCCTTATACGATAAAAATGTTTGTTTTGAAATCTTAAATGGGAACCCCTACTTTTCATTACAGATTCGAATTATACATAAAAAAAATACGTAACTTTTGTCTGAACTTTTTTTTTCAATTCCGGATAGATGGCGCTGCACTTGGTGAAGATTGGGCAACCTTCCTTTTCTTCAAGGGAAATCCCCTATGTTTTATTGCATAATGGAGCTACGTCGAAGAAAAGTAACTTTTGTCGAAAACATGTTTTTTTTAACTATCGTAAATATCTACTATAATTTTGTATCCGTTCTTAGCTTTACCCAGGATTAAGGACGTGGACCTGACGGAAGTTTAATCCCTTTGGGGTGCTTCATTATTGTGAGTCCCTTTGCCTCTCACATTCGGGGTGTTTGATTATCGTGAGTCCCCTTGCCTCTCACCGTTTAATTCAATAAGTGTTCAAACTGATGACCTTCAACTTCGATGCATTTATTGATCCGTACTTCGAATGATTGTACACAACTCAAAAGTTTGTTCGCTTTAATGTTTGCGCAAGCATTTCTCATTCGTCCAATCATGTTTTCACGAGTTGTTGGCACTTGTTGATAAACTACAGTTTTCAAGAGACCCAACAAAAAAAATCTGGCGACTTAAGGTTTGGCAATCTGGCAGGCCAATGTATCGTTCCGCCTCTACCAATCCAGCGCCATCTATCCCGAATTTAAAAAAAAAGTTCAGACAAAAATTACGATTTTTTTAATGTATAATTTGAATCTGTAATGAAAAGTAGAGGTTCCCATTTAATATTTCAAAGTTCCCCCCCGCCCCAACCCCAGGAGGGGGGGTAGGCGGTTCATTTTTTCGGGATTGAATTGCCCCTTGGAAACTATTGAAGGTTTATTTGGGACATTTTTGTCGTATAAGGCTTATTTTTCTAGCTATTTAGCAGTCTCAAGATAAAAAAGATCACCCTGTATATACGAGGGTGGGGTGAAAAGTTTCCGGCCTAACCAGGAGATGGTGCCACTAGGTCTAGTTTTGGAGCGGCGTCCTACAGTACCATTCCTACCGAGCTTGTATGTACAGTATCAGCCCAATTGCTATGTTAGTTTGCGTTTGAGAGCACATTGCGCGAGACGCTTCCGTTGTTTTCGTAAAAATGGAAAAATTGGAAAAACGTGCTGTCATCAAATACTTCCATTTGAAAGGTTTTACACCAAAACAAATAATAGAAGAGATGGATTCAGCACTAGGAGACTCCTCCCCATCATATTCAGCTATTAAGCAGTGGGTTTCTGAATTTAAAATGGGTCGTGTGAGCACCTCTGACGAGCCTCGCTCAGGACGGCCCGTTGAAGTCACAACTTCAGAGATGATTGAAAAAATCCATAAAATAGTGTTGGACGACCGCAGGTTGAAAGTGCATGAGATAACTGAGACCTGTAGGATGTCAGCTGAACGTGTGCGACATATTTTGCACAACCATTTGAACATGGAAAAGCTGTGTGCAAGGTGGGTGCCGCGTTTGCTAACGCTCGACCAAAAACTGCTTCGAAAAACCATTTCTACCGACAATTTGGCGCTGTATAGGCGTAATCCAAACGAATTTTTGCGTCGATTCATAACTGTTAATGAGACATGGGTCCACCACTACACTCCTGAAAGTAAAGAACAGTCAAAACAGTGGGTTGGAAAAGGGGAACCAACCCCAAAGAAGGCAAAAACAATTTTATCGGCAAACAAGGTTATGGCTACTGTTTTTTGGGATGCGAGTGGAATTATATACATTGATTACCTTGAAAAGGGTAAGACTATCACTGGTCAATACTACGCAGAGTTATTGCAACGTTTGAAGCACGAGGTGAAAATTAAACGACCTCATTTGGCGAAGAAAAAAGTTTTCTTTCATCACGATAACGCACCAGCGCATTCGTCGATTGTTGCCATGTCCAAAATCCACGAATTGAAGTTTGAATTGATGCCGCATCCTCCCTACTCTCCAGACTTAGCCCCCAGCGACTATTACCTGTTTCCTAACCTCAAAAAATGGCTTGGCGGAAAAAGGTTTAAGAGCAACGAAGAAGTTATCGAAGCTGTAAATCAGTATTTTGAGGAGCTTGACGAATCTACGTTTCAAACTGGTATAACTAAATTAGAACACCGTTATGAGAAATGTATCAGTGTTGATGGAGATTATGTCGAAAAATAAAGCAAAAAAAATTTTAAAACATCGTTTTTCTTGGTCAGGCCGGAAACTTTTCACCCCACCCTCGTGTGTGTGTGTATATATATATATATATATATATATATATATATATATATATATATATATATATATATATATATATACACATATACACATACATACGAGCTCTCGGTATACCGCGTAAGCGTGCAAGGTCACGTTTCGCAGACAGGTGC
Organism: Ophion obscuratus; assembly: GCA_964007375.1. Lineage (NCBI taxonomy): Eukaryota > Metazoa > Arthropoda > Insecta > Hymenoptera > Ichneumonidae > Ophion > Ophion obscuratus. The sequence goes on from OZ023313.1 coordinate 11,200,676, forward strand.
CCCACGTACGCGTTACCCGAACTTTTTTTTTCTGCGAGCTCAAATCAGCTTCTTTTCCGATACATCGTCAAGGTGAAAGAACGACGCTCGATAATCGGCCACACGATACGAGTAAGTCTCTTTGGTTGTTCACGTCGAGCCGGTCTCGTTTCACGAGCTGCTTAACTCGATTAGGGTCTCTCCTCATAGTCGAAGCCTCGCCTCATCTCACTTATATCCAACCCTGCCATCGTTATCGCTCGTTGCAAATTTTTGCTTTCCATTAAAGTTGCACGCGACGTTGTTTTTTTTAGCTGGATACTCTTGGACGGAATACCATCACGGTTGTTCAGTTTCGAGAAACATTGACAAGCATCTACGGCACTTAAATCACGAAGGTCGACGTCGAACTTTTGATACGATATTTTTAGCTACCTTTCAGAGATCATTATCGTTTACTAATTAAATCGAACTTGTTTTTGTTGAAAATACGAACGATTGAGACTCGCGATGATGCAATTAAGATGTTTATCGATGTTTTCCAATTAAGATTTTTTTGGAGAAATAATGTTCTATTTTCTTTTATGAAAAAACTCTGTATCGGGAAGAAAAAAATTGAAAGAAAAGATATATGTAAAAGAAGCTTGTATATTTTGGAGTTGATCGATGGAGTGGTATTCGACGTAACGTGGTAATCGATTTTGAAAATGTCATTTTGAGAAAAAAACACGTTTGAAGTGCACCAGTTTGCAGAAAGTACCCATAGGGGCCGGATTGAAATTGCGAACTTTGAATGATCTGAACGCTCAAAACTCACAAAGAATACTATCCCGAAAGATCAAAACTCCCAACGGATTTTACACGAAAGATCATGACTCCGAAAATCTGAATACCGTCAAAATAATTCGGCTATGGAAGTTTTAAGTTTCAAAATTTTCCATAAATCGACGAATTATTTCAAGATTTTTTGTTTTATTAAGAAGTGGTTTTACGTCAATTTTGAAATTTGTCTAGACAATGTTATACGTTCTACATCATTTGCAGTCAATTGTGTAGACTTTCGCTGGCATAATCTTGACGAACCTTGTAATTTCGGAACATTGAAATTTGGAATTTTAAACCGTCGGCGCATTCAAAGTTCGGAATTTCAACCCGGCCACCATGTCAAGATCATGCCAGCGAAAGTCTACACAGTTGACTGTAAATTATGTAGAACGTATAACATTGTCTAGACAAATTTTAAAATTGACGCAAAATCACTTCTTAATAAGAAAGAAAATTCTTGAAATATTTCGGCGATTTATTGAAAATTTTGAAACTTTAAAAAATTCCATAGCCGAATTATTTTTACAGTGTACAGATTTTCGAAGTTTTGGTCTTTCGTGTAAAATTCTGTCGGAGTTTTGAGCGATCTGATCATTCAAAGTTCGGAATTTCAACCCGGCTCCATTTTTAATTTCGGAACATTAAAATTCGGAATTTTAAACCGTTGGACCATTCATAGTTCGGAATTTCCATCTGGCCCCTACCCATAGATGCCCATAACTCTGACTAAAAAAAAACAAAAATTATATTTTTTTTTTTTTTTTTAAGTTTCAACTAGGTGTAAGGGAATTTTCAACTTAAGTGAATTTTACTTACCGTGTTTCATTTGACTGAAAACAAATGCTTGTTTCAGTCTTGGACCACACAAATTGATGCAATTCAATTAAATTTAACGCAATTCACGATCAATTTCAATTTCTTCGATCTAACAAAACATTCTGATAGAGACGTCTGAGTTCTCAAAGTTGCGATAGGCGGCGTTGATATTGTGCACCGTGCCAACATCACGTGGTACGTTTTTAACTTTGTCCCAAGGCAATGTAAAACAGACGCGAATGCGAGAAAGATAGCAGTAGTAGGGTCGACGGCAGAGTAACAAAGACGGACAGAAATTTTGTTTGACATCACATCAAGATGATGTGACAAACGTTTTTGGTTCCAAAAGAAATAACTTTATGGGCTGCGTGGTGCAGCGAGGGATATATATCGTTTCCCCACTGCCTGCCTTTGTAGCATCACCTTAACCTTTCATAACCTAACAATGTAAACAGTAAAAGGTCGTTGACTTTATAGTAGGTTTTAATAAATAAATAAAAACAAGTATTATATGGTTTTTGAAAAATGTAATCAGCGGGCTAGGTATAAAGCAATAAAGGGAGTGTGACAAACATATTGCATTGTGTGGTAACATCGTTTATGACGCTGTTGAAGTTTGCATCGTTGGGACGCAATGAAAATTCTTTTTTCAAATTTATTTCTCCAGTTTTTTCATCAACCGAATTCTTATCTTCAAAATGTCGGCTGTAGATTTTTTAAACGAAGAAAAAATCGGTCTACTAAACTTTAGTTGCGTGTCAACGATGCAAACTTCAATATCATCCTTTATGATGTATGAAATGCTTTAAAGCAGTTGTTTTGCTTGTTGCAGCGCAAAGCCATCATTGTTAATATCGATTTCGTTGTCGCTTCGATATTTTTTTTTCGATGTTCGCAAGCTTTGCGCGCACTCGAATCTTGCAATCTCGCGATAAGTGAGCTTCGAACAAATTTCGATCCAACTAGCGCCACGTAGTTTGCATGAATTGCACTAAAAAGAACCATCGAACGGTTTGCGGAGGTCGTGTAACATCGATTTAAAAACGGATTAAACATCAATATGGGATTTCGTGAGGAATTGGTTGTTACAGAATTTTACAAGGTGATGTGAAGGGTTGACGTAATGTGAAACACATTCTCACCGTCACCGCCACTCTTGCATCATTACGTGTTTAACGTCACCTCAAACTTTTTCAGCGTATGGATCGATCCAGTTGAGTCAAATCAAAGTTAATGAAATCTTTTCAATGAACCTCAAAAAATGCATATGAGGTACAGAGTTATTCTGTTGATGCTAATTTTGTATAAAATACATAATTGAAGCCAAAAATTATGCATTTCCATATTTTTACTACGTGAATACGAAAAACTATTCTATTACTACCAACTTGAAAAGAAATAACATTACTGATGATTAGAATTTTAAAAAACTGCGCCAGCGAATGCTTTATACAACTCAGAATGAAATTTTAAGTTGTATAATTCATTTATAATTATGCCAATTTATATTTATGTCACGAGATTATTTATTATTATCATTAATTAATATTAAGTGTTGCCGAAACACGGCAACTTCGCGGACATAGATGTTGGCAGCAATGCTCTTCATTCGCCACCCAAGATTCGTAATCTTTCACCAAAGGGGGTATCCATTAATTACGTGAGGTGATTTTGGCGACTTTTCGACCCCCCCTCTCCCCCTGGTGAGATGTCGTGAGATTTAGCTCGACCCCCTCCCCCCTCCCCTAATCTCACGTGAGATTTTTCAAAATGCATACGTTCACGGAAAATAAATTGTAGTAGAAGTAACTGCGGTTGTAGTACCATTTACTCCACCATGTAAAGTAGTAGGGAGACTCTCTCTACGTGATAAAAATTACGTCATTACTAAAATTACTAAAACTACTAAAAATTACGTGATATTTGCCGAAGCCCCCCCTCTCCCCCGCGTGAGATTGGGTGAGATTTCTCTCGACCCCCTCCCCCCCCTAAACGCCTCACGTAATTAATGGACGCCCCCAAACCTTGATGGTTCAATATTAGAATATATGTGGTTTACGATGGGCAAGATGGTTTTTTTTCTAAATGTTCATCAAGGTTTAGTTTGCGTTGATCGGTTGTTAGAAATGGTTTATCATGGTGCTAAATAGCCAGAAAAAGTTACATCACCCGCGTGGATGTCCTGCCCACGTTATCGCACGTAAAATTATATACATTAAGGGGTCTTCTCACTTTAGACGCTAAAAAAGGCTATTTCCATGATTTTTTAAAAATAGGTTTATATTATAGATGTTGATATAAAAGTTTCGGAATACACTTTCGGAATACATTAAAAATATTTTATTTATTTATTCAAGTCACTATTTATAGACGAAAATGGTGGTTAAAAAAATTGTAGGTCTGCGCTGTTGATGAAATCTCGACGATGGATCATCCGAAACAAAAAAATCAAACGGTTTTAGATTCAGTATGTTAATGGCTATAGCGCATATCATACGATTTTTGATATATGCAAAAATAACAAAATGGCGGACATTTTTCGAAAAAGAAAACAAAAAATAAATGTTTTTTTCACCGGCGAGAAAATAGTAAATATCAAAATTCGAAAAAATCCTTGATATGCGCTATAGCTATAGTTGTAAAGAATATGTGGTTAAAATTTCATCATGATCGGTTCTGTAGTTTTATCAACTACTGAATCTACTGATATCAGAAGATTTTATCAACAAGCCGTCGAAATACGTTGTTTCGTAAAAAACGCGTTTAAAGTTTGTTTGGGTTTAATAAATACATTGAAAAAAAATTTAATGCATTTCGAAAGTGTATTTATTAAGTGTAACAACTTTTATATCAATATCTACAATATAAACCTATCAAAAATAATCATGAAAATATCCTTTTTAGCGTCTAAAGTGAGAAGACCCCTTAAACTATTTTCTATCTCTGATCTTTTGTGGCGAAAAAATTTCAAAAAAATTCGATAAGACTCAGTATAGTCCGGACAATAAAATATATATTTCTTTTCAATCTTGGATTGTGGCTAAGGCTCCGACCGCCTTAATGATGTGAGTTTCTCTCGTGTATTCGTCGAATCAACGGAGACGAGAGCACAAGAGGGGCATGCAAAAATTTTACATGAGTTCGTGGAAAAGAAAGATGTCAAATCGGAATGAGAAAGTAAAGAAGGGAAGCAGGAAAGCAGGAGGATGTGATCGCGGAGCAAAGTGGCCCGGAGGTTATATATCGAGCTTTGGCTTTCGCTCTCGTTTTCGCCGGTGAGATCGGCGTCCCAACATCGTTCGATTCATGCTTCGCTCTGGCCTTCGAGTGGTGCTCGTCGCTTTTGTTGCAGGCTGACGCTTCTAGCACACAGCTCTCTCTCTCTCTCTCTCTCTCTCTCTCTCTCTCTCTCTCTCTCTCCCCCCCCTCCTCTTCCTTTCGCATTCTGTGTGCTGGTGCGACGGTCTGGGATCGAAATGGAAAGCGAAATTCGTGGTGAATTTCAATGGCTCGCCAGTTCGTGCTTGGAAAGCCTCTGCTGCGATCGTGAAAAGCCTTACCCCCAACCCCAACACGAAGACCTCATCGTTCTTCCCAACAAACTTTCTCCAGAAAGTTGAGACTCTGAGAATACGTACGAGCCTCAGGCTGGTCTTCCTCCCTTTCGTTCTTTTTCGACGATTCGATAAGACGAAAGTTTCGAGCCTTCTTTTGCTCTTCTATCATTCCTTTCTTAAGTCTTTGAAGATGGGCTACGGGTATTCTGGATCAATTGTACACTCGTACGCTCTGCCCTCGTTCTCGAAGGATTGATCTTCTTTTGCCTGCAATCATCATTGTTGTAGGAAATCAGTCGTCCGTTCTTAAGGCCTTACCCCCACTTGTAGCGCAAAAAAGGCCTTTTTCATGAATTTTTTAAAAGAAAACCACAAAACTTTTTTAATCGATCAATATACCATCTTAAAGAACACATCTTGAAGAACTTTCAGTCATTTTTTTATTGAAAAATATTACATTGTTTAGTGGCAAATGGCCGTCAATGAAATAATGTTTTTATATACACGGTTTGCGGTGACCAACATTGCGGCGAAGTGGATCATCTGAAAAAAAAAATGCGGATGGATTTAGTCAAATATAAGTATAAACTAGTCTTTAATCGACGGATTTTAAAAAATATTCATTTTTCACAAAATGGCGGACAGTCAAAGTTAATGGTTCGATTTTAACGAAAAAAAAAACGGCCGTTTTATGGCTATAAAACGGCCATTTTTTTTCGAAAAAAAAAATCGAACGATTGAAGACTACATTTTTATGTATTAAATAAGCCTGCAAAATTTCAAGAAGATCGGTTCATTAGTGTTCGAGTAATCTTGGTCACCGACTTCAGAAATGCCATTTTGAGAAAAACGCGTTTAAAGTTTCAATTTCAGTTTACACGAAGAACGGATTCTTCTCTTTCAACCCTCATATCTCAGTCAATTTTGTTCGGATCGACTTGAAATTTTCAGGACATATTCTCAGATACTTATACTTCAAAAAAATGCAATAAAAAACATCGTTTTTTTTTTCAAAATAGCAAGTGGGGGTAACCCCTGAACTGATCTCGAACTAAACCCTTTTTTGTCCCTACATCTACCTTGGGGCACGAAAAAATGGCCAAAAATCGATTTTTTTCTGGGAAACGGTTGGTGAAAAAGAAAGGAATTTTTTTAAACACAAAGGTACGCATATTCAGAGCCTTAGGAAAAAAAAAATCACCGAAAATGTAAGAAAACAATAAAAACATGGCCCTCGGCAGATGATAAAAAATTTTTCCGCGACGTTTGGTGGTAGACACTCTCCAGCTTAAGGCGGGAGCCTGAATTAGAAGGTTTAAGGGGTCGTCCATTAATCATGTGAGGCTCAAATAGGGGTGGGGTGGGGGGGGGATTATCATAACATCACGATTGATCATGCTGGGGGGGGGGGGGTGTTGGGACTTATCACGTGTATTTTTTGTGTGTAACTGCGCGTACAATGCCATTTAAATATACTGACAACATATATTATTTCGTTTTTCATAATCAAATACCGCACTCTCTATCGCTTGGGTTTGACGTTTCTTAACAAAGAAATACACGTGATGTTGGGGGGGGGGGGGCTAGAAACGTCACCACATATTACCATGGGGGAGGGGGGCTCAAAAAGACTTTTACAACGACTTTTTTAATTCACTTATGTTAAACGAGGTTTTCATACTGAAGAAAATAAACTCAATAGGTCTTTTAGTTTTTTTGCTATCACGCCCGCCAATTTGGAACAATCGTGAAGATGAAAACTGGAGTAAACGCGCTTGAAAGTTTTCAATAGAAGGAAATATCAATATCAAAAATCAATCGCTTCTCTGCTTTTGGCCTCGTATTTTCGAAAATATTTACAATTTGCCTCTGTAACTTTGTCAATATATTCTTCGATAGTTTATCTATCGATTTAAGCAATTAAAAAAAACCATTTTTCGGACCTTCTAATTCAGGCTCCCGCCTTAAACGGTCCATATGAAATCGAAAAACTAAACGGGCTGTTCAAGTTAGCAATAAATACGAGTCGTTAACGAACATCGATTTATTGAATATTTTTTTTTTTAACAAAGTGGCGACGAATTTAAAATTGAATATACAACGTCTATGAAAAAAGTCGTCATTTTTACGTAATAATTAAAAAATGAGAATCGATTTTTTAAAAGTGAGATCATCAACGCCCTTTAAATGTTTCTCGTCGTATCTCCTGTAAATTTGGAAACAATCCATCAAGCGGTTCTCGAGATATCCACCGACATTGAAAACAATATCAGCCGGCGGCCACGTTTTTGTTGTTTTTCTGTATTTTTTCGTGGCTTTTCTGAAAGCTCTCAATATATGTATCTTTATGGTGAAGAATGCATTTCTTTTTTACCAACCGTTTCCCAGAAATAAAAAAATCAGAATTTGGCAATTTTTGTCTGGCCTTTAGATAGATGGAGCCCCTCAATCTGTATTGTCATAAATGATTTATTGCTGCAAAAAATGTTCAGCGGAATTTTGTGTGTAGATAACCTTGTCACCAAAAATTGGCGACGTATGGCGAATCGCAAGAATACAGACCGGCAAGTGAAAAGCTGTATTGAAAAAATATTTGTTCTCGGATACTGACCATTGAACACTCTCGAGGCCCGTTCATAAACGTCAACCGATAGGACCTCACACTAATCCATAGGTCCAATGCAGTAAATGGTTCCTTCCTTACACTCTTTGCCGCGTCCCTTTTTCACCGCTTTTCTCTTTCGCCTAACTCATTCCGAGCAGAACCACTTCGGTTCTGTGTTTAAGTAGTGACGGTAGTGAGTGGTTAGACATTGAGCGCAGACGACCCGAGTGCTTCGAGTATGACGTTTCATCCTCGCCGTTTTCTCATTTTCATAAAATCCTGTACATAAATTATTTTCACATATTTCTATATATATATATATATATATATATATATATATATATATATATATATATATATATATATATATATATATATATATATATATATATATATATATATATATATATGAGGAGGTTAAATAAGTTCTCGCTATTTTCCAATAAGTGGCGTTACCAGAACTGCGTGCGTGTAGTTTAAGATGGTAACGCATCTATAAACAAGTACAATAAGCAAGCTTGAAATTCAATGTATGCCTTTTCGCCGAAGAGTAAACAACTTTTTTTTCATAATGTTACACATGTTGAATTTCGTGCCAAAAAAGAGTATTTGCGGGGAATTTTCCTCCACTACTTTATTCGACCAAACAAACTACTACAACTACTACAACTAGTAACACTACTACAACTAAAAACTCCTACTCCTACTACAAAAATCTACAGCTGAAGGGGAGATATACACTTAGAAGCCGGAAAAAAGGTCATTTTTGTGAATTTCTTCAAGGAAAACTATTTGAAATTTCAGATTGGTGTTTTAATTATCCAAAAGTATATACATTGAAAAATATGTTTAATTTTCTTTATTTAAAAATATCAAAAATATACAAGGATAGTGTATGATCCTTGGAGCGTCGTAAAAAAATCTGCGTATACGGTACCTACTGGCGTTTGTTCAAAAATCATCTGAAAAAAAAAACAAAAAGATTATTAAATTAGGTACTATAATCTGGTACTTGTCATAGCCGATTTTGGAAATATCGATTTATGACCAAATGGCGGACGTTTGAACATAAATAGTGATTTTTGGGCCAAAAATTAGTTATTATTTTGCCTATAAAATAAAAACTCAGTAATGGAAAAAAAATCCTATGACAAGTACTAGATAATGATGTATAGAATAACCACGAAAAACCTCAAGACAATCGGTTGGTTGGTTTTCGAGAAATTTTGCGTACCGACTTGAAAAACGTGGTTTTGAGAAAAACGCGTTTGAAAATTCGGGGATGAATAAATCATGAATTTTGTCAACTTACATGGAATCATCGATACCAGGCCCATAGTGTAGGTCTTCTACGGTCGACGGATTGTTCATAGCTTCCACATCCTCGACCTCGACCATCTACGTGTATATCTCTCCTGAAGCACACAGACTTCTTGTCGAGACTGATGGCCACCATGCTCTGTCGGAAACAATATGCAGAGATTGGTTTAAACGCTTCAAAAATAATGATTTTGATGTGCTGAATTGGAGGCATTACTTCGCGACGACTCGTGAAGTAATGCCTCCTACTTTGGTATACATGGAGTTGCATGAAGGTATTACTCCACGAAGACTCAAGACGTAATGTTCAGAGGCTAGTTAAACTTGCAAAATCATTAGGAGTTGATCACACAGCAGTTTCCAAAAGTTTGAAAACATTCGATTTTTTTTTTGTTCAAATGAACTATTTATTTTTTACAAAAAAAAACAGCGAGAACTTATTCAACATCCCAACAGTTAAATTTTTTTCATACCGTACTTATTTCTCCAGAGAGTTGCGATTCGAGCGTTACTCAACCGAGGGTGGCATTCACCCTCGAAGTCTTTTCAACGCGTCAATACCACCATTTTCTTCTTCAATCAGCAAACTTTTCATCTCCGTGCAGTATTGGCATAAGTCTCTAATCGTTCTTCACTCTTCGTTTCAACTTCATTCGGCAGGTAATGCCACGGAAAACATCGTTGAGAATCTCGTTTCCACAAAGTCGATCGAGTAATTTATGGGTAATCGAGCCGGGCAATTTCAGAGCTTTCTTTGCTCGGGTAAAACGGAGAGCGTGTATACACATATCTATAGCATTTCCCGAAAGAAGAGTACTGGAAGACGAAAAAACGGGAGGAGCCTGCTCGGTGCCGTGCTTCGGGAGGATAACGACAAGGACGCAGTCGAAAGCATCGAGTGAGCAAGTGGAAGCCAGGCTTTTCTCTTGTCGAAGACACCTTCAACATATATATATATATGTATGTATGTATGTATGTATGTATGTATGTATGTATGTATGTATGTATGTATGTATATATGTGTGTGTACGTAGGGAGCGGCGAAGGCAAGATGGGACACCCCCGGTAGGATTTACCATAAGAATGGTTGCCATTATTCGCATAGATCCGAGCCGAGTGATACCGGTAGTTGGGCGGGAAAGAGACTTCGAGTCGAAAATGGCCAAAGCCGGCTAAGGGGCTGGTGACAGATGCTCTGTATGCAAATTCACGCGGGACTTCTTCGTCTTCCTTCCTTCCCCTTGTTGAGAACATCCTCCTGCTGTGCACCGGGATAACCCATCAACCGGGTAACTCGGCAAGATATAACGTAGCGCCATCTTCCTCATCTTTTCGACGGCCGACTCATTTTCGATAAGAGCTGAAAAAAGCTCGGTTCTCTGTACAAGGTGTGTTGAAGTTGAAAAAAGCTTTTTCGTAGTTGTAAGCTCGGTTCGTAGCTTACAAGAAACATCGATTGTCCGCCCTCGATTTTGTTGAAACTCATATACGTGGTAGAGCATTGAAAACTATTAGACACGTATTTTTTTTATCTGGGGAAAAAAGACGTTTTTAGGGAGGGGGAAGATCAATCAGAGGAAGGCGTGTCAGCCCTTAATTTAATTTGTTTTCAATTATTCTATAGAGATTTTTTATCGCTGTACATTAGAAGAAGTTTGGTTTTTGTTTCATTCTGATCGGTGGACTGCTTGTGGGTGAAACTGCAAAACTACCCCTCGACACACTTTTCTTTGAGGGGTGGTTGCCTCCCCCTTGAAACCGTTTTTTTCGGAGATAAAAAATACGTGTCTAATAACCCAAACAAAATCGACGGCGGACATCAGAGTGATGTTCCTTGTTAGTACAAACTGTGTCGGTCGAATAGTTTCACGTGGAGCCACAGTGACAGGAAAACTCTATTGATATTTACTAGATTCGTCTATTTGATTTTTGCTTGTTCAAATGATCAAGATTTTTCATGACATCAAATGTTCCCTATTGCATACTATTATTGAAATTATTTATTTTGAATATATTTATTTATTCGAATCAAGATCTATTTAATATCGTCTAGTAACTAAATATTTTATTTCACGCGTCATTTCATCTGCTCAAAAAACAATGTAGTTAAATCCGCTAAATGTATCTGTTTAATTATTTTTTTCCGTAAAATAGAATTTTTGTAATTTAAACAATTTTCTATTTGATTGAATCTTTCTTTATTGCAACAAATACTTACTGATTTGAATCAAGCTATTGACCAACGTTTGGTCATGATATTTTTCTATTTCATCCTACAAATGTATTTATTTGCTTTCATACTGTTACCACACGCATTCTATATGTATACCTGCTATACGAAAATATAAATACAAAATTCTATTGACTCACATACACTTTTTATATGATAGCCACAATAAACTGTTTGAGGTAAACATACATATAGCATATAGCGAAATCGAAATATCGACGATTCAAATATATTTTCCATACGTTCGAAGTGAAAATATACTCGAATGCAAGATACATATATTGTCAGCAAACACATACATATATTGTGAGCAAATAAAGATTTATTTCATTCAAAAATATCTTTCCCGAATTTACCAGAAATATATATTTGAATCAAATAGACATTTATCCACGCTAATAAAGGTATTATGTATTAAAAAAATATCTTCCATACGTTCAAAGAAATAATGTGCTCGAAACTAATCCTCGTTTATTTAATTCGAATATATTTAATATTTAACAAGAATAGCTGGAAAAAATGAAAAAAATATATTTAAAACAAATAGGATCACAGTAAGCAGTGAGGCAAGGAAAAAACCAATTTGATTTAAGTATATGCTATTTAAATTAATTAATTTCATAGCGTGACCGAATTGTTCTGTTCATCATGACGACAATAACATCTATATTAGGGTCCCAACGAAAAGGTTTATTTTCGTAGGACACCCAGTACATTTTTTTAAGGATATTTAAGTATATCTTATCTAAATTAATTTTTTTTGGCAGTGCAGGGATGACGCATTTCATAGGGCGACCGAATTGTTCTGTTCATCATGACGACAATAACATCGATGTTAGGGTCCTAAGGAAAAGGTTCATTTTCGTAGGACACCCGGTACATTTTTTTTTTGGTGTGCTGGCACACCTTCGCATCCAGAAAACTCGCCCCCTGATGAAGACCTGGTAATTCTTCCCCACTGGTGAGCCTTCTTACACTCGTTGTCTTCCACGTCTCCAAGGGAAGCTTCGAAGAAGAACAAAGGATAGAAGGATGAGAATGGAAGGAGACGTGCCTCGGTGTATCACGCAGAGGGAAAACGAGACTCGAGTGAGAGAATTGGAGAGCAGGAAAAGGGCGTTAATTGAAACGAAAGCCTTGATGGCGTACCGACCCGCCTTATTCCCCTTTTCCCTCTTTTCCTTTTCACTCGTCCTACTAGCTTGCTAAAGATTCTAACCAAGGCCCAAAGACATTCTCGCTTCACCGTAATTTCTCTTTCTGTCTCATGGAGTTCGCGGCGGCTCGTTCGGAAAAACGCATTGAAAAAGGGACTCTGTTTTTCCATTTATTCGTAGCAATATTATCAAGGAGACCAAGAAATATGCCTACATCACGAAGGCGATAAATAATATCCTGTTATGAATGGATAATCCTGCAACTGTCGATGTGTCAGATCATGTCCTACTATACACTGGAATTTCAGTTTAGTAAAAGTCCCACCGTTTTCGAGATAAAAATCATTTGCTTTTGGTTCTACGCATGCCATTTCTACAAATGATAACTTTTTTTTACCCGGTTATAAAAAAATACTCTTGGTTATTTTTTTAAATCTAGAAACGTCTTTTTTCAACCTCAAATGTTAAGGAAACTTTATAAAAAATGATCTTATGCAGAATTTTCATACAAACCAATTCGAACGTGTGAGTTTGATAGCCTGCGGTGTAAAAAAAATGTCAAAGCATATCGTGCCAATTTCTCTAAAAAGTTGCTTAGTTATTGTCGATTCATATTATTTGTAGAAATGGCAAGCGAAAAACCAAAAGCAGATGATGTTTTTCAATAAATAACATAAAGCTCAAAATCTCGAAAACCGTGGGACTTTTACTAAACTGAAATTCCATGATCTGACCTATGATCTGACCTATCGACAGTTGCAGGATTATCCATTCATAACAGGGCACCCTGTATATCGGTGTGGTATGAATTAGATCCATGGGATCCATGAGACAAATGATCAAAGTAGAATAGCCCTAGTTGTCACAGTTATATATTAGGTTGGTAAGAAAGTCTTGTGACACAAACGACAACTTTTCTAAATAAACGTAACATCATATTAAGGCCTTGGGCCACTGTAGAGGCCGAAAAAAAGGCTTTTTGGGGATTTTTTTTCCAGAAAAACTACAAAATAAATCGAGATTTCAAAAAAGGGTGTTTATCATACATATCAGTGACCGTATGCAATAATTTTTTTTAAGCGATAAATTTCAAAATGGCGGCTGTGCAGCGTTTTTGCGATGACGTCTCCGGTTTTCCAGGGTCCACGGCCGGACAAACAGATCCTGTAATTTTTTTAACTATAATGAGCCAATGAATGTTTTTCGATTATATATAATAACTGTTATAGAAGTACGTAGGATTTTTTCGATATATTGATTTTGGGCCAAATGGCGCACTTCTAAAGTGGAAAGTGAAACATTTGCCTAAAAAATCGTTAGATAATTGTTAATAACAAATGAACTATGAAATATTTAAAAAAAATCCTACGTACTTCCATAGATAATGTATTTTTCAAGATATATTCAACATTTCAAGTGAATCGGTTGTAAATTGTCTGAGTTATGTTTCCGGCCAACTTAACAAATGCAGTTTTGAGATAAACGCGTTTGAAGTTTTGAGTAGTAGAAAATCATGAATTAATGATTTTGCAATACGTTTAACCCTTCGAGTGCACACTGTATATATACGTATGGTCAAAACAACCCAGTGTGCACTCGAAGGGTTAATCTGCGATGCCTGCACCATACAATTGGCCTTCCAGATTATCGTCCTGCTTTACGAGGGTAGGGTGAAAAGTTTCCGGCCTGACCAAGAAAAACGATGTATTAAAATTTTTTTTGCTTTATTTTTCAACATAATCTCCATCAACACTGATACATTTCTCATAACCGTGTTCTAATTTAGTTATACCAGTTTTAAACGTAGATTCGTCAAGCTCCTCAAAATACTGATTTACAGCTTCGATAACTTCTTCGTTGCTCTTAAATCTTTTTCCGCCAAGCCATTTTTTGAAGTTAGGAAACAGGTAATAGTCGCTGGGGGCTAAGTCTGGAGAGTAGGTAACAGTCGCTGGGGGCTAAGTCTGGATGCGGCATCAATTCAAACTTCAATTCGTGGATTTTGGACGTGGCAACAATCGACGAATGCGCTGGTGCGTTATCGTGATGAAACAAAACTTTTTTCTTCGCCAAATGAGGTCGTTTAATTTGCACCTTGTGCGTCAAACTTTGCAATAACTCTGCGTAGTATTGACCAGTGATAGTCTTACCCTTTTCAAGGTAATCAATGTATATAATTCCTCTCGCATCCCAAAAAACAGTAGCCATAACTTTGTTTGCCGATAAAATTGTTTTTGCCTTCTTTGGGATTGGTTCCCCTTTTCCAACCCACTGTTTTGACTGTTCTTTATTTTCAGGAGTGTAGTGGTGGACCCATGTCTCATCAACAGTTATGAATCGACGCAAAAATTCGTTTGGATTACGCCTATACAGCGCCAAATTGTCGATAGAAATGGTTTTTCGAAGCAGTTTTTGGTCGAGCGTTAGCAAACGCGGCACCCACCTTCCACACAGCTTTTCCATGTTCAAATGGTTGTGCAAAATATTTCACACACGTTCAGCTGACATCCTACAGGTCTCAGCTATCTCATGCACTTTCAACCTGCGGTCTTCCAACACAATTTTATGGATTTTTTCAATAATCTCTGAAGTTGTGACTTCAACGGGCCGTCCTGAGCGAGGCTCGTCAGAGGTGCTCACACGACCCATTTTAAATTCAGAAACCCACTGCTTAATAGTTGAATATGATGGGGGGGAGTCTCCTAGTGCTGAATCCATCTCTTCTTTTATTTGTGTTAGTGTAAAACCTTTCAAATGGAAGTATTTGATGACAGCACGTTTTTCCAATTTTTCCATTTTTACGAAAACAACGGAAGCGTCTCGCGCAATGTGCTCTCAAACGCAAACTAACATAACGATTGGGCTGAAACTGTACATACAAGCTCGGTAGGAATGGTACTGTACGACGCCGCTCCAAAACTAGACCTAGTGGCACAATCTCTTGGTCAGGCCGGAAACTTTTCACCCCACCCTCGTACATTTCTTTTCTGCTTGATAAAAAAAAAATTGATTTTTCGAAAATTCTAGAGTGGCCTAATCCCTTAAGATAAGATTAATGTATAATATAATCTCCCTCTTCATCTGCAACTCGTGTCCAACGCTCTGGTAAACTTTGAATGTCAGTCGTCCTGAAATCCTACGGTCTTCAATTGAAAAACTCTTCAAGGGTATTTTGCAGATCCGTTTGGTTATCAAATTGTTTATCACGTTGATATTTTTTCAAAGCCTGAAATAAATGATAATTCGACGGGGCTGAGTTCGGTGAGTATGGTGGATGAGGTAGAACTTCCCATTGTAATTCTGAAATAGTTTTTTATGTCATTTTAGCTACGTACGAGCGTTGTCGTGAAGAAGACGAAATTGTCGACGTTTGCGACGTTTTTGTTTTATAATTTCCGCCAGCTTCTGTAATTGTGTAGATTAGATCTCGGCATTTATCGTGGTGTTACACTGCAAAAACAAATGTGTCGTTTTTACAAAATTTAAGCGTGTAGGCTGTAGACGCTTTTCACACGTTTTAACGTGTGTGCAAAATAACGGTGTAAAAATAATACGGATAGAAACGTTCAAACAACACACTTACGTGTGTTATTTTCTTACACACGTTAAAACGTCTAAAAAGTGTCTACAGCCATTTACACACTCAAAGTGTGTAAAAACAACACACTCTTTTGTACAGTACTGTATGTACATGGGATGCGTCGGAATAATAAATTGGATAACAAAAGCTTTTTATCGTCAAAATATATGCATTTATTGCACTCAACTCAACAGTACTTGTATATTACTCTGTAATATGTATGAGAGGTGTCACTGTTTTTCTTGTCTTCGCATAGGCTAGGTTCTCATACAGCTTCACGATGACGGCCTCTTTTTGCTTGTCGGTGATGGCCTCGAAACGAAAATACGTCGCTAAAGATTCAATGCAGCTATCGAGGTGTTTTGGAAAATAGATTCCAATTTCAGGTACTTCGACATGACAAACTTAAAAATCATCTATAAATGAAACAAAAAGTTAAGACCAAATGTGGTCTTCAATTAACCGGTTAATCGATCGATGTCAAATCAACTAATGAGTTTCACGTGATGCCGTAACCAAGGTGATTTTAAAAACATATGATCAATAACTCGCAATTAACACACTTAAACTGTGTTGCTTTTTCCCGTGTTTTTTCTTTTGCTCGCGTGTTGCTATCAACGTGTGTTGTTTAGTCGAATGTGTGTAAATATGCGTCTTGTATGTTGATTCTACACGCTTTATGTGTGTTCGGATCAGCGTGTTATTGATGGGGACAGCTACGAAGGTGTGTAATAATTTATTGCGTAAAAATTGCACACTCACGTGTTTAATTTTAACGCATTACGTGTGTAATTGTAACACATTAGGTGTTACCAAATCCATAAGTGTGTAGAATCAACATGGCAACACGTGCCTAGGGTTTATATTGTGTTGCTTCTACCTACTTTGAACACACGTCAAACACGCCTAGTGTTTGCAGTGTAGGCGGAAGAAGCTCATAATATGTTAGTAAAAATATTGAACCCGGCACTTTAGTGTCGCAACACTTCCTTACCAACCTAATTAGGTTTAATTAGGTCTAAGAAAATTCCTATTATTTTTAGAATTCGAATACGTGCTGCCACCCAGCGAGAACCAATTTCCCTGAGTTTTGAACGATATCAACGCAAGTTTACCCCAGTTGCCCTGTGCCCTCCTGCAAATGCTATACAGTAGTACATCGAGAAAGATTGACCGTAGGCAACACCCTGGGGAGTTTCTGGGGAACCGAAAATGGTAATGTGAAAAGTGTGGGGTAAAAGTCAAAGGGGATGAGGTCATGAGGCCTGCAAGGACCTGCAAAAAAAATTAAAAATAAGGATGAAGAATAGTTTGTAGTTATTGGTGGAAACGGCGACTGACTTGTGTCAGAGTAGCAAATTTCTTCATCAGATTTTCCTTGATTCGTAGTCATTATATATTGCGAAGGAAGGCATAGCTCCTGCAAAACCACAAGACCTCCCTTGTCCTCGATTCCAGGGCTTTCGCACGGGATGCTGCAATGAATTTTCGTGGCTAGCTAGAGGGAGAGGGAGAAGCCGAGCGAGAGAGAGAGAGAGAGAGAGAGAGAGAGAGAGAGAGAGAGAGAGAGAGAGAAACAAAACGTAAGCCTCGAAATTAATTTAATTAGCGGTCGGTCTAGCCTCTTGCGAACTTCTGTTAAATTCTCATTCATAACACCTGTCGCGAGGAGCAATGCTTGCGCAAGAGGGAAATCCCAAGTTGGCATGTTAGCTTTGATTGCTAAAACGGACCATTACTCTGGGCCAACGACCATCAACTAATACAATCTCATCGCGATTTCGTCCCTCTCTCGAATCTGAAGGCACCAGATGGCAGAATGCCAAAAATGCATTCCGAAATACTGCCCGGTGGTCCATAACCGGAATTTCACTGCGGACCTTGAAAAATATCGATAAGTTTCAGTATTGATTCAAAAGTAGTCGACACTTTTTCCAGTCGATATATTTTAATATTCTGCAGCTATTAATTGTTTACTTTGAGAGATACCTGAGAAAATGCAATGGACCTCTGATCTCGGCGGTTAGGGTTGGCCAGGCAAGGGGGGGATACCTTTAGGCGAGAAAAAAATTGCTGGTTTTCATGATTATTTTTTAAAAGGCAAGATTTCTTTGCCATTTTTTAGACTTAGAGCATGTTTCATTCCTACTTTTGGCTGTTACGTGGTATTTTAATTTTTTGTTGATCTTTAAAAATGGCGGAGGTGTGGTCTTTTAAACGGGTTTTGGCGTGACACGTAGTGTCGTCGGGATTAATCTGAAAGGAACCGACGAAAATGTTTCTTCATTAATATCCACACGCAGAATATGAACATAGAAAAAGTGAAAAATGTTGAAAATCGGTTAAACGGAAAATGATGATGAAACGCTTTGAAATAAAAAAGATTGAATCTTTGGAAAAATCGCTATATTTTGCAGTGAAAAAATACCTTCTCTTTAATTTTCAAAAACATTTAGGATCATGTTTTGGACAATAAGGTTAGACAGATTTAGACAAAATTTCATCAGAATCGGCTGATAAGTTTTTTAGCCATACATCACGCCAGTCTTGAAATTGCAGTTTAGAGAACCGTGTTATACCTCCGTCATTAATTGGTTAATATTAATTTTCCCTCAATGTTAATTTAATTTATTTTAAATAATTTTATTAATTTTATTAACTACTTTTTATTAATGATAAAGATTACTAATAATAAAAAATATCATGTAACGGCCAAAAGTAGTAATAAAACATACTCTTACTCTCAAAAATGGTAAAAAATCTTTCTTTAAAAAAAAATCATAAAAATCAGCAGATTTTATTCCGCAAACAAAAAATGAACAGCTCTATGAAAAAACAAATCTGCCAATGTGCCGTTAACGAAACGGATACGTAGTTAGTATCCAGCAGTAATTCATTATAAAACCTCAACGCCACTGCTTCATGAATAATGCATCTTACAGAAAGGTTTTGGTTTTAAAAGTCCTGATACCGTGAACGTCTGACGAAAGAAGAAAAAGGCCAAGCATGCGACGGACGAAAGACGGGTCGAAAGTGTCCTTTTTTCATAAACGTCGTTATGTAGGAATGGTAACGACGTAAGCCGTCACAAAGTGGCGAGAGACTTTGGTGAAACCCTCCAAATGAGATTTCATTGGAGAAATTCAATTAAAAGTAATACCGTCCGCCGTATTATTCTCTCAACTCGGACGAGCTTTTCCGGCAAGTTTTCATCAGCTTAATCTTTACGACACTCTCACACCTTGAGCTTCTGGTTAACGAGCCGCGGGGATTATATTTTTCTTTCCCTCTTTGTCCTTTATTTTCATCCTGATTCGAGGGATGACACAGTATTCGATAATAACTCGCAGTAATAGCTAACGTTCCCATTGTTAATTAAGAATACGGTATCGACACATCGATACGTTATCTAAGCTTCCGAATTCGTAACGCCCATTTGCTGTTCATGCTGACGCGAAATAAATTGATAGCTCAAAAATAAAAGAGAGAACGCTTTCGAGTTCCTTACCGCAAAATAATAATTAATAGGTTATGCTTTGTTGTAAAATTCGAAAGACCACTTTTTTCAAAATCAATGTATTTTGACGAAATGTGATCTTATAAATGTTTCTTGGAAATTTCTATAAATGTAAATGAATCAAAATTAACAGATTTATTGGCTTTTTATTACCTAAAAATAATACTTTTTGGGATGTTTTTTAAATACTAAGAAAAGCAATCAAAATGAGGTTTGGAGGGTTTATGTATGAAACAAAATACAAAATGGCGGCACAGCCGTAGCGACACTAAGCGCGCTCGATTTTTAAGACGTTACCCCCACTTGTAGCGCAAAAAAGGCCTTTTTCATTAATTTTTTTAAAGACAACTACAAAACTTTTTTAATCGATCAATATACCATCTTCAAGAACAAGTCTTGAAGAACTTTCAGTAATTTTTTTATTGAAAAATATTACATTGTTTATTGGCAAATGGCCGTCAATGAAATAATGTTTTTATATACACGGTTTGCGGTGACCAACATTGCGGCGAAGTGGATCATCTGAAGAAAAAAATGCGGATGGATTTAGTCAAATATAAGTATAAACTAGTCTTTAATCGAAGGTTTTTAAAAAACATTCATTTTTCACAAAATGGCGGACAGTCAAAGTTAATGGTTCGATTTTAACGAAAAAAAACGGCCGTTTTTTGGCTATAAAACGGCCATTTTATTTTTTCGAAAAAAAAAAAAATCGATCGATTAAAGACTACATTTTTATGTATTAAATAAGCCTGCAAAATTTCAAGAAGATCGACTCATTAGTGTTCGAGTAATCTTGGTCACCAACTTCAGAAATGCCATTTTGAGAAAAACGCGTTTAAAGTTTCAATTTCCGGTCGTTTACACAAGGGATTCTTCTCTTTCAACGCTCATATCTCAGTCAATTTTGTTCGGATCGACTTGAAATTTTCAGGACATATTTTCAGACACTTATACTTCAAAAAAATGCAATAAAAAAAATCGATTTTTTCAAAAACACAAGTGGGGGTAACCCCTTAAACACTCCGTAAGACATAGAACTTTTGTGAATTAGCACCTAGAACGAAAAAAAAAAACTCGTCACATTAGTTTTGCTAGAGAAGTACAACCATTTATTGAAAGATATCATTTTTTCATAAAATAACATAATTTTGAATGATTTTTTTTTGTCGCTAAAAAGTCGACCTTGATTTGCTTATAAAAATGAGCATTTGTAATTAACAATTATGTGACGAAATTTTTCACTTTCTAAAAATTTGCCTAAAAAATCGTCAAATAATTGTTAATAACAAATGAACTATGCGATATAGAAAAAATCCTACGTCCTTCCATAGACAATGTATTTTTTAAGATATATTCCACATTTCAAGTGAATCGGTCTAAAATTGTCTGCGTTATGTTTCCGGCTAACTTAAAAAATGCAGTTTTGAGATAAACGCTGCACAGCCGCCATTTTGAAATTAATCGCTTCGAAAAAATTATTGTATACAGTCACTGATATGTATGATAAACACCCTTTTTTGTAATCTCGATTTATTTTGTAGTTTTTCTGAAAGAAAAATCCCCATAAAGCCTATTTTTTCGGCCTCTAGAGTGGCCTAAGAGGCTTTAAGGCGGGATACACATTTAGACAGGAAAAAAATAAGCAATATTGAGGGATTTTTTAAACTAAGAAATAATTATTCTACAATTATCAAACTTTAGGTATACTTTAATAGTATGTTTGAGCATAAAAAACACTTCTTTTAAATTAATTCATCATCAAAATGGCGAAGCTGTGGCAGAGTATTACAGCAAGGTCGCCGCGGGAGTTGCGAATCGGTGTGCAGTCTAGCTTCCCGTAGACTTTCATTTGCAAAAAAGTTCAAACATTTTTTCATTTGGAACATCTATAGTTGCTATGTGACGGTAATTAAAATGAAGAAAATGCAAATTTAAGAAAATGGCACGCATTTACAAGAAAAATCAACATTTCACGAAACATTTCTGTAAAATGT
Organism: Ophion obscuratus; assembly: GCA_964007375.1. Classification (NCBI taxonomy): domain Eukaryota; kingdom Metazoa; phylum Arthropoda; class Insecta; order Hymenoptera; family Ichneumonidae; genus Ophion; species Ophion obscuratus. Next base: position 11,222,259 of record OZ023313.1, read on the forward strand.
GGATTAAAAAAGTAGTTTTTTTCCAATTTTTCAAAAACAATTCTCGTCAAGTAGAAGATACCGATGTTATCATTATTTCTACCAAGTTTCAACTCAATCGTTTTCAGGTTAATAGTTTTTGAGTAATCCTGCACGCCAATTTCGATAATGCAGTTTTCAGACAAACGCGTTTGAAGTTCACGCCCGCTCCGAATCCGAGCGGGAGGCACAGCGTTGACGGGCTGTAACGTTTGAAGTTTTCCGAATTTCGCTTTGAACCTATAGTAGTACAGTCGTGCTATCGCTGAAAAAACCCGGAATCGGAGAAAATTAGAAGAAGGCTAGTTTTTTGACAGGTGATTATGTAGGTGCCGCGGGTGCTAAATCCAAGTTTGCCTAAACATCGGGGTGTAGGGTTCTTTTTTAGGGGATGAAAGGAGATGGGGGTGGATTAATGCCAAACTACAACCCCTACGAGGTCGGCGCCGTGAGACAAAATATCCAGAAAAATCCGGGCTTTAGTTTGGTCCACAGCGCCGAAGTCGTGGAAGTTCATTTTGAGGGTGAAAAAGGGGGGTGAAATTTTGAAAAATCGGTTTTAATTCAATAACTCTTTAGAAAAAAAATTGTACGTTTTTTGTTCAAATGGGAACGTTGTAGCCCTTGAAAAGACGCGTTGATCGGGTATTCGATCATCACTCTCCGATAATATCTTCACCCCCAAAAAATGGTTAAAAAACAAAAAAAATAGTTTATTGAATAACTCAAAAACAATGGGTTTTTCGAGTATGGTTCAAATGTACGAAATGTAGAGAATAATTTTCTCCATATTTTCGTTGCTATGGGCCACCCTTGAATTTTGATTTTCCAACCCCTCTCGGGAGTTGAACATTCAAAATGAAATTCTGGGAAAACTATTGACGGCACGAATTCGCCGCCGTGGAAGAATTTGTAGCTTGAACCCTCAGCTACATTTTTGTCCACAGCGCCAAACTCGTATCTCTTTAGTTTCGGTCAATAGTTTTCCCAGAATTTCATTTTGAATTTTCAACCCCTGAGAGGGGTTCGAAAAAGCAAAATTTAAAAGTTGTGCATAGGAACGAAAATATAGAGAAAATTATTCTCTACATTTCGTACATTTGATCCATCCCCGAAAAATCGATTGTTTTTGAGTTATTCAATAAACATTTTTTTTGTTAATTCTTCAACAATTCTTTTGGGGGTGAAGATATTATTGGAGAGGGTTGATCGAATACTCGATCGACGCGTCTTTTCAAGGGCTACAACGTTTCCATTAGAACAAAAATTGTATGAATTCGTTCTAAAGAGTTATCGAATGAAAACTGATTTTTCAAAATTTCACCCCACTTTTTCACCCCCAAAATGAACTTCCACGACTTCGGCGCTATGGACAAAAATAGAACCCGGATTTTTCTGAACATGTTGTCTCCCGGCGCCAAACTCGTGGGGGTTGTAGTTTGGCATTAATCCACCCCCATCCCCTAAAAAAAACCCTACCCACCGATTTTTAGGCAAACTTGGTTTTAGCACCCGTGGCACCTACAAAATCACCCGTCAAAAAACTAGCCTTCTTCAAATTTTTTCCAATTCCAATATACAGCACGACTGTACTATAGAAAAATATTCTACATATATAGTTCGATCGTTAAAAAAAAAAGAAATCGATTTTTTGTTCGTTGTTAATGTATATCTCGCCTTAAGTCGCTTATGCCCTCACTAAAACGCAGGTAGCTGGTGACATTTTCCATGACGAACAGTGCCGGCTCGGTAAAGTATTTGCAAACAAGAAAACTCGAACCACTACCAACATAATCCCTTCTTCGCGAAAACCTTTTTTTCCCTCGGATTTATATCTTCGACCCACACTTTCTTCCGCTTCGCAGGCCCGCTCAACCTGCCCCCCGCGGAATCTCTATTAGTGCGGTTTCAGGCTTGTATTGTCTCTTGGGTGCTCTTCTTCTTTTCGTGTGCCTTATAAATTATCGCGTTGGAAAACACAACGCAAAATTCGATCGAGAAATTGTTTGAATTCCGTATCTCCACCCTCACTCGCTCGCTCACTCTTAGCTCTCCGAGATGGATAGCCCGCACGATTCCAGAATTCTAATGTCACGTGTCTAGTGCCGCGAGTCGATCGCGAACGTAAAACACGGAGAGAATCGTTCCAGCAGCCGCTACGCACGTATGCTCCGTTTTGGGGGATGCCAAAAAAAGAACGAAAAAAAAAAAAAAAAAAAAATTCTCCCCGTTCACTGCTGCACCTTCCCTTGTACTGTACTTTCGTCATAGAGTGCCAGAAGCTCCATCCTACCCTTCGTATCGTCGTTTCTTCTCTTCTCTCGCTCACCAACTTGCCCAACTTTCCATCTCTTTCGCAAAGTTCACGGAAAACGCGAGCGCACCGCGCCGGAACGCAGTGAAAAAGTGAGCCGAAAGCTGAAGACGACGAAGGGAGCGGACGTGGAAAGGGAAAGACAAAAATGGAGAAGGGAATTTCGCAACCGGCGACGGAGGTTTTCGGTACATATAGCAGAGAGACATTTTAAAACGTCTCGGTGAAATTTACGAGGCGTCGCGCCCCTCCACGTCCTCGAAAGTGCCCGTGGGAATTGAGAGATTTTCCTTTTGCGAAGCTTTCTTTCTCTCTTTCTCTCTCTCTCTCTCTGACTATTTTCTGCTGCTGCGCTTTTTGGACGATTTTTTCTATACGCTCGCGCAACCCGGGAAAAAAGTTCATATCTGAATATATCTGAATCATATCTGTAGAATCAGATATGATCAGACAAGAAAATTGGCAATATCTGTTCATGTAGTGTCATGACAGATCATGTATGCTTATATTTGAGCAGGTATGATCATATCAGATCCATGTTGATAATTTTGAGAGCAGACCCGTCCATATCGCAGCAGGTCTGACCAGATCCAATCCCCAGGCAAGAACTGATCTTGTTGGACCAGATCTGATTTTATTGGGCCAGATCTGATTATGTCAGGTAGATCTGATTTTATTGGGCCAGATCTGATCATGTCAGGCAAATCTAATCTTATTGGACCAGATCTGTCTGTCCGTATAAGAATAAAATACCGTGGATCCCAGTAGACCTGGACATCTATGAACAATAGACCTGCCCATATGATAGAATCATAGTTTATCTGAACCATCACACCAGGTATGACTCCGACTATATCAGAGCAAATCTTACCCCCTGTTGAGACAGATCAAATCTTGTTAGTGCAGTCATGAAGATATTAAAATGTTTACATATATAGAGCGGGGTTGTTAACACGTCATCACTTGACGTGTTAATAATTAATAATATTATAGTAACTCACATGATCACATATAATACAGTCAGGTGAGGTGCCATATCTGATCGGATATCGTCTCATATCCTCATATATCGTTTCATATATTCAGATGTTTTCATGTGTGAACAACTAAACTGCACATACGATAAGGTATGAGTGTATAAGACTTCGTATATTTTCCAGGTTTGGTATCGTATCCGATGGGATAAAATTTTATATGAACGTGCCTGCTCATATATCACATCATATATGTTCAGATATGGTTTCACGCTGCCAACTCGCCTTGGTACCTGACCAGATAAAAACATATATGAGATCTATATAGCGGAGTCTGGTACCGTATTTGATCGGATATGATCTTATACGAACAGATACGTTCACATATCACATCATGTATGTTCAGATACGAATTTACGGTACCAACTCGCCTTGATACTTAGCCAGATATAAACAGATATGAGTTCATATATGGTCAGACCAGATACTGCATTTGATCAGATATGATCTTCTATATGCATATGTGATGTGGAATATGATCAGACCTAATCATATATGATACTGTAAAATGTCAGATATAAATATATCTGATACATTTATGACAATATCTGAAACATATATGAACATATCCATTCAGACATGAACTTTTTTTCCTGGAAAAGTAAAAATATGGCGATTTTTTTGTTATCGAAAGGGAGAGGGTGTTGATAATAGTGCCGCGGAAAGTCCGCGAATACGGTCAACATTTCCTGTTTATGGTTAAGGGGCTATACCAGTGTGAAAGCTGAAAATTTGGGCGATTTTCGGGAATTTTTTGGAAGTAATGTACTCAATTAAATGTTTCGGAAAATTAAGAATATATTCGGCTATATTTGACCTATATTACATAATTTTTTCATACAAAAATATTGAGGTCCAAGCGACTTATGCGCTGCCTTTAGAGGCGCCAAAAAAAAGTTCCTTCACTGCTGATGTGATTCCGGCCGATTGAGTAGCTGAAACCGAAAAAGGAAAAAATGTCGTTAAACTGGGAGGTATTTCCTGTACAATGACGTAGGATTTGCGAAAAATATTAAAATCTAACTAAATGCCGTAGTTATGAAAAAAAGTATGTTTTCTTGTCTATAAAATGGTCGTTTTTTTCAATTCCAAATCTTCAATTTTCATCCAATCAAAAATATCCTACGTGATTGTAGAGTAAATATATTCAAGAGTACTCAGTTCAAATTTCAAGTCAAACGTATAATTGCTCTTTGAGTTACGATGTCGGCAACTTGGAAAAATCTCATTTCATATTCTTGAAAGTATAAAAATCTTGAAAGTATAAAAATCTGATCTCATATTCTTGAAAGTATAAACTGCCGAAAAAGACAACAACAAAAAAACGATTTTTTGTCACACTGGTATAGCCCCTTAATAATTTTTGACTATGTGATCCATTGCTAATGAGTCATAGTTGAGGAAAATGTCATCCTCCGTCATACCACAAAGTCCCGTAAAATGGGGTTACTTTGAACCGGTTTTGGAAGTTTTTTATAGTTAACTTTTCTTTAAGTGGTCTTCTCACTTTCGACGCTAAAAAAGGCTATTTTCATTCATTTTTTTGATAGGTTTATATTACAGATATTGACATAAAAATATTTAGACTTAATAAATACACTTTCGAAATACATTTTAAAAAAATCATTTAAGTCATTATTTGTAGACGAAAATGGTAGTTAAAAAAATATCCTTAAAAATCGGTAGATCTGCGCTGTTGATAAATCTCGGAAATGGATCATTCGAAACAAAAAAATCAAACGGTTTTAGATTCAGTAGGTTAATGGCTATAGCACATATCATACGATTTTTTATATATGCCAAAATAACAAAATGGCGCATATTTTTCGAAAAAAAAACAAAAAAACGTGTTTTTTGCACCGTTTTTGGAAAAAAAGTAAATATGAAAATTTAAAAGGATCCTTTATATGCGCTATAGCTGTAGTTGTAAAGAATATGTGGTTAACATTTCGTAAAGATCCGTTTAGTAATTTCGAAGATTTTATCAACAAGCCGTCGAAAAACGTTGTTTCGAGAAAAACGCGTTTAAAGTTTGTTGGGATTACCTAAATACAGATTTAAAAAAAGACATTTCGAAATCATATTTATTAAGTGTGACAACTTTTATATCAATATCTACAACATAAACCTATCAAAAAAAATTCATGAAAATAGTCTTTCCTTTAGCGTTTAAAGTGCGAAGACCCCTTAACATCCTAAATTCGAACTTTTTTTGCTCCAAGACATGTGATGAGAAAATATGTGCTTTGGCTATCAAACGTATAAGAAATTCAAGCCCCACCACCACCCCACAATCTTATATACACTACCGGCGGAAAGTTTCCGGACAAGAGTTGGAAAAAGTGCCCGAACGGTTCTTTATGCCATTTCGCCGGTAGTTGGGCTAGGCCAATTTGACCAACGGCATTTTAAAGAGGGGAGATTTATCTACATTTTGGCTTATCAAAAAAAAAATTACGATTTTTTTTTACACTTGGCACCCAGTTTTGAAAACGACAATTTTTTGTCGTTTTTTTGTTGTTTTGTGAGTGGACCCCGTTTACAGTAAAAATCTTTTTTATGCATTTCTCCTATTAAAATCATAAAAGGGGAAGCCTGAGCTTCAATTTCGTTTTGTAGAAAAAATTTTGCGATTTTTTTTCCCAAAAATATTTCGTTTTTTCGATAAAAATATACAATATGAAAATTGCTTCGGAGTACGAAAACGACGAGGTTTACAACAAAACCTCAAGACGATAAAAAGTTGCGTTACTTTTTGTTGAGTTCATGAGAATTTTTTCAGATTTTTTTGCGAAATTTTCTTTAAATTAATTTTCGTTCGGAACTCGATTGATCTCAACATCATGATAATAATATCATTAATTTTTTTATTTACATATTATACTTTGGTCTCGTCGAAAAAACCTCTTCTCGCTGACAGCACGCTCTTTACCACACGCGGCATCCTCTCCACAAGTTTTTCGAATGTCTCTCGGGGTGTTTCTTTCCATGATTTTTGTAGGGATTCCCATAGCTTTTCGGCGGATGAATGCGTGACCTTGCGCACTTGCCGATCCATTTCATCCCACAGCAGCCTAAAGTCTAAAAGGAATCGAAAACTCACGGCGGCAAACATCCAAGCGCAGTTTGTCGAAAGTCGTGGAAAAAACATTTCAATTACGACTATTAAGAGCGTGCTGTCAGCGAAAGGAGGTTTTTTGGACGAGACCAAAGTATAATATGTAAATAAAAAAATTAGTTATGTTATTATCATGGTGTTGAGATCAATCGAGTTCCGACCGGAAATAAATTTTAAAAAAATTTCGCAAAAAAAATCTGAAAAAATTCTCATGAACTCAACAAAAAGTAACGCAACTTTTTACCATCTTGAGGTTTTGTTGTAAACCTCGTCGTTTTCGTACTCCGGAGCAATTTTCATATTGTATATTTTTATCGAAAAAACGAAATATTTTTGGGGAAAAAAAATCGCAAAAATTTTTCTACAAAAAGAAATTGAAGCTTAGGCTTCCCCTTTTATGATTTTAATAGGAGAAATGCATAAAAAAGATTTTTTACTGTAAACGGGGTCCACTCACAAAAAAACAAAAAAACGACAAGAAATCGTCGTTTTCAAAACTGGGTGCCAAGTGTAAAAAAAGTCGTAAATTTTTTTTTTATAAGCCAAAATGTAGGTAAATCCCCCCTCTTTAAAATGCCGTTGGTCAAATTAGCCTACCCCAACTACCGGCGAAATAGCATAAAGAACCGTTCGGGCACTTTTTCCAACTCTTGTCCGGAAACTTTCCGCCGGTAGTGTATATATATTTGTTAAAGTGTCAAAGTAACCTCGAGTGTGGAGTTTCTTTGACAAGGCATTGGAATGCAACTTATGTCAAAGATCAAGGGTTACTTTGACATCATTTTGATAAAAAATTTTAAATATTTTATGCATTATACATGGAATTAAATGAGGAACAACGATTTTTTACAAAAAAATTGTCATCATTATTGAGGAAACATTTCACATACAAATATCGAGTACCTAGGATACTATTATAGGCACTTAATCAGTCTTATAATTATCATTGAGATCAAAATCAACTCGGGCAACAATTGCAATCAACTTTAGCAACATTATAATAAACTTGAACAACAAATTTAAATACGTGTGAATGCGCACACATTTTAACCGTATTTCGGCGCTCTGTTAAAGTAGACTCAAAAACTGTCAAAGTTACCCTTGATGTCAATTTAACCCCGTTTTGCGGTGCTCATACGAATCTCACCAACATTTAAGTTCGACATCAGCCTTCTTTCATTAACACTCATACGTCGAATATGAACCAAGAAAAAGTGAGAAATTTTGAAAATCGATGAAATGGTACGCTTTGAAACAAAAAGATTTAATTGTCCGAACAAAATGGCTACATTTTGCATTAAAAAGACTTTTTTTTTATTTTCAAAAACATTCAGAATCATGTTTTAGACAATAATTAGTTTTTTAGCTATACATCACGCCAGTTTTGAAAATGTAGTTTAAAAGACAGTGCCATACCTCCGCCACTTTTGAAGATTGATTTAAAAAAATACTATATGACAGCCAAAAGTAGTAGTTAAAGGCGGGGCAAAGTTAATTCGGCGAAAAAAGGCATGTTTTTAAGATTTTTTTTTTTGAGGTAACGAATAGTGTTCGTTTATTGAAAAATTTACATATAATAAAGTAACATTTGAACAACATTCTCCTAAATTTGCATTGCAAAATATTCAAAATTGAGCGAGTGAAAATTAAACCCCGGAGGCGCCTCGAAAAAAAGTTGGTTTACGGTGTGCACCATAACTCGCAACAGAATCATTTGAAACAAAAAAATCAAAATGCATTTGTTAAAGGAGATCTTTCTCGAGGTAATGGAGGGAGGATTTTTTTTTTTCGATTTTTCGATTTTTCGTAGCACTTGGGAGCCAAAAACCCGATTTTCGCTAAAAAAAATCGGTCAATTTGTTGTTGAAAAACTAGTAATTATTTAAAAAAAACAAAAAAGCTCTCGACAATACCTGGTGAATTATGTGAAGAAGTACTGTGCAAAATTTCAAAGCGATTGGTCCAGTAGATTTTGAGTTATCGTGTACACGGACTTCAAATATGACAAGTCTCAGAAAAACGGTTTGAAAAACGCAGAAGAGAAGAGAACGGCATGGAGCAATAGACGCTCAAATACTCATAACTTCGTTAATTTTACTCCGATCGACTTGAAATTTTACCACAATATTCTTGATATATTATGCATTCATTTAAAAAAATTTTTAAATGAAGAAAAAAAATTTTAATACTTTACCCCGCCCTTAAACATATCCTAAGACTATAAAAAGGTAAAAAATTGTTCCTTAAAAAAAATCATGACAATCAGCACATTTTTTCCTCGCCTGAAGGTAAGGATTTTAGCCGTGACATTTTTGGAGTACACGGATTTATCGGCGAAGACGCGAGGCTCAAAAATTCGTAAGGTATCTCCGTCCATCAGCGACAGCTCGGTAAGACGGGTCAAGCGGCATACACCCGACGTACTGTAATGAGAGTGAAAGTTGCTGCCCTTAGGCGTACCGCAATGCAGTGCGATGCACTTGTGTGTAAGCTTACTATAATTTCCCGAACCGCGAGACGATAAGCGAGGCTCATGGGCCAAGACTGTTGAATCATTGCATTGAATTTATAGGCTGCAAACTTTTTTTTCAAGTAACGTTCGTAAGGTGAACACGCAGTTAAGCCATAAATGGAGTTGGGAATAAAACCGTGGGCGGGCTCAACGTATTTAACAGAATACGATGAATACGATGGAATACATGAAGTAAAAAAAGACCGGAATAATCTATACTTATAATAAAGTAGTAAAGTCTGCCTGTCTGTCTGTCGTTTATCCTTGCATCTCTTAAGGGGTTTTTTTTTTACTTTAGACGCTAAAAAAGGCTATTTTCATGAATTTCCTTGATACGTTTATATTATAGATATTGATATAAAAGTTGTTACAATTAATAAATACACTATCGAAATACATTTTAAAAAAATACTTATTCAACTCACTATTTATAGAGAAAAATGGTAATTAAAAAAAATGTTCTAAAAAATTGTAGGTCTGCGCTGTTGATGAAATCTCGGAGATGGATCATCCGAAATGATAAAATCAAACGGTTTTAGATTCAGTATGTCAATGGCTATAGCGCATATCATACGTTTTTTGATATATGCGAAAATAACAAAATGGCGGACATTTTTCGGAAAAACAAAAAACTGAGGATTTTTCACCGTTTTTTGGCAAAAAATAGTAAATATCAAAATTTAAAAAAATTCTTGATATGTACTAGAGCTATAAAGTATAAAATTAGTAAAGTTAAAATTAAAGTTAGTAAAGTTAGTAAAATTAAAAGTTAAAATTAGTAAAGTAATAGTTGTAAAGAATATGTGGTTAAAATTTCATAAGGATCGGTTCAGTAATTTCGAAGATTTTATGAATGAACCGACGGAAAACGTTGTTTTGAGAAAAACGCGTTTTAAATTTGTTTGGATTACATAAATGCAGGAAATTTTTAAAAATGTATTTCGAAAGTGTATTTATTAAGAGTAACAACTTTTATATCAATATCTATAATATAAACCAACCAAAAAAATTCATGAAAATAGCCTTTTCTTAGCGTCTAAAGTGAGAACACCCCTTGAAATGCCGCGAAATTAATGACTAACGTTTCAGTTGAATCGAACGAGTATAAGTTGAGCAATTGATTGCTTTACGAAAAAACGTCATCGAGGGAGAAGTTCTGATGGGGTGTGAACGGGGTGAGACGGTCTTGTTCCAGAAAAACCAACCGAGAAAATCTTTTTATTTTAACCGACGTGAAAGAAACAAAAATGCGAAACATACTGTATAATGGAATTCTGTAAGATCGATTAAATTTTAATTTTAGACAACTCATTCCAGAATATAACATATTATCCAAATTTGAAAGATTTCATTTTAGTACTCCCCCCTTAATACATTTCCCATATTCCACTTTACCCCCACCTATCAGGTTTCATTTTAGCACTTTTTCTATTTAGTAAAGTTAAGATCAATCAATGTGATTTTCATCAAAATTTTCGTCAGTAAATAATCCATCTATACTCATGTGGGGTGATCAGTAGTGGCCAATGATTGGCCGATGCTCGACGCCAAGCTTGCCAACATTGGCACTCGAGCTTGGCCCGATCATCGACCGAGCCTTGGATGATAAGAGCGGCCCGATATTCGCAATCAATATTGGCCCTAGAATGACTTATGAGAATCGGCCGAGCATCGCGTAGGAGTTCATTCGAGAATCGGCCAACAATAAGCCCCCTCAAGATTGCCATCATTGGCACTCGAGCTTGGCCCGATTATTGACCGAGTCTTGGCGGATAATTGTGACCCAATATAGATCACCAAAATTGGTCCTGCACTGCAAAAAAAAATTAATTATTTTTGTATTGTAATTCGTCATTACCTGGTCTTTCGAAATGATTAGTTCGAAGAAAATATTTCACTCATATGGGGCTCGAACCTTGAACTTCCCTACTCATAGCCAAACACGCTGCCCCTCTGCTACCGAGTGCTTGTAACATTTGAATCGCAGATATGGCATAAGATAACAAATGTATTCTCATCATTTTTTGTATCACAATCAATCAATCAATTAGTTAATATCATTGATATAATTAGAGAGTGTTATCGAATGACATGTTATAGAATTTTTAAACCTAACCTATATATATAATTTCTCTCTCTCCACCTTCTCTACCCCCACAACCCGTTAATATGTGTGTTGCAATAAAGACAGACCGTTAGTTCGTTAGTTCAAGTTTAATTTGAATAAATAAATATATTTAAAATGAATAATTCCAGTAATGGAATGCAATAAGAAAAATTTGATTTCACGAAAAATCTAGTTAATTCACATAAAAAATAAATAACTAGACGCGGTTAGTTAATATTAATAGAATTTTTCTGTCAGTGTAGGATGGTTCATAAAAATCGGCAGAATATCGCGCATGAGCTCGTTCGAGAATCGGCCAACAATGAGTGCATTCATTTGGTAGTATATTTGTTAAGAATAATGTCCAATGGACTCGTAAAAAGTATTTATCTCGTCTTTCAATTACTTCAACGCGTAACAATGAATAGTCAATATACGAATTGCGGTTCGATCATGCGTTACTCGGCCGAACATTGGCCTCGTATCGGCAAAAAACATGATTGGCGAGTCCATACTTCGCCAAACATCGACCTCGTATCGATAAGCCAATGATTAGAGAGCTTATATTTGGCCGAACATTGTCCTCGTATCGGCAAACCAATGATTGGCGAGTCTAGAATTCGCCAAACATCGGCCTCATATCGATAAACCAATAATATACAAGTCTATGCTTGGCCGAACATTGGCCTCGTATTGGCAAACCAATGATTGGCCAGTCTATACTTCGCCAAACATCGGCCTCGTATCGACAAGCCAATGATTAGCGAGTCTACGTTTGGCCGAACATTGGCCGCGTATCGGCAAAACAATGATTGGCGAGTCTATACTTCGCCAAACATCGGCCTCGTATCGACAAGCCAATGATTAGCGAGTCTATATTTGGCCGAACATTGACCTCGTATCAGCAAACCAACGTTGGCTAGTCAATACTCAGCCGAGCATTGGCGTACAATTGGTTAATCGATCATCGTCCTGCCAACAATGGTCCAAGTATTGGCCGTTACGGTTCGATTGGCGAAACCTACATGGGTATTTATAACGAAGATGTAAGGGATAAAAATTCAGTATATGTGGAATAAAAATGAAAAAAAATAAAAAATAAGCATGGTGAACTATCAAAAACTGTGGATCAGATAATCCGAATAACTATTTCAACCGGTAAATCGCGGGCGAAGTCACGGGCCCAGGCTAGTAAAGAATAAAATAGGAAAAGAGAGGGAAGAGAAAACAAATGAGAATATGCTGATCAGAAGTCACGTGGAGGATTGTCGGCGAGGGGCACGTTTATTCAAATTCTCTCATGACATTCGATTTTCGCGTATCGAAACTGCAGCCTTTCCAACGTGCTTCGAATACAAATGCCCAAAAGCTCGATTTCTCTCTCCCGCATTTTCTTCTATTCTTCTTGCTTATTTCCTCTCTGGGGATTCGACACGGCTCTACCACAAACCCATCTTATTTTGCTGGCTTCGGTAAAAAAAGAAAAATCCCCCGGCTCCTTCCACTTTTACGCACCCGAGAAGTCGCCCTATCCTTCCCCTCTTTAAAACGGAAAAGGGAAGAATGAGAAAAAAAACAAATACAAAAGTCGAAAATAAAAAGTAACGAGAAGCAAAGACGAGAGCACGTGACGGTGTGAGAGCTGGAAATGAGTCGACCTCGTTTTCGGGGCACATTTTCTCTTAAACGCCGTTTACCAAATAGCCGGAGGCGGCTACTCTCAAACTTTGTAGATAAAATCAGTGAGCCACCCGTTTTTTTTTGCATCAGACCGAAGTGGTTCGGGTAATTCTCCAGTTTCGTACTCGAATTCCTCTCTCGTTACTTCCTGACGATTTTCCCTCAGCGAAGGGGGAAACAGACATTTGGATGATTGGCGTACGTTGCATGGAATCCCCCCCTCTCTCTCTCTCTCTCTCTCTCTCTCTCTCTCTTCGGACGACTCTCTTACTTTCGCTAGGATCTCTGTTTGGGTGTGGTAATTCGAGAACGCATAACTTTCAGGATACCCTCAAAAATATTAGTTTTTCCGTTTGAGAATGATTGAATCGTGGAAATTGAAAACGAAGATTAAGGGGGGGAGATACCTTTAGGCGAGGGAAAAATGACTGATCTCCATGATTTTTCTTAACCCTCTCAGTCACACCACCAGGTACGATATTCAGCACCAATCACTAATGCCCAGTATTGGTCCTTTATACGGGCCAATGATTTGGCCATGATTTTGCCAGTGCTGATTTGAAGCATGGCAAACCAACGAACACCCAAACTTGGGCCAAATATCGATTACCAACTGTCAGTCAACTATCGGGTCCCAGTGTTGGCCCCGAACATGGGCCAATCGGTTAATCATGGGTTTGCCAGTCTCGAATTGAAGCTCGGCCCACCATCGAAGAGCCAACGCTGGGCCAGTACTAATTAATGAACGTCGGCCAATTGTCAGGGCGAGCGCAGGCCCTGACTCTGAGCAAATCGTTTGACCGTGGTTTTGCCAATGCTTATTTATAGCATGGCAAACTGACGAAATGCCAATCCTGGCCCAACACTGGCTTTGAACGATATAGTCCATACATACTATATACAAGAATGCGTTTTCACGTATATTATTGTAATATATTTTTTTTATTATCGCTGCATGCATTTTTCTACGTCCTGTGATAATAAAAACTCATAATTACTGTTATCTGAGACTCACTTTATTAAAAATAAAATTGATTTATACTAAAGTTTTGTGGTGTATTGAAAAATGCCGAGTTATTATGATAGTGTTAAGAAACGTCGAATGTTGAAACGACGACAAAAATTAGAAGATTCTTTACAGCAGGTTAGGATCAGAGGCAACGAAACAAAAAGACAAGTAGATAGTGAAACAAATTTGGAAACATTACACGAACAAGTGATTGTGCATAATGATGTTAGTGAATCTAATAATTCTTTCGATGACCAATCATCGAGAACAGAAACTTGTGAATATGATCGATTGTTGGTTAAGCATTGGTTTGTTTCGACAGCCCTACACTGGGCCAACACTAACCCGAATATTGCGCCAACAATATGAAGCCGACCTTAGCCCTACTATAGGTCGATGATCACGCCAACCGTCAGCCAATGATCGTAATCTCTTTAGCCCAATGTTGGGCCAATACCCGGCCAACTGTTAGGATTTCCGGTACGCCTACAATTGGCCAACCGTACATGCCAACGTTGGGCCGAAGAGATCACTCCTACCGTGACGCAACACTGAGCCGGTAGTGCTGCCGTTCATCGGCCAATCGTAGAATGTGATTGGCGTGACGCTGGCTCGAGGTTGGGTCGGTTGCGTCGTTTTTCACGGGCAGTGGGACTGCTACGGTTCCACTCTTTAAAACATCACCTCAGAGCTTTAATATTGAACCAATGCCTCTGAAAATACGGAACTAGGGGTTTTTTGAGTCGCTGATCACGAATATGAGGTCAGATTTTGAAAATTCAAAATGGTGGATCCGATATAGTCGATCCAACTCGGCAATGTAACAATAAAAATTTCAATTATATGAAATCCTACTTTATCGGGAATATTCCTTCAAATATACATTAGAAATGAATATTTCAGTCAATTTGAGATCATTCTGCAACCAAAATAATTTATGACTGCAAAATTAAAATCTTTAGAAAAAAGTTTTAGAAGACTTTATAAGTATTTCGAATTTTACGTCCGCCATATTGGATCTGCCATTTTGAATTTTGAAAATCTAATGCCGAATTTGTAATCAGCGACCCCGAAAACCCCCCGAGTAACAATTTTCATCAAAATCGGTGCAGATGAAAAATACATGACTCAAAGGGTTAAGGCCTTATATACGCGATTTCGCCGATTTTCGAAGGTACTTTTGTAGACGTGGTTAAAAAAAATTACGCATATATTGACAACATTTTTTTTACAGATCATTTATGCACATCGTTAAGTATATGTTAAAAAAATCAGAAATATTAACAAATGGCGGAGATATAACATAATAAAGCAATATATACTTTTTTTGCGCCCGCGTTGATGATGAAAGTTCTCGACATCGATGTGGGTGTCTGAAAAAAATGGACATATTTATAATTGCATAATGAATGTATCTTCAGTGTGAACCAACAATATTATTTAAAAAATATTATTATAATAAAAATTCGAAACTTAAAATTTTTTACCCAATTTTCTGTCGGTATTTTATTTTTTATATTTTTTCGTGTCATTGAAATTGTTGTTTCTGTGGTTCACACGATAGGTGATGATACTAAGTATATGTTGTAAAAATTTCAAAGCGGTCTGAACCTTCATTCAAGAGTTAGAACTTTCACAAGGTTCAAAGAAGTGAATCGTGGAAAAACGGCTTTGAAGTTGGCGATCGGGCGCGCCGCGCGGTATCTATTATAAATACAATCTTACCTTATTTTTGGAATTTTTCAATTCTATAAAGCTTAAAATATTCCTCACCGTTCAGGCTAATGGAATCAAAAATAATTAAAAAATGAAAAATTTTGGAATTTCTTGCTTATATAAGGCCTTAAAGAGATAGATTACTTAGCAATTTTTAAGACTTAGGGTATCTTTCATTATTACCTTTTGCCGTTACGGGTTGCGGCGGATGTTGTCAGACGGCGTGAGATGTAGCGACGGCGGAATTAATCGGAAAAAAAAAACCAACGAACATTTTTCTTTCATTAAGACGTTACCCCCACTTGTAGCGCAAAAAAGGCCTTTTTCATGATTTTTTTAAAAGAAAACTACCAAACTTTTTTAATCGATCAATATACCATCTTAAAGAACACATCTTGAAGAACTTTTAGTAATTTTTTTATTGAAAAATATTACATTGTTTAGTGGCAAATGGCCGTCAATGAAATAATGTTTTTATATACACGGTTTGCGGTGACCAACATTGCGGCGAAGTGGATCATCTGAAAAAAAATGCGGATGGATTTAGTCAAATATAAGTATAAACTAGTCTTTAATCGAGGGATTTTAAAAAATATTCATTTTTCACAAAACGGCGGACAGTCAAAGTTAATGGTTCGATTTTAACAAAAAACCGGTCGTTTTTTGGCTATAAAACGGCCATTTTTTTTTTCGAAAAAAAAAAATCGAACGATTAAAGACTACATTTTTATGTATTAAATAAGCCTGCAAAATTTCAAGAAGATTGGTTCATTAGTGTTCGAGTAATCTTGGTCACCGATTTCAGAAATGCCATTTTGAGAAAAACGCGTTTAAAGTTTCAATTTCCGGTCGTTTACACAACGGACTCTTCTCTTTCAACGCTCATATCTCAGTCAATTTTGTTCGGATCAACTTGAAATTTTCAGGACATATTCTCAGATACTTATACTTCAAAAAATGCAATAAAAAAATTGATTTTTTCAAAATCGCAAGTGGGGGTAACCCCTTAACACGCATACGCAGAATATAAACCAAAAAGAAGTGAGAAATTGTGAATATCGACGAAATGGTACGCTTTAAAACGAAAGATTGAATTTTCCGAAAAATGGCTACATTTTGCAATAAAGTGTTACTTTTTTTATTTTCAAAAACATCTAGGGTAATATTTGAGACAATAAGGGTAGGAAGATTTATACCAAATTTCATCTGAACCGGTCGATTCGTTCTGTAGTTATGCTTCACGCCAGTTTTGAAAATGCAGTTCGGAAGTCTGTGGCATACCTCCGCCATTTTTAACCCTCAATCCGTGAACCTGGGTCCTTTTTGTCCTGCCCAAAATCATTTTCGTCGCAGGTTGCTTAAAATGTAATGAAAAAAAAATAAAAAATAAGAAACAAAAAATAACTATTTTTTTTTTAGAAGCACGGATTGACCATGATTTTTTTCGGATTTTTTCATTGGCAATTGTTGGTTTGGTAGTGCAAAAACGAAAACGACCTAGTTTTACGGGATGAAGGTGTCTTAAATACCTTCACGGATTGAGAGTAAAATATCAATAAAAAAATACCATTTTATTCCAAAAAAACATCAATAAAAAAATATCCTGTCTCAAGAATGATGAAGAAATCTTTCCGTTTAAAAAAACCATGAAATTCAGCAATTTTCTTTCTTCGCCCAAAGGTATCTTTCCCCTTAATCACGATGTCTCCTGTCATCCACTTAATTTTTGTCTCGGGTTGATTCGGACGGAACAAAAAATAATTTTGCATTCGATCATCGATTGGCAGGAATATTTCCTCCAGAATATCCGGTTCAGCCCCTTTTCCTCGTCCTGGTACGTTTCGCCCCCCCCCCTCGGCCGTCTTCGCTTGTCACGAGGGTAGCTCGCTTTGAAACCCTTGAAAACTCCGCAACATCTTCCATGAGTCGCCCAAATAGAATTTGTGGTCACGCGGTTCAACTCCCTCCGCCCTACCTTCGTTTGCCCTTATCTTGCCGTATCATCCTCCACTTTGAATACATTGTCGTCCGGTGTATCTTCAACGAGCGATATATCCAAATGGGGATGGACCTTTTTTTCAGTGATCACAGCGAATGGAACATTGCTTCCCCGTGGAAAGTTTCCTAACTTTTTGTTCGGAGATCCAAATGGACTAAGATTTTTTTTATTTACTTTCCGCAGTCGAAAACGTGCCAGGTGTCTCTCCCCTGGTTTTACGACCGGTCACCAGAGGGCCATATACACCGGATGTCGTTTACATGGGAATCGCTCATCAGGGATCCTCAACCACCCAACCGGCAATACAACGACAACCAACTGTAGGCACAACAGCAGGATTTCTGTCCCTTCTATCAATTTCTCTTCTTCTGCCTACCGTTCTCATCGTCCTTGTCAGATATACTCGAGATTTGTGCTTAAATTGTCGAGCCCGAGGCAGAGCACGAAACGAAAATGCCACATACAAACGTCAAAGTCACCAGCGTATGCAGAACGTACTGCCAATCCAAAAATTGCTGATTTTCATGATTTTTTTTTGAGGACAGTTTTCTTCACCCTTCTTTAGATTTAGGGTATGTTTTATTACTACTTTTGGATGTTACGTGGTATTTTTTATTTATTTTTTCATCTTTAAAAATGGCGGATGTATGGCACGGTCTTCTAAACGGGTTGCGGCGGATGTTGTCAGACGTCGTGACACGTAGCGTCGGCGGCACTAATCTAAAAAAAACCAACGAAAATTTTTATTTTATTAACACTCATACGCAGAATATGAACCAAGAAAAAGTGAGAAATCTTGAAAATCGATAACATGGTACGCATTGAAACAAAAAGATTGATTTTTCCGAAAAAGAGGCTCCACTTTGAAATAAAAAAATACTTTTTGAAAATTTCCAAAAACATTTAGGTTCATATTTTAGACAATAAGGTTAGAAAGCGTTATACCAAATTTCATCAGAATCGGTCGATTAGTTTTTTCGCTAAACGTCACGCCAGTTTTGAAATTGCAGTTTAGAAGACCGTGCCATACCTTTGCTATTTTTAAAGGTCAATAAAATAAAAAAATACTATGTAACAGCCAAAAGTAGTAATAAAGCATTCCCTAAGTCTCAAGAATGGTGAAAGAATCTTTCCTTTAGAAAAAAAATCATGAAATTCAGCACATTTGTTTCCACCCCTAAATGTATCTCCCCCCTTAATCTATGTCGTCGTTGATCACCTTCATCAATTTTAACTGTTCTCGGAATGATCACATTTGTTTCGTTTATCGTGGGCATCGCGTCAACGGTATTCACCTGGAGCATAAACTTCTTTATCGTTCGCTGCTCCCTATCTCACCCTCTCTCATATCTCTCTTTCTCTCTCACTCTATTTCTCTTGTTCCATGTCGAATAAAATTGACATTTTCGCACGAACGCGTATCGGTGAGACAACTCGTTAGTTAAACTCTATATTTTCGCACGAGTGATCGCACTACCTAAGCAGGAAGCTTATGCAAAGCTGCCAATCCACTTTGAGGTCGTGCCGTTTCGTCCATCGATTCGTCCCCTCAGCTCTTTTCAACCCTATTCTCGTAGCAACTCGTTTCTCGCTTATTCTTACGTTTCTCTATGCCATGATCGATCCAAATGTAAAGAGATGACGGACCGAGCTATGCTGTTATTTCACGAAGTTGGAACCAAAAGTAATTTGCATCAATTCCAGAAAAGGTCGTCGTCACATTGCTGGAAAATGTCTTCAATTTCAATTCAGTGTGCGAAGATGTAAATACCATAAAAAATTTCTTTATAGCTTTTCATTTGCATTCTTGTTTCGTTTCTTCAGTATCATGAAACTTTTGATCAATGTAAATGTGAAGAGACAACGGATCGAACTATGCTATTAGAGTAAGTCCGGGCATGTGTTGTAGAAACAATACATGGGAAATCTTGAGGTTATAACAAAGCACTGTTCGTGCACTATTCAAGAAATACAAAAGTAACCATTACTTAAGCAAAATAGCGTCACCACAATGTAAAACACGAAACCGTCAAAAAAAATTTAGCAGTAGACAGAATAATTAAAAAGGATTTTACTTAACATTTTTTGCCGCGTCGCGTAACGAATTAAAGGGCCAGTCCACTTTGGAGCCACGAAAAAAGGCTATTTTCGTGATTTTTTTTGAGGATTTTATAAAAGATATGAATGTAAAAGTTGTCGGGCTTGATAAATAAAGTCTTGAAATACATTTTTAAAAATGTGATTCATTTTTATTCATTTTTAAGTATAAAAAGTATAGTTTAACGTAACGCCTCAAAAATAGGTGGGCTAGGTAGCTTCATCACAACTCGGCAACGTCTTGTCTGAAACAAAAAAAATCAAAGTCCATTAGATTCAGTATGACACCAGCTACAAAATGACCCTCGGATATAAAGTTTTATCAACAAAAAAAAGCAGATGAAAAACGAAAAGAGTAATAAAAACGCGTTTTTTTCGCAGTTTTTCGCAAAAAAAGAGTAAAAATCACAATTTTTTAACTATCGAGACTCATATTGTTGCGAATCATGTTTACAATATGTGGTTCGAATTTCAAGAGAATCGGTTTATTAGTTTTAGAGATACGATGGAGCTAGATTTTCAAAACGTTGTTTCCAGAAAAACGCGTTTGAAGTTTATAGTATGAAAAACTCTTACCTAAACTCAATTGGCAATTCCTGCACCTATTTTGACACAATATTTCTGAATGTATGTACTTGCGAAAACGGTTTAAAAAAATCGATTTTTTGAAATTTTTGAAAGTGCACTGGCCCCTTAAGCCTTAACAGGTGAAATATAGTGCGCGGTTCTATGAAACATTTCTACTGGCCATCTCTCCCTAATGGCTAACTCCGCCCGAATAACTCTATTTGACGAAATTAGAATCAAAAGTAATTTGCATCAATTGGAGAAAAGGTCGTCATCACATCACTGGAAAATTTGTTTAATTCCAATTAAGTTTTTGAAGATATGAATACCATAAATATTTTCTTCATAGCCTTTTATTTGCATTCTTGTTTCCTTTATTCAGTATCGTAAAACTTTTTGCGAAAGCCAGACCTAAACAATCGACGCCGAGAAATTATAAAGTCCACGTCCCGGTTACTCTTCCTCGAGGCCACTCTTTTCACAAGTCCCGAATGCTACTGGTTTTTTACAGTCCAAGCAGGGCTCGTAAAAAAACGATAAAAAATATCCGAGCACTTTTAAAGGAGGAGTGAGCCCCGGACGGTCGGGGAACTTCAAGGAGTGGAGTTTGAGCACGACCCCTCGAACTGTCCTGTCCGGGAAGACCGGTGGTTTTTATTAGATCCTCAGGATTGAACAGTCTCCCGCGGGGCCAACACTCTCCTGAGACAATTGAAACGATACATCAATGCCTAGGCAGGCCTTCTCCTTGCCGTTACTTTTTCCAGCTCGTCCCTTTTGCGCTCCTCCCTTTTTTTCCCCTTTCTGAAACTCTCGCACGTTTTCTTCGGCCCTCTATTAGGACTGCCCTGATGACAGAGTAAATTTTCTGAATATGGATTATAGGAACTTTACAAGAAACTCTACGTAGTCTTTTCGTCGTTTTGACCTATGGCATAAAGGACAAATGTAGGTAGACATAGTTAGTACTCCTGCTAGTAAGTACTTGTTGTTTCTACTCTTATTTTTATTTGACCCCACACAATTGGTTTGACGATTTTTTTTCTTCGAGCTCACTCGCGGGTAGTCGTTGAATCTCGCATTAATAAACTGGCTGATTGGGCTTGTCAACCGTATCAGCTTTTTCATTTAAAGGAGCCATCTCATGTGATAGCTGTTTTTTCGCTTTTTGGGATTTTTTTAATGAGCACTTTATATACACTATCTTGGAATTGTTACCATACATTTATTAACATTTTTACAGTCCCGCAGAATTTTGTCAAACAAAGATAACGAGTTGAATCAACTTTACACTGTTCGGAAGACACTCATGCGTGAAAAAAGTTAATTGACGGCTGTCATGATACCGGAGGTTTTGCTCATCTGAAATATAAAAATCAATTGATCAAAATAAAATCAATTTTAATCTGTAGACCTGAGTCTATCGCCGGAACTAAAGTAAAAATATCGAAAATTTAATTTTTGTCACGGTTTTAAAAGTTAAGCTCCATGTTTCGTCAGTTTGTACGATCTTTTCAGCTTAAAAAAAAATTATGGCAGATATCAGCAATATTCTAGTAGATTTTTGGGAATTTATTGAAAGCAAAGTCTTGCATCGAATGTTTCGAAATTTCGAGGATATATTTCTGTATGAATTATGTATATACAGTAATTTTTTGTATGAAAATATTCAAGTTTCAGCGACTTGTGCGCTGAAAAAGTTTCAAATTACGCTGAAAAATCTGGGGGTTTTTTTGCATGGCAAATTAAAATTTTCCATCCAATCGAAAAACTGGAAGATGATTGTATGAAGAAACAAATACTAATGCGCTGAAAAAGTTCCAAATTACGCTTAAAAATCTAATGGTTTTTTCGCATGGCAAATTAAAATTTTCCATCCAGTCGAAAAACTGGGAGATCATTGTATAAAAAAAAAAAAAAAACTAAATACGCTAAAACAAGATTCAAGTCGATCGGATGATTTGTATGCGAGCGAGAACTGCAGAAAATTTGAAAAATGTCGTTTCGAGAAAAACGCGTTGAAAGATAAAAATATTGATTTCATTGTAACAAATAGATGACAGTATAAGGTAGGGTCAGAGTGGGATCAGTGGCTCATTTTTTCTGAGGTCTATAGCTGCCTAAGCATTCACACAATCTCAATGAAACCTCGACTAAACGTGCGGTGTGTTCAATAGCTTCATCCACCTATAGCTGAGAAAGAGTTGAATTTTCGGGCTCGGCTTATAAGACTTTTTTGTAGAAAATTACTTTCTCTACAAAGTTCTCATCTGAATTTTTTTCGATATATCTAATAGCTTAGGCGTTACAGCCGTTTGAATAGATATTTTGCACGATATTCACTTGAAATAATGATACCGCTGAAACGGTTGAATTTACGGCCATGGCTCAATGAACTTTATTGTGGAGTATCATATTTCCTATGAGAACCCACTTGGAAAATATCGCGATATCAAAATTCACGGAATGGTAACACTAATAATGAGAAAAATATTTTTTTCAATGCTAATCCAATGGGAAACCTTCAATTTTGATTCGCGACCTCTAAATATTTTTGGACAATACCCCCCTTTCACGAAACTTCGTTTTTGGGTACCAACTAAAGGTTTTCGGGCACGATGCGTCGAAAAAAAAGTTGCCCTGAAACGAATCACCCTAATATATATACATGTCCACTTCTGAGAAACAGGAAGGTTTGGTGTACCCACTGTTGCCACTGTTCCCACTTTGATCCTACAGTACAGTAGCAACGTATACTTGAAGGTATAGACTATCGAAAAATCCTTAAAAAATCGATTTTTTTCAAGTGTCAAACCAGTGGTGCCTCTTAATTCGTAAAAGTGGATTCCGCGTTACCCTCTGTGAGATAGGGTAGGTACATGTTTTGGGGCAATCATGTAGAAGGTCTTCTTAATTACAAGAAGATTCAGCTCTGAGCTGGCATCTGTATAGAAACGCTTTGGGAATGCGTTTCGTGAACCATCTGTCCTTTCCCCGCGTAATCCTCGAAAGCTCGCGAGGTCCTGGGAATCCGGCACAACCGCGACATCGAATCTACGATTCTCCAACCCCTTCGAATCCCTCGAAAAGTCTTTTCCTTTTCCCTTATATTTTACGAAGCTTCCCCGCCCCGGCCAAAGTACATCGAAGTACATCGAAACGTTCTCTCGTTTAGAAACGTCGCGGAGCAACGAGTCCGCTCGTTTATACGACTCGCCTACTTGTATATATATATATATATATATATATATATATATATACGTACGCAATAATTAGATATTCACAGACACGCTTCCCAGCAGTTTGTGCTCACGAGCCACCACTACGTTATCTTACGGGCTTATCGTTTTCCAGGGATTGGTTTCACTGCGTGCTGCCTTTTGCGCAGAGATTCGAGAAGGGGGACTACTATATCGTCATGGGCTAGGGAATCGAACGATTATCGACGATCGAGGGCTATTACACCCGGGCTTTATCTCGAGGCTCTTGCAGTTTCGTGCAACGCAATCCAGCGGTTTTTTTCGTTCGTTCGTCATTCTATGGCTGCTTTCGACTAGACTTTTTTTGGTCGTGTAACTGAGGCAAAGAAAAATCATTTCCCCCATAGAAATTTGTGTATGTAAAATATATGCAGAAAGTATATGCTGCATATATATATATATATATATATATATCGGTCGCATATATAGTGACGAAAAATAGAATAATACGTATATATTCAGTATATATGCACCAAATATATGACGCATATATGACCCATATATTTTCGATATATTTTACTGACAAAAAAAATATATGCTACGTATAAACACTGTGGGGTGAAAAGTTTCCGGCCTGACCAAGAGATGGTGCCACTAGGTCTAGTTATGGAGCGGCGTCCTACAGTACCATTCTTACCGAGCTTGTATGTACAGTTTCAGCCCAATGGGTACGTTAGTTTGCGTTTGAGAGCACATTGCGCGAGACGCTTCCGTTGTTTTCGTAAAAATGGAAAAATTGGAAAAACGTGCTGTCATCAAATACTTCCTTTTGAAAGGTTTCACACCAAAACAAATAGAAGAAAAGATGGATTCAGCACTAGGAGACTCCTCCCCATCATATTCAACTATTAAGCAGTGGGTTTCTGAATTAAAAATGGGTCGTGTGAGCACCTCTGACGAGCCTCGCTCAGGACGGCCCGTTGAAGTCACAACTTCAGAGATGATTAAAAAAAATCCATAAAATAGTGTTGGAAGACCGCAGGTTGAAAGTTCATGAGATAGCTGAGACCTGTAGGATGTCAGCTGAACGTGTGCGAAATATTTTGCACAACCATTTGAACATGGAAAAGCTGTGTGCAAGGTGGGTGCCGCGTTTGCTAACGCTCGACCAAAAACTGCTTTGAAAAACCATTTCTACCGACAATTTGGCGCTGTATAGGCGTAATCCAAACGAATTTTTGCGTCGATTCATAACTGTTGATGAGACATGGGTCCACCACTACACTCCTGGTAATAAAGAACAGTCAAAACAGTGGGTTGGAAAAGGGGAACCAACCCCAAAGAAGGCAAAAACAATTTTATCGGCAAACAAGGTTATGGCTACTGTTTTTTGGGATGCGAGAGGAATTATATACATTGATTACCTTGAAAAGGGTAAGACTATCACTGGTCAATACTACGCAGAGTTATTGCAACGTTTGAAGCACGAGGTGCAAATCAAACGACCGCATTTGGCGAAGAAAAAAGTTTTGTTTCATCACGATAACGCACCAGCGCATTCGTCGATTGTTGCCATGTCCAAAATCCACAAATTGAAGTTTGAATTGATGCCGCATCCCTGGATCCCATGGATGATACTCTCCAGACTTAGCCCCCAGCGACTATTACCTGTTTCCTAAACTCAAAAAATGGCTTGGCGGAAAAAGATTTAAGAGCAACAAAGAAGTTATCGAAGCTGTAAATCAGTATTTTGAGGAGCTTGACGAATCTACGTTTAAAACTGGTATAACTAAATTAGAACACCGTTATGAGAAATGTATCAGTGTTGATGGAGATTGTGTTGAAAAATAAAGCAAAACAAATTTTTAAACATCGTTTTTCTTGGTCAGGCCGGAAACTTTTCACCCCACCCTCGTATATATGATGTATATATCAGGCATATACGACGCATATATTTTCGATACATTTTCAATCTAGTTTTTTGTCAGAAAAATATATAAAAATTGTATGCGTCATATATGACGCATACTTTTTTGATACATATGCCTGACAAGAAATATATGCTGTGTATAAACACTATTACAGTTAAACTTAATAAAAATTAAAACTTAAACTTAAAAAAAAACTTAACTTACAGTTGAAGTACACTTACACATTACATATAAACACTATATACAAATATGCTACGCATATCTGTATATATGTGGCATATATGTACCATTTATGCAGTATATATGTGGTATGTATGCAGTGTGTATGCAACATATATGCTAAACATATGTGGTATATATGCAGGGTAAATGCTGCATATATCATTGATATATGATACATTGATATACAGTAATACCATATATTACATATATGGTATTACATATATGTAATAACATATATTACAATTATTAATCAAATAAATTTGCAGTATATTTTTGCGTATATAAATTTCCATGGGGTATATAAATGCGTTGGGGGCGTATATAAATTTCCATTTCCAATATTGACCCGTTGATATTCGCGCGAATTCACGGGAATGTCAACGGGTCAGTATTGTTCCGAGATTCTGAATGACTCGACGCATTGATATCACGAGTGTGAGTGCAGTAGTACGACATCAAAGCCGCGATAATGTACGTTTTTATTCGGATTTTTATGAGGCATAATGATCAATTTGGGTTTAAAAATTCAGCCTTTGAGGCTTTATATACGCGATTTTGCCGATTTTCGAAGGTACTAGACGCGGTTATAAAAAAATGACGCATATATTTACATTTTTTTTTACAGATCATTTATGCACATGGTTAAGTGTGTGTAAAAAAAATCAGAAATATTAACAAATGGCGGAGATATAATAAATAAAGAAATTAATTTTTTTGCGCGCACGTTGATGGTGAAAGTTCTCGGCATTGATGTGGGTGTTGGAAAAAAATGAACATATTTATACTTGCATAACGAATGTATCTTCAGTATGAACGAACAATATATATATATTTTTTTAAATTATTATAATAAAAATTCGAAACTTAAATTTGTTTTACTCAACTTTCTGGCGATATTTTATTTTTTGTATTTTTTGTGTCATTGAAATTTTTATTTCTGTGATTCACACGATAGGTGATGATACTAAGAGTATGTTGCAAACATTTCAAAGCGATCTGAACCTTCGTTCAAGAGTTAGAACTGTTACAAGGTTCAAAAAAGTGAATCATAGCAAAACGGCTTTGTAGTTGGTGGTCGGGCGCGCCGCGCGGTATCTATTTACAGCTATAAGTGCTGTAACGTTAACAATTTTTGGAATTGTCCAATTCTGTAAAGCTTAAAATACTTCTAACCGTTCAGGCTAATGAGAACAAAATTTAAAAAAAAATGGAAAATTTGAAATTTTTTGCGTATATAAGGCCTTAAGGGGGGAGATACCTTCGCGAAGAACAAAGTGCTGATTGTCATGATTTTTTTTAAAGGAAAGATTTTTCACGATTTTTTGAGACGTAGGGTATATTTTAGTACTACTTTCGGCTGTTAAATGGTATTTGGAAAAATTATTTTTGAAAATCGCAGCGGTATGGCACGGTCTTCTAAACGGATTGCGGCAGATGTTGTGAGACGGCGTGACAAGTAGCGTCGGCGAAATTAATCTGAAAAAAAAACCAACGAATATTGATTCTTTCATTAACACTCATACGCAGAATATGAACCAAGAAAAAGTAAGAAATGTTGAAAATCAATGAAATGGTACGCTTTAAAACAAAAAGATTCAATTTTCCGGAAAAATGGCTACATTTTGCAATTAAAAAATATTTTTTTCAATCTACAATAAGATTTAGGTTCATGTTTTAGACAATGAGGTTAGAAAGATTTATACCAAATTTCATCAGAATCGGTCGATTATTTTTTTACCTATACGTCACAGCAATTTTGAAAATGCAGTTAAGGTATAGAAGACGATACCGTCATTTTTGAAGATAATTTTTTTTTAAGCCTCAATCCATGAAGGGTTTTTTGGCACACTCAATCCATAAAGGGGGATCATTTTGGTCTGCCCGCTACCACACCCAGAATTATTGATAAAAAAATCTGTAAAAATTCATGGTTCATTCTTAAAATGTACTTTTGAAGGACGAAGAGGAGTTTTTCGGATATTGTTATTTTTAATATATTTTTTTAAACAGATATCAAGCAACGCGCGGAAACAATGCGTTTTTCTAATTTTTGCCCGGACAGATTTGACCCCCCATCAGGGATTGAGGGTTAATATCATGTAACAGCCAAAATTAGTAATGAAACATGCCCTAAGTGTCAAAATTGGTGATGAAATCTTTCATTTAAAAAAAAATCATGGAAATCCGAAAAAATTTTCGTCACCTGAAGGTATTTCCTCCCTTAAAAGGATTCAGATCCCGATTGGATTCAACCCTTTCTGTTCTCAATTTTACCCAGAGAAATCCTGTTGAATTATTTTGCGTGTCGATGCTCGAAGCGTCCATAGTCGTCCTGCCATCCAAATGATACTGCCCCCCGTCACTTGTTTGCAAATATTCGTTCTTAGACTAAGCACCTTGCTTTTCGCGATATCATTTTACGAACCTAAGTACTTCGTTCGCAGTGACACTCGATAATATTTATTTACTACTTTATTCGGCATATGAATGACGTTTCAACAAAAATTCGCATACGAAGAAATGTGATCGTGGAAAACGCGTTCAATTTGGAGCTTCAGTCAGACAGATCACGTACGCGTCAGTCAGAGAGAGAGAGAAAAAAAGAGAGAGAGAGAGAGAGAGAGAGAGAGAGAGAGAGAGAGAGAGAGAGAGAGAGAGAGAGAGAGAAAGAAAGAGAGAGAGAGAGAGAGAGAGAGAGAGAGGGCTGAAGTGAGGGGATAGGGAAAGAACTATACGTCAGCCTGGACTCATCAACTGAGCGAGAATCCTCTGTGAATACAAATGCAACAGAGCCCTGTATAAGCGCTTCAACCCTCACGAGAATCCCTCTTTCCTACAAGCTTCCCTCTTTGACTCTGATGACTTCCCTCGCTCTCGCCTCCCTCTGCGCGTTCGCCGTGTCTGCCCTCACTACTTCATCGTTGCGCTGTTTTGCCACTCGCAATATGGGGTGTCACTTATTTTACCTTGCCTGCCATTTTTCCCTACACACTAGTCTCTGTCTTGCCCTTCATTGAGCTTGCTTTAAATGCCATTACGTCCTAGAAATCCGACGACAAGAATGCACGATTTCCTAGATAACGTGCGTCTTACACTGAGAGAAATTTATGGTGTTATCAACCATATTTTAACTGTATTTTATGTTTTCCTGAGGGGAAAATAATATTTTATAGCCATAGTTGCTACCAAAAGTATATTACTGCTTGTTGACATTTTAGCAGTTGCATGAATTATGCACACGCAGCCACCAATTATACAAACATACGTTTATTGTTTAAGGCCTCAGGCCACAGTAATGGGCATTAAATCATGTGTGAATTTAACAATTTTTTTACGTATGAAAAAGTGATTCATTCATAAAATTAACTACACATTTATTTAGTATGAATATCAAGCTGTTAATTTTTTTTCGATGTACAAAATGGCCGTCTACTCGAAACTTTTCGAAACGGTTTTTTTTCCAATTGGCGTGACAAATTACTTCACCAATTTTCACTCGATTTGCTTTAAATTTAAAAGTTATGTTCCTAATTGCATTTCGCAGAGAGGTACGTATGGAATTTCTGATTAATCGAAAATTTTCATTTTATGAGCAGTTTATGAGCAGTTGTAACGAAATTTTTCACTGAATATTCATTAGTAATAGAGGTGTAATTAATTTTATGAGTGAATCACTTTTTCATACGAAAAAAAATTGTTAAATTCGCACATGATTTTACACCCGTTACTATGGCCTAAGGCCTTAAAGCTATATAATATAGTAGGTTTTATAAAAAAAATGGATATTTCGTGATACTATTCAAAATTTACTTACCCAAGATTCTAATAGGGAACAGGACTGAAATATATGTACATTAGGGTGGCACAAATTTCAGCTTTATATTTTTTCTTTTTTCTCACCATTCAATTATCTTCTTTAAAGAACAGAAAAAATTATCGCCGACGCTGCGAGCGGTCAAAACATATTTAGAGGTCGCTCAAGCCTCCCAAAAATGCAAATTTTCATTAAAAAATCGATTTTTTTTCGTCCACGTCTCACTCATAGACTTAACGCTTTATAATTTTTTAAATTAACCTCGCGAAAGCGCTCGCCGCCCAATGAACATTTAGTAGTCGCTCAAGGTTTTCGAAATTTACAATTCCCGACAAAAAACAAATCTCGCATGCACTTTAATTACTTGTAGCATAAAAACAAAATAAACAGCGAAGTGTTACATTTTCGGAATAATTTATTATAATAATTTGTAACAAACACCAATTAGACGATATGTGTTATTATGTATTATTATGTGTTATTGTATTATGGCGTCGCTCGTTACAGAGTACAGTTAGGATTGGTCTGCAGTTTCACTAACGAGACGAACTGTGGGACGCATTACGATGCCCGGAAAACAGCTGCCATTTCAGTTTTACGAATAAAACGATCTATAATTTTGTTTACGGGCAAGAGCTTTAAAGAATTATTTTATGAGAACAAAGATTATAATTATTGGGTTAAAAGTGTGAGGTAAATTTGAAAAATCCGTTTCTAAAGGAAAAAGGATTAATTGTTTTGCAAGTGTTACAAAGCGTCCAATTTATGAGTGAGAAGAGTAAAAAAGTTGACGCAAATTGGAAATTTCGGAGCTCGTGAGCGACCACTAAATATTGATTGGACGACTACAGCTTTCGCGAGGTTAATTAAAAAATTTTAAAGCGTAAATTTCATGACTGAGAAGTGGACGAAAAAAAAATAGATTTTTTAATGCAAATTTGAATTTTTGGGAAGCTTGAGCGACCTCTAAATATTTTTTGACCGCTCGTAGCTTTCGCAACAATTTTTTTTTTACAAGATAATTTGTAGGTGAGAAAGAGGGAAAAAAATAGAGCTCAAATTCGCGCCACCCTAATGTAATTGACAAAAATGTTGCCTGTAATTTGCGACGATGTTTATAGTCATTCGTACCATAACTTTTTTCGAATAATCACTTTTTATACGATGTTCTAATAAATTACACTCGAAAAACGTTAATGTTAACCATATGAATTGTACAAACTTGAAAACAATAGTGGAAGTTTGACTGAACAAAACCTGACGTACAGTACACAACATTAGTATTTGCACGTCGATTTTGTTATAGCACCATGTCTAAATTGTCAAGCCTTTTACAATAGTGAATAATCATTTCGAGGATACACTGTAAAAAATGATATGAAATTTACAATACATTTAAGATAAAAAAGAATTGAATTTTACGAACTCAGTAGATGAAATTAAATTTCAAACACTTGTACCGTAAATTTAAAACAGGAACATGAAATTCTAACGTGGATATAGAATTTAATAGATGCAACATGCAATTTCAAAGACACGTTTGTAAATTTGACGAAAATGTATTGCATTAACCCGTGTCTTCAGTTGAAAATTACTACAGATGTATAATAAATCAACTATAAAAAACAGCGCATTGAAAATACAAAACAAGTTTGTAATTTATTTACAGCAGCTTGAAAAATATAATATATGAGAAATTGAATTTTACGATACGTACAATGCATGATCACAACAGATTTATTTAAAAGTGCGAAACTGGGATTGAAAAAAAATTCATAAACTCTGATGAAAATCACATGAAACAATGTGAAAATTATATCAAATTTACACTACATTTAAGGCAAAAAAGAATTGAATTTTACAAACTTAATATACGAACGAATTTAATATACACTCGTATATTGATATCAGCAAATGGTTCTTGATTTCAATATACATGGATGTGAACATTTTTTTACACGTGCATTATTTTTCAAACGCACAAATATATTAATATTACGGAGCTACACTTTTATTTTTAAAATAACCTGCTTCGGATTTTCAAAATCGTATCTGAAATTTTATAAACGGCGTCCGCATAAAAACATCATACACTTGTGTACTAATTTTTTATACACAGAAGCTTTTTACAGTGTACATTAAAGGTAATACTTTGTTTCCGTGAAATTAATACACACCCGTATGCTGATATTAGCAAATGGTTCTTGAATTTAATATACACTCGTATTTTTATATCACCAAATGGTTCTTCATTTCAGTATACTTGGATGTGATTATTTCTTTACACGTGCATTATTTTGCAAACGCACAAGTATATTAATATTACGGAGCTACACTTTTATTTTTAAAATAACCTGTTTTGGATTTTCAAAATTGTATCTGAAATTTCATAAGCTCGTATCCGCATAAAAACTTCCGACACTTGTGTATTAATTTTTATACAGAAATTTTTTACAGTGTAATAGCTAGTCAACCAGGCCACCTAAATCGCACGTTTAGACATACTTCTCGCTTATAGTTGTGTCAACCATATTATGATTGCGGTGTCAATAAACTACAACGAATATTTACTATCCCCTCTTTTGCCATAGGCGTTTGTTGCAAATACCATGGACTTGTCTCTCAGTGTAGCTGCTGACAATCATGTACCGAACGAAGCAAAGAATCGAAGGATATTCTGAAAAGGTGTCGCAGCTCTACCCCTTGATGAAAGCTTTTGTTCACCAAGCCAACGTATGCTCAACCTAAAGCTCCAACTTCCAACATCTTTCATATTCCAAGCACAGCAAAAACCCGTATAGGTCTTCCGAATATCATCAAGAATCTTTCAGGAATTAAATCTTCCCTCAATCTATGTGGAATGCCATACCGTGTGTGGCCGAATCTTGACTTTTCTCCAGGATTAATCATATCGAAGGAAAGATCAAAGAATTCTCCACACAAGTCACGAGAACGTTAAAAGTTCTGTTCCCCGATCTTTATCACTTCCTACATTTCTGGCTTGTGTCTGCCTCCCCGCTCGTTTTCTCCAGTTATTCGAGCCAGATGGCAAGACCGCATTAACAGCGAGCTGGAATCGAGACGAATGTAAACGACGAATACAGAGGGGCGAAGCAGAGCAAGCAATATGGACGGAGACCTCGCGTTGTACGACAAGTCAAACGAAACCGGATATTCAATCGATCAATCAAAATTGCCCTTCTCCCGCTTCGTCGTAAGTCTAAAGATATGATGCTTGAGAAACCCTCTTCAAAGCTTTAATGAAAGAGAATTGACTCGTGATTTCACGAGACCAAGTGCTTCGTTCTATTGGCTACATCGCCGTATATATCTGGTTGTGTGTACAGTTCCGATCCCCGGTGTACACTGGGCCTTTTCTTCATTAATTTAACGGGTGTGTAATAAAGCGTGATGAAAACGCGGTCGAGGGGAGAGGATGGATAACAAGTCCAGCAGTTCTGCCCTACCTCCCCCACCCTTTGTATTTGTACACGCACGCATATACACATAGTCGTGTGTGTGTGCGTGTATACACACACACACACACACACACATGTATGTGTATGTGTGTGTGTGTGTGTGTATATATATATATATATATATATGTATATATGTATATATATATATCCTGATTGGGTTTCGAGGTTGGATGAGAGCATACGTGTTTTCCCAATAATTCACGTGAACGAGGACAACTGCCCTCGCTGCTTCGAGGGTGGCCATGCTCTGGACCGGTGAGAGTGCAGGCCGTCGCAAAAGTCTCATTCCATTTATAAATAGAAGTCCCGAATTCCAGTGTTCAAAGAAATATTCCACTAGCTTATATAAACAAGTATCTAATTTCTCTTAAGGGGGAAATCCCTTTAAGCGAGGAAAAAATGGCTGACTTTCATGATTTGTGTTTTTTAAAGATTTCTTCACCATTTTCGGGACTTACAAGGAACATCCCTCGGGTGTTGTCCTTCGATTTTGTTGAAACTTATATATGTAACGAAGCATTGAAAACTAAGCGACGGGTATTTTTTTTATCGACGGAATAACGGTCTTAAGGGGTGGAATCAGATATCGAAAAAAGGCATGCCAAGGGATTGCAGTTTCACGCAAAAGCAGTCGACCGATCGGAATGAAACGAAAACGAAAATTCTCCTAAGTCGAAGCGGGGAAAAATCTACTAGAGAGTTATAGCAAAAATCATAATCGGCTGAAGAGCGGTTTTAAGGGGTGAAACCAGCCCTCGAATAGGGGTGATTCGCGCCTTGAAACCGTTTTTCTGCCGATAAAAAAAGATATCGGCCGATATCATATATACGTTTCAACAAAATCGAAGGACGACACCTGAGGGATCTTCCTTGTTAAGGGGTTACCCCCACTTGCGATTTTGAAAAAATCGATGTTCTTTTATTGCATTTTTTTGAAGTATAAGTATCTGAGAATATGTCCTGAAAATTTCAAGTCGATCCGAACAAAATTGACTGAGATATGAGCGTTGAAAGAGAAGAATCCGTTGTGTAAACGACCGGAAATTGAAACTTTAAACGCGTTTTTCTCAAAATGGCATTTCTGAAGTCGGTGACCAAGATTACTCGAACACTAATGAACCGATCTTCTTGAAATTTTGCAGGCTTATTTAATACATAAAAATGTAGTCTTTAATCGTTCGATTTTTATTTTCGAAAAAAAATGGCCGTTTTATAGCCAAAAAACGGCCATTTTTTGTCGTTAAAATCGAACCATTAACTTTGACTGTCCGCCATTTTGCGAAAAATGAATATTTTTTAAAATCCCTCGATTAAAGACTAGTTTATACTTATATTTGACTAAATCCGTCCGCATTTTTTTTTCAGATGATCCACTTCGCCGCAATGTTGGTCACCGCAAATCGTGTATATAAAATCATTATTTCATTGACGGCCATTTGCCACTAAACAATGTAATATTTTTCAATAAAAAAATTACTGAAAGTTCTTCAAGATGTGTTCTTTAAGATGGTATATTGATCGATTAAAAAAGTTTTGTGGTTTTCTTTAAAAAAAAATCATGAAAAAGGCCTTTTTTGGGGTAACGACTTAAAGGATGTTTTATTGCGACTTTTGGCTGTTACATGGTATTTTATTCATCTTCAAAAATGGCTGAGGTATGGCGCTGTCCTCTAAACGGGTTGCGGCGGATGTGTCAGATGGCGTGACATGTAGCGTCGGCGGGATTAATCTGAAAAAAGTCAACGATGATTTTTCTTAACATTAACATCCATACGCAGAATATGAACCAAGAAAAAGTGAGAAATTTTGAAAATCAATGGAATGGTACGCTGTGAAACAAAAAGACTGAATTTTCCGGGAACAATGGCTGCATATTGCAATAAAGAATACTTAAAAAAAATTTTAACACATGTTTTAGACAATAAGGTCAGAAAGATTTCTACAAAATTTCATCAGAATCGGTCGATTAGTTCTTCAGCTATACGTCACGTCAGTTTTTAAAATGCAGCTTAGAAGACCGTACCCTCATTTTTGAAGGTTAATAAAAAAAATATCATGTCACAGCAAAAATTAGTAATAAAACATAATCCTAAGAAAAAGTGAAAAGAAACCGAGGAAATGGTATGCTTTGAAACAAAAAGATTGAATTTTCAGAAAAAAATTTCTACATTTTGCAAGAAAAAAATACTTTTTTTTAATTGTCAAAAACATTAAGAGTCATGTCCTAGAAAATAAGGATAGAAAGTTTTCTACTGATATTCATCGGAATCGGTCCATTATTTTCTTAGCTATACGTCACGCCAGTTATGAAATTGCAATTTGGAAGACCACACTGTCGTTTGGAAGATTCATTTTTTTAAATACCATCCAACAGCCAAAATTAGTAATAAAACATAACCCTAAGAAAAAGTGAAAAGCCATCGATAAAATGGTACGCTTTGATACAGAGATTGAATTTTCAAAAAAAAATGGCTACATTTTGCAATAAGAAAATACTTTTTTTTTGTCATTTTCAAAAAGCTTTTAGCAATACATCACACTAGTTTTGAAAATGCAATTTAGAAGACTGTGCCATACCTCGGCCATTTTTCAAGATTGTTAAAAAAAAATACCACGTAACAGCCAAAAATAGTAATAAAACATACCTTAAGTCTAAAAAATAGTAAATAAATATTTCATGTACAAAAAAAATAATGAAAATCAGCAATTTTTTTCCTTGCCTAAAGGTATCTTCCCCCTTAATTTTGAAAAATAAAAATATACGAAAACCGCATTATTTATGGGATGACCCATTACTATATCAACTCCTAGTTTTTCGGAACGTAAAAAAAGCTATCGAATGGTCATTCTTATACCAATTTTGCATACAATAATGGCGATTTTTAAAATAGCACAATTTTCACTTTTGAAAAGTCCAGTCATTTTTTGTACGAGTGTCGAATTGAGTTAAAATGCGGTAAAGTTTACCAATGTTTACCAAAGTTTACCAATAAAAACCAATAAAGTTCACCAAAGTTTACCAAACTTTACCAATAAATGCATTTACATGCACATAGCGGAAAGAATCAAAGCCGGAAAAGTATTGTCGAACAGCGAGTGGGGAAAACCCAAGTCTTCGAATACTCGTGTGTGCTTTCGAGGGCGGCAAAATTTGACAGCGGCGCAGCCACCCTCGTTGCTTGAACGCGATTGGCTCTTACTCCACGTGTTTCTCACCGAGAATTCCCGATCGACTCCGAGACCTACGGAGTTTCAACGCGATTCCCTCTCCGGCCGCCGAACGAACTCTGCACTGTGTCGGAATGTTTCTCAGTTCAGTTCGCGTGCCGTAACAAAACCCACCGCATCCCTCCCTCGTTCTATCTCCGGCTAATCGTCCCGTTCCGCGTTCTCCCTTTCGCCGTGACATTTTCCACAATTTATCCACGTTAAATGTTATCAACATTTTCCTTCGAAACAAAGTTACAACACTTTTTTTCTCAACTGCAAAATTAAAAATTCCGGCACTCGTTCTTCGTTATCGAATAAAAAATGCTCGTGCGCGACGAATGAAGAATTTTTGTTTTATCAGCTGTGAAGATTTTGACGCGTGTACTTGTCAACAGTAATTGAAAAAATTCCAGTATTTACAACCTGTCCGTGTAATTTTTTTTTTTTCATTCAGGAAGTTTGTTTTGTTTATCGAATGAAAATTTTCGTGCGCGATGAATGAAGAATTTTTGTTTGATTAGCTGTGAAGATTTTGACACGTGTACTTGTCAACGGCAATTTAAAAATTGCCAATAATTACAACCTATCCGTGTAAACATTTTTCATTGCTTACCTCGTCCTTCTGTGATCCTATTGACGCAGTTAAATTTCCTTCCCGTTAGCTACACGAATTTTCCTACAAGTCATCCCAAACTTCGTCACATTCGATGTGAAGTTTATGGGACTGATGTTTGCATCGTTGGAACGCAACGAAAATTCTTATTAATTTCTTATTTTTATTCTTATCCAACATCATATTTTGCAGATTTCTCGTAAATTGGTAATTAAGCAGCCTAAAAAATGTTTTCGTGATTTTCGTAGCGTTAATCTGCCAAAAGGAAATTTTCGAAACAAAACAAAAATCATTTTCGTTGCATTCCAACGATGCACACTTCATCGTCATGTGAAGTTTCCCCAAATCGCGAATAAATGACTCGCTTTACGTACGTAAAAAAAAAAAATCACACTCAAATTTTGCAAGACATAATTAACTTTAGCGAAGTTTAAATTTTCACTGCGTGGATGTGCTTGAAATTGGACTGAAATATGTGATCAAGGATAACGGGAAGAACAAGAACAATGTTACGCAGTGAATCTCTGGACGACGAGCACTAGCATCGAAAAATCATCACAGGTAACTGTGATTTCTGACTCTAGAAATTTGTTTTCCATGAAGTGGCATTTTTGTTATCCGCAGAACACTTTACCGAATATTTCGACCAAGTTTTGCATTTTCGTAATTAGTAGTAGGGTAAAGTGACCTTATTTTGGCACCCTACCAATTATTGACACTTCTCTGATTTATTATCCACTTGGACAGTGGTCCTTAAGGGGGGAAATCAGCTTAGACGCCCTAAAATGAGTCATTTTCCATTAATTTTTTTAACCCTTCGAGTGCACCGCCAACCTATAAGTGCATCTTGGGTCAATCTGACCCAAGGCGTTTTTCAAATCGTTGTATTCCGGTAAATATGCATTTTTGTTTTTTTTTTGTTGTAGAGACGTTTTTTGTAGTAAATTATCCATATTTTATGGCCGCAAATTTATTTTTTAACGAAAACGAAAATTAAATGCCAAAACATTCGTTCAAAGTGGGGCATACGTTGAAAAATACAATCGGTGACAGAAAATTGTTGGGGTCAAAACGACCCAGTGTGCACTCGAAGGGTTAAAGGTACTAAATTAATCGCATCATTTAAAAATATTGACATGATCTTATTACAACTTTCAAGTTTTATTATTTTTTATTTTTTAAACAAAACGATATGGCGGCGTTATAAGGTATTCCTTTAAGCGTGTTTTGAAAAACTGCTCAAAAAGTTATTGATCGATCTGGCTTAAACTTTGGGAGGTTCCTCACTATAACAATATTGGAAGGATATACCTAAAGTTTCAAGGTTATCGCGCAAATAAATTACTTTTTTGGGGTAAAAATTGTCGAGAAAATGGTCAAAAATATGAAAATTTGATTACAAAGCTTGCTCAATTTTTAATTTTATACTTTTTTATATTTTTATAGGTATATCCTCCCTGTTATAGTGAGAAACCTCCCAAAATTTCAGCCACATCGATCAATAACTTTTTGAGCCATAACATGAGCAGTTTTTCAAAACACGCCAAAAGCAATACCTTATAACGCCGCCATTTTGTTTTGTTGAAAAAAGAAAAAAATTAACACTTAAAAATTGTAATAGGATAATGTCAAAATTATAAAATGATACGATTATTTTATCACCTTGAAAAAAATTCATAAAAAATGACTCATTTTCGGACGTTTAAAGGGATTTCCCCCTTGAAGTACGAATAATTGGGCTCAAAGTCCCAATAACTACCTTACCCTACTATTGAAAAAAATTGAATGTTTATAGAATTGTTAAAAAAAGAAAAAAAAACGCGTCTTATTTTTTAACGTCACTCGAAAAAGGGCTAAGTATGTAAAAAAATTCTTTCTCACATGTTTCCCAGGAATGTCATTCATATTGGTGATAATTCTCGTTCATAGTAATGGACTAGAAGATTCTTGTACGACCCATCGATAAATGTTATAAATTAAAGCACAAAAATCGTCAATAACAAGAATAATTAATTTTTTTAACATAGAACGTCTCATAGTTGACTTATATGTTGTAAAAATGAGTAAATTTGAATTTACATCGCTTGGTACGGTTGAACGGTGCCTAGCGCGATTCAATTTCGAGCTACAGGCTCATGAATCGCGTACAAAAATATTTGGTGGATTGCGTGACAAGCCATAGTTAATCCTCTGGTTTCCCTTCTGAAACACACTTACTCACGCTCTCAACATCACTTTGGTCGATATAAAACTTTTACGAAATCTTTCTCCGATTCGTCGCCAGATATGCCCAATGCTCAAAGTCCCGCGATGTCATCTTTATACGTTTTTTTTTTATAGCTTGTTAATTGTTGTTTAACTTTTTAAGTGAGACAACGACCGTGTCAATGTGAGAATAAAAGTCTCGCTTGTCTTTTGCATGAAAAACGTTTGGATAAAATTCACCCTCGATTTGGGGAACGGCGACGAGACTAAGATACCTTCGCAATTGCTTATATCGAGGTTGCTCACATCGCGCAACGCGCTTCTCCCACCATACGTTGCGCGGACCGATATGCGCTGCACAGTGGGGACCGCTGCTTAAATCGTACTTGAATCAAGGTCCAAGTTTATCCGGCGAACGTTTTTAACCATTTTTTTCGAAAATAATGAAACTCCGATAATAATTATATTATATAATAGGTATAGCGATTTTCGGGGATGTAGTTTCTATGAGTGAATACTGCTATCCTTAAGGGGGGCGATACCTTTGGGCGAGGAAAAAATTGCTGATTTTCATGCTTATTTTTTTAAGGGAATGATTTCTTCGCCTCTTTTTACACTCAGGGTATGTTTTATTCCTACTTTTGGCTGTTCCATGGTATTTTTTTAATCAATCTTTAAAAATTGCGGAGATATGGCACGGTCTTCTAAACGGATTGCGGCGGATGTTGTCAGTCGGCGGAATTAATGGGAAAAAAATCAACTTACACTTTTCTTTCATTAAGGGGTCTTCTCACTTTAGACGCTAAATAAAGGCTATTTTGTTGAATTTTTTTGATAGGTTTATATTATCGATATTGATATAAAAGTTGTTACACTTAATAAATACATTTCGACATTTTTATTTATTCATTTAACACACTATTTATAGACGAAAATTTTTATATATGCAAAAATAACAAAATGGCGGACGTTTTTCGAAAAAGCAAAAAAACGGTTTTTTCACCGTTTTTTGGCAAAAAAAATAGCAAATATCGAAATTATAAAAAATCCTTTACGTGCGCTATAGCTATAGTTCTAAAGAAAATGTTTTAAAAATTTCATAACGATCGGTTTAGTAGTTTCGAAGATTTGATTGACAAGCCGTCGAAAAACGTTGTTTCGAGAAAAACGCGTTTAAAGTTTGTTTGGGTCACATAAATACATAAAAAAAAAATTTTGGGATATTTCGAAAGTGTATTTATTAAGTGTAACAACTTTTATATCAATGTTATAATGAAAACCTTTAAAAAAAAATCTTGAAAATAGCCTTCTTAGCGTCTAAAGTGAGTAGACCCCTTAACATTCACACGCGGAATATGAACCAAAAAAAGGTGAGAAATGTTGAAAATCGATTAAATGGTACGCTTGAAACGAAAAGATTAAATCTTCCGACAAAAATGGCTGTATTTTGCAATAAAAAATACTTTTTTTTTAAATTCTGAAAAACATTTAGGGTCATGTTTTTGACAATAAGGTGGTAAATATTCGCACCAAATTTTATCAGAATCGGTTAATTAGTCTTTTAGCTATACGTCACGCCAGTTTTGAAAATGCATTTTAGAAGACGGTGCCATACCTCCGCCATTTATAAAGATGAATAGATAAAAAAATTACCATTCAATAGCCAAAAGTAGTAATAAAATATACCCTGAGTCTCAAGGATGGTGAAGGAATTTTTCTTATTGAAAAAAA
Organism: Ophion obscuratus; assembly: GCA_964007375.1. Classification (NCBI taxonomy): domain Eukaryota; kingdom Metazoa; phylum Arthropoda; class Insecta; order Hymenoptera; family Ichneumonidae; genus Ophion; species Ophion obscuratus. Next base: position 11,262,835 of record OZ023313.1, read on the forward strand.
AAACGATGAAAATCAGTCAATTTTATCCTTGCCTACAGGTACCTCCCCCTTAATGTTTCGTGCCTGCAAAGTAACGTATCCCTCATGAGATTTAACAATTTGAAGAACTCCTGTATATAATTAAATTCTACGGTCACGACCCTATGCAACGAAGTTTTAGATCAGTGCAACAAAATCGAGAATCCTCCAAACACTCATTTGCATCTAGGAACGAAAACAGTCATCTCGATTGAGAATATTAATTGCAGTTTCCTGACGGCATAATTCGTCCGTGAAATTTCGTCTTGAGAAAAACAATTAATGAAAATATAAACATTCAACAATTTCTAAGAACATTGGCGATGTTTTTTCGTCCAATGTTTGCTTATGAAAATGATTCTTTTCGAACGGGCTACTACATATTGGTAATAAAGTATGGTGGAGGTTTTGACCTTTTGTGGTGGCTGCAGTGCAGTGTGCACACAACTGATTAGGATTGGCAGGTGTCGGAGATTTCTTTGTATCGATGAGGGAATTTCATTTTTTTTTTCCCGACATCCGAGTCTCACAACGTTTAGCTTTGAGCGGATCAATTGCACCGAAGTGGAAAATTGAGTCTGTGTTCACGAGCCGGAACTCTTTACCGGTCATCACACGCTTCACTCGCAGTCATCGTCAGGCGTACTCGATTTTATTTTTCTTATTTCGATACCGACAATATCCACTCTGGGAAACACCGGAGAACGCGAAGCGCTCAAATCGGTGGTTTTGTCGGATATAGTTGTAGCGTCATAAAGATCGACTTTATCTGACAGCTTTTATGAACTTTCCGCCTGCCTACTCCCTTTTTCACCTGCACCTTTTTCAACGTTTTCAACGTTTTTTACTTTTTTCACCTTCACAAGGATCCTTAAGATCCCTTTAAGAAACCTTAAGGTCCCTTTAAGCAACCTTAAGGTCCCTTTAAAAAACCTTAAGATCCCTTTAAGAAACCTTAAAATCCCTTTAAGAAAGCTTAAGACCCCCCTTAAGATCCTTTCTTAAGGGGGGCAAAACCTTTAAACGAGGAAAAAATCGCTTATTTTCGTGATGTTTTTAAAGACACGATTTCTTCGCCATTTTTTTAGACTTAAGGTATGTTTTATTACTATTTTTGGCTTTTACATGGTATTTTTAAAAATTAATCTGTAAATATTGCGGAGGTACGGAACGGTCATTTTTCTGTCATTAAGGCGTTACCCCCACTTGTAGCGCAAAAAAGGCCTTTTTCATGAATTTTTTTAAAGAAAACTACAAAACTTTTTTAATCGATCAATATACCATCTTAAAGAACACATCTTGAAGAACTTTCAGTAATTTTTTTATTGAAAAATATTACATCGTTTAGTGGCAAATGGCCGTCAATGAAATAATGTTTTTACATACACGGTTTGCGGTGACCAACATTGCGGCGAAGTGGATCATCTGAAAAAAAAATGCGGATGGATTTAGTCAAATATAAGTATAAACTAGTCTTTAATCGAAGGATTTCAAAAAATATTCACTTTTCACAAAATGGCGGACAGTCAAAGTTAATGGTTCGATTTTAACGAAAAAAAACGGCCGTTTTTTGGCTATAAAACGGCCATCTTTTTCGAAAAAAAAATCGAACGATTAAAGACTACATTTTTATATATTAAATAAGCCTGCAAATTTTCAAGAAGATCGGTTCATTAGTGTTCGAGTAATCTTGGTCACCGACTTCAGAAATGCCATTTTGAGAAAACCGCGTTTAAAGTTTCAATTAGCCGGTCATTTACACAACGGATTCTTCTCTTTCAACGCTCATATCTCAGTAAATTTTGTTCGGATCGACTTGAAATTTTCAGGACATATTCTCAGATACTTATACTTTAAAAAAATGCAATAAAAAAAAATCGATTTTTTTCAAAATCGCAAGTGACCCCTTAAGGCTTTATGCCACTTCATTAAGGCCTTAGGCCAAAAAAGGGCATATTTTGTAATTTTTTTTTCCAGCGAAACCATAAAATAAATCGAAATTACAAAAAAGGGTTTTATTATACACGTAATGGACTATACGAAATTATTTTTTCACAACGATACATGTCAAAATGTCAACTGTGCAGCATTCTTCCGATGACGCCTTTATTTTTGGAAGGACAACAGTCGGTCCAACAGCTCCTATAATTTTTGAGTCATGATGAGACACTAAAGTTTTTTCGATTATATATGAGAATAGCTATAGAAATATGTAGGATTTTTTTTATATATTGTTTTTTTTTTTGTCAAAATGGCGCATTTCTAAAAGAAAAAGTATAAAATGCTATGAGAAAATCGTCAGAAAATTGTTCAAAAAAGAAACTATGCAATATAATTTAAGAAATCCTACGTAGTGCCTTAGAAAATTTAATCTTCCAAATATACCGTTAAAATTTCAAGTGAATCGGTTGAAATTTATTTGACATTGACTTATGAGTTTAGGCCGACTTGAAAAATGTAGTTTTGAGATAAACGCGTTTAAAGTTAGTAGAAAGTCACGACATGAATAATGTTTCAATACCTTTAATCTGCGATGCCACGCTAGAATTCGAAAATCGAGTACTTAGAGATTTTTTACACCCATAATCTTTTGCAATATAATTTTATAGATACTGAGGTACCTTGTTAACAAACAAAAAAATCGATTTTTGGAAAATCCTAGGGTGGCCTAAGCCCTTGACACTCATACGCAGAATATGAACCAAGAAAAATTGAGAAACTTTAAAAATCGATGAAATGGTACGCTTTAGAACAAAAAAAATTGATATTTACGAAAAAAAATGGCTACATTTCGCAATAAAAAAATACTTTTTTTTTCATTTTCACAGACATTCAAGGTCATGTTTTGGACACTAATTGTAAGGTTAGAAAGATTAATACCAAATTTTATCAGAATTTATCGATTAGTATTCTAGCTGTACGTCACGCCAGTTTTGAAAATGCAGTTTAAAAGACCGTGCCATACCTCCGCCATCTTGAAATATTATTTTCAAAAAAATATCACGTAACCAACAAAAGTAGTGATAAAATATGCACTAAGTGTCAAAAATGATGAAGAATTCTTTTAAAAAATCATGAAAATCAGCTAATTTTTTCCTCGCCTAAATGTCCCCCCTTAATCGCCGCGATTTCCGAGCCGTTAGCCAAGATTCTTCAACGATTCCCATCAAGAAAAAGTCAGATGAATCCACAGAACCGGAAAATAATTACCAAAATTTGTGAAACAATTTGTCCAAATAATGTCAACTGTGTGACTGCAAAAATCAAGTACTAACCTGGCTGCAACCTCAAACATTCTGGATATTCGGTACGAAGTGTATCTCGTTGAAGGCAGACGCTAGGGACGTGAGTGAAGGGAGTCGAGGACACGTAGAAGCGAGACATACAGCTCAAGGGACTGAGGAACATCTTTCCATCTCTGTTGATCCTCTTCTTTCCTTTACCAAGTTCCCCTCAGCCTCTGACAGAGGGGTTGATGTTGTTGATGCTATACGAGAATCTCCGGTAGTCGGAGCGTAATAGCGACCCATTCTTTCCATCCCTTTTTTCTGCAGTGCTGCACAGATACAGAAGAAGCCGGAAAAAGAGAAGAAGTGATGACGATTTTTTTTTTTTTTACATTGCTTCTTTCAAAAGTATACGTACCTTTGGCGTATTCGCAGTCTGCACAGTGAACGAAAGGATGTACGTCGGGCCACTAGGGTACGTCGCAAATATACGAGCGAGACGTCAAAAAGGTTTTTATTAACGTGTAACTTTTTCGTCGACGTGAAATTTTGCCTCCGAATTCAAACTTATACGCTTAATTTTATCCTTATTTTGTTCACAGGGGTGGACAATATTAGAGGCCTGTGCTTTTGAATTTTTTTTACTAATTTTTCAACTTCTTGTATCATTATTAGAATTTGCCACAATCGATAATATGTTTTGCATGTGATTTTCGAAAACTAGTGAAATTTGACTAGTTTCTCTTCAAAAACCAAAAACGCGCTTATAGTAGAGCTGCGAAGTCATCTGTTTGTGTAATCATTTGAAGCATCGATGTTTAAGGGAGACTTTGTCCTTGAAATTTTCAAAAAGATGTTAGCGGTTCAACGTGAGCAGCTAGAAGAAGAGGAGGGATGCCTCTATGGACCAGGCATTGCCGATTAGCGGTAATTATAAACACATTTGTGTAAACACATTACAAAACTTTAAACGCGTTTTTCTCGAAAACACGTTTTTAAAAATGGCTGACGTTCTCCTGACCGCTGTAATTAACATATCGACCTGAAATTTGGAGAGCATACTCAGAAAATATGTCTTCACGGAATGACGGATCGTTTTTTCGATAGATACATTTTTGCATTTATTATTTATCTTTTTATGCGAAAAAAAACGTGAAAATTCGATTTTTTTTAAATTGCCGCCATTTTCGGAAATTTGTACTAAACGAAAAACCCATCCGTCATTCCATGACCAAAAGGTCACAGATTGATAATATGCTTTGAATTTGTGTTTCAGATCAACAAAGAGGGGGCAGTGATGTCAGCCGTTTACCTCCCGCGATTTGAGGACCTGTTTTCGCGGACCTGCAACGGCCGCCATTTTGGTTTTTTTTTTAAATTTTTTAACGTTCTGTATATCATGAATAAAAGCAAGAAAAAAACCGCACTCAAAAAGCTTTACTCGTTTCCTTTAAAAAAAATAAAATGTAAACACCTAAAATATGGCACTCCAAGGACAAAGTCTCCCTTAACTAACTACGTACGAATTGTTATTGTGTTTGGTGGACCACAATAATCTATTACACACTAATTTTGATTTCATATCATAATTCGTAATAATAGTCTAAAGATACAGGTGAGGTGAGCGAGGGGAGGCGGATTTGTTCCATTTTCGATATATAATGCATGAAGCTTCGAGCAACATGCGACAAAGTTACTTGTGCAGTCCTCTTATGGCATTTCGAATCAAGTCAACTTAGCGACCATTTGGATGCCCATATCTCCTGAATTCGTTGGTGTTACTTAATTGAAATTATTTTTTTCAAAAGGTCTAATCAAATGCTAATAACAAGAATTTTCAGTTTTAGTAAACCGATGGTTGAAAAAACTAAAGGGCGGAGAACTAAATATGAAAAATGGAACACTCATTTCCTTTTCAAAGACCTTTAAAATATTATTTTTCGAGATTTGGATAAATATTTATTGAAATGTATACGGGTTTGAGGAGGTTGGAACGTTAGCCACAATCGAAGATTGAATTTGAAAAAAATATATGTTATTGTCTAGACTATACTGAGTCTTGACGAATTTTGTGATTTTTTTCCACCACAAAACACCCGAAATAAAAAATGGTTTAATGTGCGTCATTTTACGTGCGGTTAGATGGGCAAGGCTAGTACTAATTTCTTTGGCTGTTTAGCACCAATATAAACCATGTCTACAATGGATTAACGCAAACTAAACCTTTGTAAACATTTAAAAGAAACAAAAAACCCATCTTGCCCATCGTAAACCATTATTGAATTATCAAGGTTTCATGAAAGGTTCGATGAAAGATTACAATTCTTGGCTGGCGAATAAAGAGCATTGCTGCCAACCTCAATGTCCGCGAAGTTGCCGTACTTCGGCAACGCTTAATATTAATTAATGGTTATAATAAATAATCTCGTTACATAAATATAAATAGGCATAATTATAAATGACTCAAAATTTAATTCTGTGTTGTATGAACCACTCGTTGACTCAGTTTTTTTCATAATAATCATCGATGGTGTTATACATTTTAATTTGATATTAACACAAAAGTTTATCTTGTTTACGTAATAAAAATATTAAAATGCATAATTTTTCCCTTCAATTGTATATTTTATTTTAAAAAACACCATCTACATAATAAATATATACCTCGTATGCATTTGTTGAGGTTCATTGAAAATTAAATTCATAAACCGTCATTTGACTCAACTGGACCGCTCCAACCTCCTTAAGACTGTACAAACTGTGGAGCCGTAACAAACAGACGGACTGACATGATGGACATGAAGTTACAAACGTTTCTTGTTCAACCATCGAACCCTAAACTACATGTTTCTATAAAGAGATTTGTCGAAAGCACAGGCTTTTCATATTGTCCACTCGAGCAAGTAGATTTTTCGACCAGCGTGTTGGAAATGCGTAACTTTTAGTGTCACTTAGTCTCATTTTAACTGAGTTTCAGTGTATTACGAAAATTTAGTTTAGTTTAAATTTAAATTTAGTTAAAGTTTGAAGAAAATCTAGTTAAAATTTCGTTTCAGTGCCTTACGGAAATAAGTGTAACTTAGTCTCATTTTAATCCAGTTTCAGTGCATTACGAAAATTTAGTTTAGTTCAAATTTAAATTTTGTTAAAGTTTAAGGAAAATTTAGTAAAAATTTATGTTCAGTGCATTACGATATCCTTCATGACACTCATGAAAGTTTTATTTTGTATGTGGACTCATCCCTCTGTTAGTGTCTTCAACAAGAAAGACTAGTCTTCAACAAGATTGCCAAATTCCTAGTGTCTTCAACAAGATGGCCAAATTCCTAGTGTCTTCAACAAGATAGCCAAATTTCTAGTGTCTTCAACTAGTGTTTTCAACAAGATAGCCAAATTCCCAGTGTCTTCAACAATATGGCCACATTCCTAGTGTCTTCAACAAGATAGCCAAATTCCTAGTGTCTTCAACAAGATGGCCAAATTCATAGTGTCTTCAACAAGATAGCCAAATTTCTAGTGTCTTCAACTAGTGTCTTCAACAAGATAGCCAAATTCCTATTGTCTTCAACAAGATGGCCAAATTCCTAGTGTCTTCAACAAGAAAGTCTTCAACAAGATAGCCAAATTTCTGGTGTCTTCAACAAGAAAGTCTTCAACAAGATAGCCAAATTTCTAGTGTCTTCAACAAGATAGCCAAAATCCCAGTGTCTTAAACAAGATGGCCACATTCCTAGTGTCTTCAACAAGATAGCCAAATTTCTAGTGTCTTCAACTAGTGTCTTCAACAAGATAGCCAAATTCCTAGTGTCTTCAACAAGACGGCCAAATTCCTGTGTCTTCAACAGGATAGCCAAATTTCTAGTGTCTTCAACTAGTGTCTTAAAAAAGATAGCCAAATTTCTAGTGTCTTCAACAAGATAGCCAAATTCCTAGCGTCTTCAACAAGATGGCCAAATTTCTAGTGTCTTCAACAAGATAGCCAAATTCCTAGTGTCTTTAACAAGATGGCCAAATTCCTAGTGTCTTCAACAAGATGGCCAAATTCCTAGTGTCTTCAACAAGATAGCTAAATTTCTAGTGTCTTCAACTAGTGTCTTCAACAAGATAGCCAAATTTTTAGTGTCTTCAACTAGTGTCTTCAACAAGATAGCCAAATTTCTAGTGTCTTCAATTAGTGTCTTCAACAAGATAGCCAAATTCCTAGTGTCTTCAACAAGAAAGTTAGTGTCTTCAACACGATAGCCAAATTCCAGTGACGTTTCGCGGTGCCGAGCGTCACATAACTATAACAACTCGTTGATTTTTTAATCGTACGACCTTATTCTTGTGTTTGGAAAAATGTTCAAAACCGGGGGTCCTCCGTTGCTCATTAATCTGCTGTTAGCACGAGTTGTACAAGCAAGCATTACAGGCCACGACCACTTCATGTCAGACTCGTATCGCGTTCAAGTCATTTTTTTTCTCGTACGCGAATCTTTCGAGAATGATTGCACGCGATGGTCCGGTGAAGGTATTTCGAGTGCACCGATTCACGTTAAATATAATTCGCTTTCATGTCCCGGCAGGCTCTTCCTTATCCTTGTCGCTTCTCGTCCTTTTTTGCACATACCAGTACCGAAGAAAGATCACCTTATTTATCCACGACCGCTGTGGACTGGTCGTGAGCATCTTGTCGCGATCCGTCGTATGTAGATGTTTATAGGCTTATCTGTCGATCTCTCGGGATTTTCTCGCTCAAAGATTCATAATCCCTCGTCGCTTGACACTTAACTACTGCTAGACACTTCCGCCCACACTCGACTAGTCTGTGTGCAGTGTTTCACTGATACGATATGAGGGGCAGAGATACAAACACTTGTACACACCAGACCGTTTATCAGCGAAAAAAAGTAATTTATTCAGACGTATGTTCCTTTTTTATATCCATTATTAGTTTTAATGTTCCTTCGTATTTCTTGGTGGGGTTTGGTGTCTCATCCCTCTTACCTTCACGTTACACTTGTCACTTCACTATTTCCTGTCCCGTAGAGACCCCTCAGATGTTGCCTACAGACACGCTTTAAACTCATAAGGAACATCACTTAAGGGGTAAGGCCACTGTAAATTTTTTGAAAAATCGATTTTTTTTTATTGGCTTAAAAAATAGTTTAAACCCTCTAGTTTAAAAATAGTTTAAATCCTTTTAACTTCTTTTTTAAATTTTTTCCAATAAAAAACTATTCGCAAAACTTTAAACGCGTTTTTCTCGAAACATGGTTTTTCAAAATGGCACGCAGCATAACTCGAACAATTTTCATTTTTTTTACTTGAAATTTTAACCAGATGTGAACATTTACATTATCTTGAGAATGTCGATCGGAATTTTCAAGAACTTTATTTATTGATTTTTTATTAACAAAAAACTTGCCGTTTTTTTCGTCAAAAATCAATTTTTTTTTTCAAACGCACGCCAAATCCACAAAAATTGATACTTTTTAAAATCCGATCGACATTCTCTAGCTATAGCCCTCTAGATTAATGGTTTTTTTTTTGTTCTAGATTCAAAAGTGCACCAGTGGTGCTGCGGGCCGCGGAGCCCTGGAAGCAAAACATGTCCCGGGAAGATAGCTGTGGAACCGCCATTTTGTTTTTTTTTACTGTAAAAAAATTTTATAATAAAGTTTAATGTATGCCCGATAACACCATTAAAAGTTTTTTTTCAAATACCTTCAATTTCGGGAGCAAAAAATTAGTGAAAAAACCTTTTTTTTGGGCCGTTACAGTGGCCTTACTCCTTAAGGCGGTAGCCTGAATTAGAAGGTCCAAAAAGCGTTTTTTCGGGAATTTGTTTCGAAGGAAAAAAAAACAAGTCCAGTAAACATTGAGGTATCTTTCATGTATATTTAAAATGTATAAAAAAAGTTTAACATGCAATAATAAATGACTGCAGATGTATCAGCCTATTCCATGTGTATCTTGCCACTGCAGTCCCCAATCGGCGGGAAAGATGCAGCTCTAATTGTTGACTGAACCAAATAAACCAACAAAATTTTCAATTTTCATGTATTTTTCTTCTGGATGAATTAAGAAAAGCTGAAAAAATCGTGAAATTATAATTTTTCTCAGGTCCGAAAAAAAATGTGTTTAAAAAAACACTTAAAACTTTTTTTTTGCTATCACGCCCGCCAATTTGGAAAAATCGTGAAAATAAAAATTGGAGAAAACGCGCTTCGAAGTTTTCACTAGAAGGAAATATCAAATATCAATCGCTTCTCCGCTTTTAGCCTTGTATCTTCAAAAATATTTACAATTGGCCTCTGTAACTTTGTCAATATATTCTTGGATAGTTTATCTATCGATTTAAGCGATTAAAAAAAAACGATTTTTCGGACCTTCTAATTCAGGCTCCCGTCTTAAGGGGAGGTACCTGAGTAAACGACGAGAAAAACAGGTAAACTTCGGGAATTTTTATCTAAAAAAACTAATGTTTCGATCGGATCCGGTTTTTTTTTATTGGAAATTATGTACATTGAGGTATGTTTAGGAATTTTTAAAAATACATTTGTTGACTGGAAGCGATTCAAACGCGATTATCTCAAAACGTAGTTTTCAAAGTCGGCGCCAGATGTATCTCGAAAACGGCTTGTCCGATTTTGTCCAAATTTGGATACAATATTCTTCGATAGTTTATCTCGTTCGCCACGTAGAGGTTTTTCATTTGATTGCACCACTGCTTTTTTATGCAATGTGTATGCAATCCAAAATCGTCGGAAATTGCGAACGAAAAAAACGAATGTTAAATTAAAACGGTCGCAATGCCGTAAAAAATGAAAATTTCCAAAAAATCCTACGTAACGAACGAGAAAAACTATCGAAGAATATTGTATCCAAATTTGGACAAAATCGGACAAGCCGTTTTCGAGATACATCTGGCACCGACTTTGAAAACTATGTTTCGAGATAATGGCGTTTGAATCGCTTCCAATCAACGAATTTATTTTAAAAAATTCCTAAACATAGCTCAATGTACATATTTTCCAATTAAAAAACCCGGATCCAATTGGAACATTAGTTTTTGAGATAAAAAATTTCCGAAGTTTACCTGTTTTTCTCGCCGTTTGCTCAGGTACCGCCCCTTAAGTGTCCCCTTTCGATTTTGTTGATACTCATATATGTGATAAATGTCGACAACTATTAGACGCATATTTTGTTATTGCGAATTGGAAACTTGCGTAATGCTTCCTCATCGATTTGTTCCACTCACAAAGCTTTCTCCACGAGGAAGCGAATTTTTTCGTCAAGTTTTCTTTTACTGCCTGAATGCCGAACATTTTCAAAGTCTCGAGAATTCTGCCATTAACTTCCCCGTGCATAGATGCTATCAGCAGTTCCTCTGCGAGAAAAGTAGAGATGTATCTCAGCGTACATAGCTTGCGGTTATCGGGTGGCCCCATTTGGGGTATGCCTTCCGTCAGTGAAGGCGTGTCGTACTACCCGCGCGTGGGTGAAACGCGGTTCAAATATTCTATACGTGCACTCATACGACAGATGAATACAAATTTAAAAATTAAAGAAAAAAACCTTCCTTGTACAAGAAAGTAATAAAAGTGACAATGTACAACGTTATCTACCTTAAGGTTTCCCTAATTCAATTATCTTATTAACTTTAACTTAATTGTTCCAATTTTCTTGCCTGTGAAAATTACCCAAACGCTTTTACGTATTACTGTCGGAGATTTGCGGCCTCAATTTTCCAAAGCAGAAGGCTTTGGATAAGTATGGAAAAAAAGAAATGAAAAATTAACAAAAAAATCGTTGCATTCCGACGATACAAACGTCAACGTTGTCTAATGAATAGGCTCACATATTTAATTTATATTACAAGTTTCACCACATATTTAGGCTCACATATTTAATTTATATTACAAGTATCATCGCGAGAAATTCGAGCATTTCTGATGCAAGAGTAATGGATTTCGTGGATTTAAATGATTCCTAAAAGATTTAAACGATTCCATTTTAAAGGATTCTCAAAAGATAATCTATTGAAAAATTTGAATTGAATATATTGAATTGATATAAATCGAAGAACATAATGATGTAATTGAAAACATTGTGATAATGATTTTGGTTAAATGCGATATGAGGGGGTCATAGATCGCACCGTGGATTCGGGGGGAGGGGGATTGCCCCCAGCCTCCACAATTTGAATTGTCAGCTAAAATTTACTGAGAAATGGTATGCAACACTTAATGAAAAGAATCACACCAGGCAAAGGGAATAAATGGTCACACTTTCATGAAACACTTTTTTAAAATAACGCTTCAAAATGTATTTCGGTTAAAAATGATGGCATACCCCCAACACGATGTAAAGTAATATATAAAATAATATATTTCCCGAATAATAATTCAAAAAATATCACGTTAATTGGTGAAAACATCAAATTCTTAAGATTTGGCAATGTATTCAGAAAAACGACATATTTGTGTACTCATATTGTTTGTGATCTAAAATCTAAAAACTATATACAACAATATATTTCCCGAAATACAATGATAAAACTGCTGTAAAAACTTCCTAAAATAATATATTCCCCGAATTATAATTTAAAAAATATCTCATGGATTGATGAAACCATTCATCTCTCCAAATTTGGCAGTGTAACCGGAAAATAAGAAATATTTGTTTACTCACATATTTCCACAGCTGCTAAAAAACGCCTCTTAAAGTTTTGGTAATTAATACCAGTCGCTCACACGGGCCAGTATATGCTATGTATCTAAAAATCGGTTACTTTTAAATTGTATGGATGAAAAGAGAAAAACACTTTTCAATCGGTCCATCTCATCTGTAGTGTACAGTATATAATTAAACTATATTGCACTACAAAGTATATAATTACTATCTAGAAAAGTGAATTTACTCACACGAAAAAAAATTCAAGAACATTATAATTGCAATAGAATTCAGCTGATGTCAGGAAACGTCTCCGTCCTCAATTTCAAACACCGTGTATTATTTCGAAGGATCTTCTTTTTTTCGCAATAAATTATTTATACACTATAAAAAAAATCCATCTTTGAAAAATGATTAAGGGCGTCTTCTTGGTTGCAAAAACCAGGCGTGTTTAACGTGTGTTCAGAGTATGTAGAAGTAACACAACATAAAGGCTAGACACGCGTTGCCATGTTGATTCCACACACTTATGCATTTGCTAACACGTAATGCGCTACAATTACACACGTGAGTGTGCAATTTTTACGCATTTAATTATTACACATCTTCGTAGCTGTCCCCATCAATAACACGCTTATTCGGACACACATAAAGCGTGGAGAATCAACATACAAGACGCATATTTATACACATCGGACTAAACAACACACGTTGATAGAAACCCACGAGCAAAAATAACACGGGAAAAGGCAACACAGTTTAAGTGTGTTAATTGCGAGTTATTGATCAAATGTTATAAAAATCACCTTGGCTACGGCATCACGTGAAACTCATTAGTTGATTTGACATCAATTAATTAACCGGTTAATTGAAGACCACATTTGGTCTTAACTTTTTGGTTCATTTGTAGATCATTTTTGAGTTTGTCACGTGGAAGAACCTGAAATTGGAATCTATTTTGCCAAACCTCGATAGCTGCATTGAATCTTTAACGACGTATTTTCGTTTCGAGGCCATCACCGACAAGCAAAAAGAGGCCGTCATCGTGAGCTGTATGGGAACCTAACCTATGCGGAGACAAGAGAAACAGTGACATCCCTTGTACATACTACAGAGTAATATATAAGTACTGTTGAGTTGAGTTCAATAAATGCATACATTTTGACGATAAAAAGCTTTTGTTATTGAATTTATTATTCCGACACATCCCAGCCCAGGAAAAAAAGTTCATGTCTGAGTGGATATGTTCATATATGTTTCAGATATTGTCATACATGTATCAGATATTGTCATACATGTATCAGATATATTTATATCTGACATTTTACAGTATCATATATGATTAGGTCTGATCATATTCCACATCACATATGCATATAGAAGATCATATCTGATCAAATACAATATCTGGCCTGACCATATATGAACTCATATCTGTTTATATTTGGCTAAGCATCAAGGCGAGTTGGTACCGTAAATTCGTATCTGAACATACATGATGTGATATGTGAACGTATCTGTTCGTACAAGATCATATCCGATCAAATACGGTACCAGACTCCGCTATATAGATCTCATATATGTTTTTATCTGGTCAGGTACCAAGGCGAGTTGGCAGCGTGAAACCATATCTGAACATATATGATGTGATATATGAGCAGGCACGTTCATATAAAATTTTATCTCATCAGATACGATACCAAACCTGGAAAATATACGAAATCTTATACACTCATGCCTTGTCATATATGCAGTTCAGTTGTTCACACATGAAAACATCTGAATATATGAAACGATATATGAGGATATGAGACGATATCCGATCAGATATGGCACCTCACCTGACTCTATTATATGTGATCATGTGAGTTGCTATAATATTATTAATTATTAACACGTCAAGTGATGACGTGTTAATAACCCTGCTCTATATATGTAAACATTTTAATATCTTCATGACTGCACTAACAAGATTTGATCTGTCTCAACAGGGTAAGATTTGCTCTGATATAGCCGGAGTCATACCTGGTCTGATGGTTCAGATAAACTATGATTCTATCATATGGGCAGGTCTATTGTTCATAAATGTCCAGGTCTACTGGGATCCACGGTATTTTATTCTTATACGGACAGACATATCTGGTCCAATAGGATTAGATTTGCCTGACATGTTCAGATCTGGCCCAATAAAATCAGATCTACCTGACATGATCAGATCTGGCCCAATAAAATCAGATCTGGTCCAACAAGATCAGATCTTGCCTGGGGATTGGATCTGGTCAGACCTGCTGCGATATGGACGGGTCTGCTCTCAAAATTATCAAAATGGCTCTGATATGATCATACATGCTCAGATATAAGCATACATGATCTGTCATGACACTACATGAACAGATATTGCCAATTTTCTTGTCTGATCATATCTGATTCTACAGATATGATCCAGATATATTCAGATATGAACTTTTTTTCCCGGGAGTATATACAGTACTGCAAAAATAAGTGTGTTGTTTTTGCACACTTTGAGTGTGTGAATGGCTGTAGACACTTTTCACACATTTTAACGCGTGTAAGAAAATAACACACGTAAGTGTGTTGCTTGAACGCATCTATCCGTGTTATTTTCACACACGTTAAAACGTGTAAAAAGTGTCTACAGCCATTTACCCACCTAATGTGTGTAAAAACAACACAGTTTTTGCAGTGCGTGTAGTGGTTACATAAAAAAAACGGAATAAAACGTAGATTGAGAATTTCTAACGTTTCTCCTGGCCCCTTTGTCCGGCACGTACTTTCGTCTCGTGAGATATTCGAATCGATAGGGGTTAGAGGGAAGTGTTGAGCAAGTATTAGCGATCCGGTCTCGAGGACAGTAAGGGATTCGCCGGATAACACAAAGGCCTGGTCAAAGTTTGTCCGCGTTAGTGCCAGGATTTCAGGATCGCGAGGCCAATATTTGCCAATCTCCCTTGAATTACGTCAACCTGTCGCGGAGACTCGGTGGGTTACAATGTAAACTGTGCGCCGAGCCGAATCCGTTTGGGACTTGAGAACACTTCGAGATTACATCGAATATAAAGGCAAAAGTCACGCGGTCTTGGATAAATCCGGCGGTTGCTCTTCTTCCCTCTAATCCCTTAAACTCTGCTCCTCCCGTGTGTACCGACAGCACCGCAACGGCACGGAAAAACGAATCGCCGCTCTTATCTTGCCGAACTGCGCTATACCTTCGCCCCCCTAAAGTCCTTTCCTTTTTGAGATTATCTTGGTCCCTCGATCTTCCTACAGCTTCTACGTCTCTCGTGCTAGCGCTTGTTCGGTAGCAGTTGCGTGCAGTTTTCGACGCGAATCTCTTCACCACTGTCAGGGATAAATTCGTCAGGGGATTATTTACCCATTAGGATCTTGTCTTTCAAGGACAAATCGGTAGGACCGGATCTTCTGACTCGAACTGTTGCTATGAGCGTTTTCGTCTTTCCGCAGCTTCCGACCGTTTTATCTCGGATGGGAAATAACGTTTCGCTATCAGGGCTTTCGAAGTCCCGTGTGAAATACGAGCGATTAACTCGGAGTTGAACATTGTCGATGTCATTTCTGCAACAAAAAAAAGGGCCCGAATTTCTTCGGCAAAGTTGATGTGGGTCCACGATCGATTTGGATTTCCCTTGTTATCAAGGCATTGGATGGTGCGTTCCATACTTGCCCAATTACAGTTTCGAGAAATCGCACAACAAATTACTTAAGGGGTAAGGCCACTGTAACGGCCCAAAAAAAAGGTTTTTTCACTAATTTTTTGCTCCCGAAATTGAAGGTATTTGAAAAAAAACTTTTAATGGTGTTATCGGGCATACATTAAACTTTATTATAAAATTTTTTTACAGCAAAAAAAAACAAAATGGCGGTTCCACAGCTATCTTCCCGGGACATGTTTTGCTTCCAGGGCTCCGCGGCACGCAGCACCACTGGTGCACTTTTGAATCTAGAACAAAAAAAAACCATTAATCTAGAGGGCTATAGCTAGAGAATGTCGATCGGATTTTAAAAAGTATCAATTTTTGTGGGTTTGGCGTGCGTTTGAAAAAAAAATTGATTTTTGACGAAAAAAACGGCAAGTTTTTTGTTAATAAAAAATCAATAAATAAAGTTCTTGAAAATTCCGATCGACATTCTCAAGATAATGTAAATGTTCACATCTGGTTAAAATTTCAAGTAAAAAAAATGAAAATTGTTCGAGTTATGCTGCGTGCCATTTTGAAAAACCATGTTTCGAGAAAAACGCGCTTAAAGTTTTGCGAATAGTTTTTTATTGGAAAAAATTTAAAAAAGAAGTTTCGGAGAAACTTAAACTATTTTTATTTTAAACTTAAACTATTTTTTAAGCCAATAAAAAAAAATCGATTTTTCAAAAAATTTACAGTGGCCTTACCCCTTAAGGGGCTAAGCCACTCTAGAGGCCGAAAAAATAGGCTTTTTGGGGATTTTTTTTCGGAAAAACTACAAAATAAATCGAGATTACAAAAAAGGTTGTTTATCATACATATGAGTGACTGTATACAATAATTTTCTTGAAGCGATTAATTTCAAAATGGCGGCTGTGCACCGTTTATCTCAAGACTGCATTTTTTAAGTTGGCCGAAAACATAATTCGGACAATTTTCAACCGATTCACTTGAAATGGTGAATGTATCTTGAAAAATACATTGTCTATGGAAGTACGTAGGATTTTTTTAATATTATATAGTTCATTTGTTATTAACAATTATCTGACGATTCTTTAGGCAAATTTTTGGAAAGTAAAAAATGCAGTTTTGAGATAAACGCTGCATAGCCGCCATTTTGAAATTAATCGCTTCAAAAAAATGATTGTATACAGTCACTGATATGTATGATAAACACCCTTTTTGTAATCCCGATTTATTTTGTAGTTTTTTCTGGAAAAAAACCCCAAAAAGCCGATTTTTTCGGCCTCTAGAGTGGCCTAAGGCCGTAAGAGGGGATACCGTCAAGCGAGGAAAAAAAGCTGATTTACATGACTTTTTTTTTAAGGACAGATTTATTCACCATTTTTAGATTCAGGGGATGTTTTATCACTACCTTTGGCTGTTACGTGGTATTTTTTTTCTTTATTAATCTTTAAAAATGCCGCAGGTTTGGCACGATCTTCTAAACGAGTTGTAGCGGATGTTGTCAGACGGCGTGACATGTAGCATCGGCGAAATTAGTCTGAAAAAAAAACTACGAAGATTTTCCTTTCGTTAATACTCATACGCAGAATATGAACCAAGAAAAAGTGCGGAATGTTGAAAATCGATGAAATGGTACGCTTTGAAACAACAAAATTGAATTTTCCGGAAAAAAATGGCTACATTTTGCAATGATAAAATACGTTTTGTATATTTTCAAAAACTTTTAGGTTCATGTTTTAGACAAGAAGATTAGAAAGATTTATACTGAAATTCATCAGGATTGGTCGATTAGTTTATTAGCTATGCGTCACGCCAGTTTTGAAAACGCAGTTTAGAAGACCGTGCCATACCTCAGCCATTTTTTAAGATTAATCAAAATAAAAAAAATACGATGCAATACCTAAAAGTAGTAGTAGTAGAAGTAGTAATAAACTTTATTTCGTGTATACCCCTGCGGGCTTTTTACATCTCCTTCGTTTACATCTTCACTTATTCCTAAATTTTTACATTCTTTCACACGCTCTTGATTCTTCTATTTCTGGAGCTCTATTTACAATCATATTTTTACCTTTACTTATAACCAAAAGTAGTAATTAAACATACCCTGAGTCTCAAAAATGGTTAAGAAATCTATTTTAAAAAAAGTCATGACAAACAGCAAATTTTTTTTCCCCTAAAGATATTTTATATTGAAATTTGACCAGTATAGTGGAATGTATTTTTACTTGATTACAGACAAAAATCAATTAATTTTTGAATATTCAGGCTCGTGAAAGGAATACCTTAAATTCACACAAAAGTACAGATAGAAGGTAGTATTTGAACTTATTTACGAAACTAATAAAGGCGCTGCTTTGAAATTAGCCCAATTTCAAGTGATCACAAACAGGGCCTAACAGATAAATTGATTACGCGAATTACTGCGGAACGTTCCGTACCGACCCGTCACTCAATCTAGAGCGAGCCATTTTCCTTAAGCCAGGACTGGAATACTAAGCCCGGAAAATTCGTCAACGTCAAACCTCATTAACGAGTGCCAGCCAACAGAAACGATCGTGGCCTTTCGTCTTCGTTCCAGGACTGATTCTAATGAATATTATAAAGCGTCCAATATCTTAACCTAAGTTACCATCTTTAGAAATTAGATCCTCAGATATGCCGATTCTCGATGATCTACTCAACCAATCTGCATTACGAGATTTTTTGTAACTTTGCATACCATCGTGTAACCAAGAGGTCGCCGTCACTACTATTATCAGAATTTTATTTTAAGATTTTTATTTTAAGAATGATAATTTATTTAAGAATTTAATTTTAAGAATATTTTAAGAATTTTATTTCAAGAATATTTTAAGAATTCATTTTTATTTAAGAATTTCATTTTAAAAATTAGGCTTAACCTGTTATTATATTGGGATGTTGAATAAGTTCTCGCTGCTTTTTCGCGAAATTTGATACTTTATTTTAAAGAATCATTCGACATGCGTACAAACGTTTCGAACCTGTTGTGTGATCAACTAATGATTCTGCGAGTTCAGTTAACGTCTGACATGAGTCTTCATGAAGTAATGCCTCCAATTCAACACGTCAAAATCATGACTTGTGAAGCGTCTAAATCAAACTCTGCATATTGTTTCCAACAGGGCATGGTCGCCGTAAGTCTCAACAAGAATTTTGTGTGCTACAGCTGCAGGTTTTTTTTTAAATAAAGTAATGCAGTACAATTCCCTGCAAATACTCTTTTTGGCACGAAATTTGACATCTTTAACACTACGAAAAAAAAAATTGTTTTCACTTTGGCGAAGTGACATACACTGAATTTCAAGCTTGCTTATAGTACTTCTTTATAGATGTGTTACCATCAGAACACACACGCCATTCTGCTAACGCCGTCTATTGAAAAGAGCGAGAACTTGGGGATATCACGATATCTGTGGCCCCTAGTTCTGACCACGCAGCTTTCATATTTGACCCCAAATAAGACTTTTTAAAGAGTGGTAAAAACCGAAATTCGAACCTTAAGGGGGTGAAACAGGGATTTTAACGCCCTCTACACGCACCGAACAGCGAGGAAAACATGGTATAGTGTTATATATAAAATAAATTCGGTAAGTTTCAAGTAAATGTGGTAAAAAAGTAGGTTTTTTCATAAAAACATTAAGGGGGTTACACTTCCGTTTAACCCCCTTAAGGTTTTAATGAAAAAACCTACTTTTTTACCACATTTACTTGAAACTTACCGAATTTATTTTATATATAACACTATACCATGTTTTCCTCGCTGTTCGGTGCGTGTAGAGGGCGTTAAAATCCCTGTCTCACCCCCTTAAGGTTCGAATTTCGGTTTTTACCACTCTTGAAAAAGTCTTATTTTGGGTCAAATATGAAAGCTGCGTGGTCAGAACTAGGGGCCACAGATATCGTGATATCCCCAAGTTCTCGCTCGTTGCAGGTTTTTTTCATACGAACTCTTTTTTCATACAAATTCCTCTTTTTCATACAATTTCCAAAATGTAACCTTTAAGGGGATTAAACTTCCGTTTAACCCCCTTAAACGTTACATTTTGGAAATTGCTGAAACGCATGTTCAATTCTTTGTATTGGAGTGTATTTATACCAAGTTTCAAGCAAATCTGACCAAAAAATATGTTGTTTCGTATAAACTTTAAAACCCCGTTTCACCCCCTTAAGGGTTGAATTTCGATTTTTACCACTCTTGAAAAAAGTTTCACTCTGAGTGAAATATGAAGACTGCGCGGTCAGAATTAGGGGCCACAGATATCGTAATACTGCCGAGAACTTGTTCAACGTCCAAATATTTTTGACGTCTCCGTTTTCGGAAGAAAATATTTTTATATCCGTAGCCAACGAATTGCAAAGTATCGCGAAGTGTTAGGGGATCGTGGGTCGCGTGAATGTGAAGATGTTTCGAAGACTCAGTCATAAATGACGCGGACTCGGTTGTTGCTTTAATACGTAAATGAATACAAATTTTCGAACTCGGCTGTACCCGTGGGAAAACGTGACATCATTCAGGCCTCTCGTACATCACCCCGTTCGTCCCACTCTGGCGGTTTCTGCGCATGCTCAAATAGTTATAAACGGAAGAGCCGAGTGCCCGGGAGTTATGAATATTAAAACGGGGACGGGGAATAGCGCTTTATTCTCATGATGATCGCCCGCAGCCGGAGGTGCCTTTTGCCCTCTCTCTTCTTCTATCTGCCTTCGTTTGAGTTGCCCTTGCTTCGAGGAATTCCCTGGAGCAAGGTCCCGCGTCCAAGTTAACGTCTCGCATTTGTAACTCGGAACTCCCGGCTCGATATCCCACCGCAGCAGGAGATACGCTACTGCAAAACAAAGCGTAGGCGAGATGTAGCGAAACGTTCGTCAATAATTATACCAACGCCGGAAACAAAATATCCGCGACGCAAAATAATAAATGGCAGGAGCAAATTATCCGTCAAATCATAACAAAAATTGCTGATTAACCGTTCGAATGCATACCTCTGCCGCCAACCTATGAGTGCATCTTGGGTCAATCTTACCCAAGACGTTTTTCAAATTGTTGTATTCCGGTAAATATGCATTTTTTGTTTTTTTTTTTGTAGAGACTTTTTTCGTAATAAATTATCCATATTTTATGGCCCTAAATCGGCGGGAAAGATGCAACTCGTAATTCTTGACGAAAACGAAAAAACTAATAAAATTTTCAATTATCATATATTTTTCTTCTGGGGGAATTAAGAAAAAGCTGAAAAAATCGTGGAATTATAACTTTTTTCAGGTTTGAAAAAAATGTGTTAAAAAAACATTTTATCGTGCTATAAAAATTATTTAAGGCGTTACCCCCACTTGTAGCGCAAAAAAGGCCTTTTTCATGAATTTTTTTAAAGAAAACTACAAAACTTTTTCAATCGATCAATATACCATCTTAAAGAACACATCTTGAAGAACTTTCAGTAATTTTTTTATTGAAAAATATTACATTGTTCAGTGGCAAATGGTCGTCAATGAAATAATGTTTTTATATGCACGGTTTGCGGTGACCAACATTGCGGCGAAGTGGATTATCTGAAGAAAAAAAATGCGGATGGATTTAGTCAAATATAAGTATAAACTAGTCTTCAATCGAAGGATTTTAAAAAATATTCATTTTTCACAAAATGGCGGACAGTCAAAGTTAATGGTTCGATTTTAACGAAAAAAACGGCCGTTTTTTGGCTATAAAACGGCCATTTTTTTTCGAAAAAAAAATTCGAACGATTAAAGACTACATTTTTATGTAGTAAATAAGCCTGCAAAATTTCAAGAAGATCGGTTCATTAGTGTTCGAGTAATCTTGGTCACCGACTTCAGAAATGCCATTTTGAGAAAAACGCGTTTAAAGTTTCAATTTTCGGTCGTATACACAACGGATTCTTCTCTTTCAACGCTCATATCTCAGTGAATTTTGTTCGGATCGACTTGAAATTTTCAGGACATATTCTCAGATACTTATACTTAAAAAAAATGCAATAAAAAAATCGATTTTTTCAAAATCGCAAGTGGGGTGTAACTCCTTAAAAAGACTTTTTAAATTCACTTAGAACAAATTTTTACACTGAAGAAAATAAACTTAGGTTTGATTCAATACGTCGTTTAGTTTTTTTGCTAACACGCCCGCCAATTTGGGAAAATCGTGAAAATGAAAACTGGAGAAAACGCGCTTCAAAATTTTCAATAGGAGGAAATATCAATATCAAATATCAATCGTTTCTCGGCTTTTGGCCTTGTATCTTCGAAAATATTTACAATTAGCCTCTGTAACCTTGTAAATATATTCTTGGATAGTTTATCTATCGATTTAAGCAATAGAAAAAAAACGATTTTTCGGTCCTTCTACTTCAGGCTCCGGCCTTAAGGAAATGCCCAAATCGTGGTTTCCAGTCCCCTACGAACTCCCAACAAGCCGTTGTTTAAGAAAAAAAGAGGCTGATTCTGTTCTGCCTTGAATGGAAAAGACGATCATTCTTTTTCCGCAACACAGCTTGTTTAGTAAAAGATTTGGAAGGTTAGGGGGGTGACGTTTAGGCGAGGAAAAAATTGCTGATTTTCATAATTTTTTTAACGGAAATATTTCTTCACCATCTTTGAGACTCAGGGTATGTTTGATGTTTTGATTAATCTTTACCCGTGGTTGTTACATGTTCTTATTAATCTTTAAAAATGGCGGATCTTTAAAAATACCATGACTTGGTCTTCAAAACGGGTTGCGGCGAATGTTGTCAGACGGTGTGACACGTAGCGTCGGCGGGATTAATCTGAACAAAAAACCAATGAATATTTTTCTTTCGTTAACACTCATATGCTGAATATGAACCAAGAAAAAGTGAGAAATGTTGAAAATCGATTAAATGGTACGCTTTGAACCAAAAAGATTGAATTTTTCGAAAAAAAAATACCTACCTTCGGCAATAAAAAAATACTTTTTTTATTTTCCAAAAAAATCAAGTTTATGTTTTAGACAATAAGGTTAGAAAGATTCATACCAAATTTCACCAGAATTGGTCGATTAGTTTTTGAGCTATACGTCTCGCCAGTTTTGAAAATGCAGTTTAGACAACCATGCCATACTTCCGCCATGTTTAAAAAATAATTTTTAAAATACCATATAAGAGCCAAAAATAGTGATAAAAAATATCCTATGTCTCACAAATAGTGAAGAAACCTTTCCTTCCGAAAAAAAATCATGAAAATCAGCAAATCTTTTCGTCCTCTAAAGCTATTTCCCCCCTTAATTCAGAGAAATCCTTGAGTGTTAATCATGCACCAAAACACTACAAGCATTTCGTTCAGAGTAAGGTTAATGTCCCAATTATTGAACAGCTAAGGATCTGGGGGATTGAATTCGGTGAGAAAAAAATATAAAATCAAGAAAAAACCATCGCTTTCAGGTTCATATGATACTTTGATATTTTTACTTTCAAAAAATCACCCTTTAAATTATTCTTAAATGCTTTCAAATGAAAAAAAAAGAATAACAATGTGAAGCATGCAAATGTCCCAATTATTGAACACTGGAAGTGCCTATATCCCTAATATTGAACAGGCATGTCCCAGTTATTGAACACTCTCGAGAATTCTTTTTCCGTTCTGAAAATATTATCTTGGGTACAATATTAAGAAATAAAAACAAAATCAAACACTTAAATAAACTTTTGTTAATCATGTCAAAATACAAAAATATATATTTAGTCTCTTTTGACAGGTTTTTGGTTCATTCGCATTTGGTTTATTTTTGCTTTTCAACTCGAACTTTATTTTATTTTTATTTTCAGCTTCCTCGTTTTTATGTTCTGTTTTTGTTTGATTTTGTCGCAGCTTGGCTCCCTAAAATATCGGAGAGCAAAAAATATTGAACAGTACATTCGTACTTTTAGGTTACATTTAGGTTATATTCTCTTTTTACTTTCCTTTTTGCGTTTATTGCACGAAAATACAAATAAAAAATATATTTGACGATCTTAGAGTTATTATTAAAAGAATAGAGTAAGTTTATTCAGGAACTTGCAGTTTTTGTTTCAATAAATCCGATTCACACGATCTGCCACACGTTAACTGTCTCGATGTTTTGATGGGTTTAATGACGCCATCTTGGAGAATTCGAGTGTTCAATAATAGGGGCACACTGCATTTCCATGTCCCAATGATCGAACACCGTATTTTTTAACAAATAATTAAATAAAAAAAATTCATAAAAATTGTTTTTTGTAAGAAATTTTCTGAAGAACCTGAAACGCCTTTACTTTTTGAGATGCGACAGTTTTTGAATTTTTTATGCCCTTACGCATGAAGCGTAAGGGCATAAAAGGTCTTAGCAAAAACGATAAGCAGTTACCACGATACATCAAATCAGGTCACCGTTGCTGATTAAATAATTTTTTGCTCTATTAATTAAAGCTTTTTTGCACAAGTAAGGTAACATTTCGATAGCTAAAAGTTCCATATACGTAATGAAATTTTTATAAATACTTAAATGCATGCAGGTGAGTGAGAAATAATAAAAAATACAAGATAGTGTTCAATAATTGGGACATATATAAAGAGTATTTTGTGAATAACCAGACGAAAACAGACATCAATATCATGTCCCACATTAATTATATTGTGAGCAACAATGTTCATTATGTTAATAAAACACCGTGGATTTCTTTGCTCCTTCAATCTTAATATCAAGAAGATATTTTAGAATGATTTTAAGTAAATTTCGAAGTTCATCAGCTGGTGCAACCACGTAAAGGTAGCACTCGAAAAGATAATTCGATTGAATGTTTGATGAATATAAATTTTGGTGCAACGAGTGCATCTCTGGTGGCTCGACTCGAGAGGAATCTATTTCAAAGGTTGTGAATAAAATCTCGCGAAAAAAGGTCTGGTTGGGACGGGCTGTTTCGAAAATAACTCGACAGAAGGTCCGACACGAGCACGTGTTTCAACCAAAATAGGATTCTCTATTTTTCTTTCTCACCCCTCGATCCGAATGCAGGGCCTACCAGTCTTTGAGTTCACGCGTCGCTGGATATATTTTTATTTTCGGTATACGCGAATAATCGCTGAGCTTCCCGTGACGCCCTTTTTCCCTACGATTTTATCGATAAAACTTCTTTCCAAAGACAAGTTCCTACCCTGCATTTCTTTGTCTCGTCTTCTCACAGTGAGCCTAAATAATCGATGGAATTTCTCCATTTTTATCCGACTCCTTGTCGTTCGTAAGTGATCGCTTTCGGTGCTGAGACACCTGCTCTCATCTCATTTCACAACGAATGAAGGCAGGCTATTGGAGATCGCCGAGAATACGTGGATGGAGTATCGATTATTCGCAGCCTCACCCTACGTTGCAGGCCGGCTTCTTCGGCACTCCATCACTGGCATTCGTAAGCTCTCGAATGTCAACAATGATAATTTAATATACAGCGTCAACACCTCAGGAGGCAGCAGAGAAGGAAATCACTTTTAAGCATTATTGTAACCTAGCACTCATCAGCTCGGTTGAAACGTTCATCAGAAAATGGACAGTGGTGGACAAATGATTGACCATACCTTTATTAGCTCCCGATATATTTTGAATCGAATTCGGCTCTAAACACCTCAAAAGTAATTTCTTTTTAAGGGGAAAGGCAGTTTTTAGGTACGACAAAATAAAACAAAATAAATTAGACGCAGTGTGGTCAAGTTCGCACTGCAAAAACTAGGAGTGTTTGAGGTGTGTTCAAAGTATGTGGAAGTAACACAACATTAGGCTAGACACGCGGTGCCGTGTTGATTGTACACAATTATGCATTTGGTAATACGTAATGCCTTAAAATTACACACGTGAGTGTGCAATTTTTACGCATTTAACGCAGTCCTCTAGTTTCTCGGGTCGAAAAAATCGATTTTTTTCTTCATAAATCACATCTACAACATGTGTAGAAAATGTGTGCCAAAGGATTTTTCAATATTCGAAGTGATTCACAAGTTATGGCCCTGGAACGGAGCAGGTATACGGAGCGCGCGCCGGGCTGCCGCGAAAGCCAAGCAATTCAAACACAATAAACCGCCTCTTTCTGAAGCAGTTCAAAAAGTTATAAAGCCAATTTATGAGGATTTATCCAAAGAAGAATTGTTAAGCAGATGCCTGGGAGCGGAAACTCAAAATAATAACGAGTCGCTCAATTCGACCTTTGCTCCGAAGCACCTCCATTCTGGGCCAAAAGTGGTTGAAATCGCCACGTTTCTCGCTGTCATAATCTTCAACGAAGGATTCAAATCTATCCTGAAGACCTTGGAAACCATGGGAGTGAAAATAGGCCCACAAGCTAAAGGATATGTTCAACAGCGTGATAGCTCTCGGATCGACCGTTCAGAAAGGCGCACGAGTGATGTTGTAAAACAGGCCCGAATCGCGAAAAGGGAAGACGGAGCAGCTCTGCGTGACTTCCAAGAAGAAGAGGAAGGCCTATTGTATGGTCCAGGCATAGCAGATTGACGGTGAGATGAAATTTTAGTATAAATCACATGCGTGAACTTTCAAACGCGTTTTTCTCGAAACACCATTTTTCCAAACGGTGACCACGATATTTCAGAAACTACTGCACCGATCTTGTTCATATTTATACAGCATCTTGAATATGTTATAAGCCAGCGATTGAACTAGGATTATCATGATTGCTTCGATAGTTTTTTTTTGTATGAGCGAAAAACTTAAGAAAAAATGAGTCAAAAATAGAATGTAATTTTCAAAAGTGTATAGAAAAGTCATTTTTTGTAATTTAGAATTCACTCTAATTCAATCGCTAGTCTTAAATATGAAGATTAAAATGCCGTTTCGTTTTTTGATTTCAGATAAGCAGAACAGCCGCAATCTTGGTCATCGTCAAGCACCTCTTTTACTTGATGTCTTCCTGTCGGCCACTATAACTTTTATTCTATTATATATTTTGAGTTCAAAAAATTTGTAAAGCTTATTTAAATGTTAATAAAGATTATGCAAAAACAATGAGATTGATTATTTCGATGCTTTGCCCGTAAAAAATTATTGAAAAAGCCGTAAAAAAACAGCCGAGAAACTAGAGGACCGCGTTAATTATTACACACCTTCATAGCTGTCCCCATCAATAACACGCTTATTCGAACACACGTAAAGCGTGTAGAATCAACATACAAGACGCATATTTACACACATTGAACTAAACAACACACGTTGATAGCAACACACGACCAAAAATAACACGGGTTAAGTGTGTTAATTGCGAGTTATTGATCATATGTTTTATGGGGAGATATACACCTGGGAGCCTGAAAAAAGGTCATTTTGTGAATTTTTTCAAGGAAAACTATTTGAAATTTCGGATTAGGGTTTTAATTATCTAAAAGTATATGCATTCAAAAATATGTTTAATTTTCTTTATTTAAAAATATCAACAATGTACAAGGATATTGTATGATCCTTGGAGCGTCGTAAAAAAATCTGCGTATACGGTACCCACTGGCGTTTCTTCAAAAATCATCTGAAAAAAAAAACCAAAAAGATTATTAAATTAGATACTATAATCTAGTACTTGTCATAGCCGATTTTGAAAATATCAATTTATGACAAAATGGCGGACGTTTGAACATAAATAGTGATTTTTGGGCCAAAAATTAGTTATTATTTTGCCTATAAAACAAAAGCTAAGTAACGGAAAAAAAAATCGTATGACAAGCACTAGATAATGGTGTATAGAATAACCACAAAAAACCTCAAGGCAATCGGTTCATTGGTTTTCGAGAAATTTTTGGTACCGATTTGAAAAACGTGGTTTTGAGAAAAACGCGTTTGAAAATTTGGGAATGAATAAATCATGAAATTTGTCAACTTACATGGAATCATCGATACCATAGCTTCTAAATCCTCGACCTCGACCGTCTAGGTGTATATCTCTCCTTAAAACTCATCTTGATTACGACATCACGTGAAACTCATTAGTTGATTTGACATCGATCAATGAACCGGTTAATTGAAGACCACATATGGGCTTAACTTTCTGTTTCATTTATAGATCATTTTTGACTTTGTCACGTAGAAGAACCTGTAATTGGAATCTATTTTCCAAAACCTCGATAGCTGCATTGAAACTTTAGCGACGTATTTTTGTTTCGAGGCAGTCACCGACAAGCAAAAAGCCGTCATCGTAAAGCTGCCTATGATACATTTTGACATACATATATTTTGACGATAAAAACCTTTTATTATTCAATTTATTATTTCGACGCATCCCATGTATATGCAGTACTGCAAAAAGAAGTGTGTTTTTTTTACACACGTTGAGTTTGTAAATAGCTGTCGACACTTTTTACACATTTTAACGTGTATAAGAAAATAACACACGTAGATGTGTTGTTTGAACCCACAGTGTAAAAAGGTGTGCGGTGTAAAAAGAACTATCCGTATTCTTTTTACACCGCTATTTTTCACACACGTTAAGACGTGTAAAAAGTGTGTACAGCCATTTGCACACCTAAAGTTTGTAAAAACAACACATTTGTTTTTGCAGTGCGAACTACGCAGTCACGCATTCATATGCGTAACTGTGTAGTGGCGCGCTAGCTTGCGCGGAAGGCACAGGAAAATCAGTTTCCCTGTGCCCTCCTGAAACTGCCGTACAGTCGTGCATTAAGATTGGCTTTGAGTAACACTCTGCAGGGTCTGCCAGAAACTGGAATTGGAATTCTACTTCAATTCCACATCGTGGGATTAAAGGGGAAGAAATGAGATCGTACAAATCTAAAAGGGCATCCGAAGGATAAATTGAAAATAGAACACATATTGTTCACATTTTAAGAAGGGAACAAGTCACTCTCAAACTGCCCAATGCTCTTTTTTCATGATCTTTTTTATCTTGACATGACTTTGACATGATCTTTTTTTGACATAACTTGATCTTGACTTGACTTTGACATGATCTTTTTTCAATTAGCCAATCAAATAAGTATCTACTCTTGTTGTGTAGATCGTCCCTTTATGGTTTCATACCCAGCAAAAAAAAAACAATTAATCATGACAGATTTGAGTATCACTGACGTGTGAGGTTTATAGAAAAAACCATTTATTTATTTTAACGCATGATTGATTTCTTACTGATTGATTATTGATTTGATTATTTATTTCACCGCATTAATTGATTTATTTAAAAAGACAAATAAATCGTTGCTCACAGTAGTTAATTCACTAGCTCGCTCGAAAAATTGTGTTGGTTGTAGAAAAAGAAATAAAAAATGAAGGAACTCACGAATTTTCTAGCTCCTTCGCGATTTCCGCTCGCGCTGATAGGATGGCGGGATGGCTTTCATGTTTACGAAATTGAATTTTCGGCTGACGTGGGTCTTTTGGGATTTCGAGAGGCTGTAGGCTCTTGACTGTTCCACGGAATCTCGAGACTCGGACGAGCCTCCAGGAAAGTAGCACTGTCAGCATTGATCGCCGGAGTATCTTCGTCGAGTGCCCTCGAAAATTCCATTTCGGAAGATGGCTAAAAAAGGCCCTTCCGAAAAGTCTCCAGTCATGCTTTAAAATTGCTTTCCCAAAGTGCGCGTGTGAATATCTCGAGGAAGACGATTGGAAAAATTACACTTTCTCGCGGATCACTGAGGAACTGTTATTTACTCCAAAGTCGTAACCGATCCACCGAACTGTAACTATTTCGAAAATTACAGACTCTGAATTGGACCTGATACAAAATTTTAGGTACCGAAACTGATATGGCCGGCAGGTCGCTTTGGTGGTGTATCCTGTGAAATGGAACCGTTCAGCGCCCTGAAGTGACAGGTTATTTTTCCGGAAGCAGGTGTGAAAAAAAGTTGCCAGCTACTTTCCCATTCCCCTCTTGCAGTATGATAGAGCATGATATGTCAATTAAATGCAATTTTCGGAAAAAGAAGGGCACCACAGTACTCAAAGGCAAACTATCTAATTACAGATGGAAATTATTTAAAGTTGCTATGGGGTTAAGTCAACGTGTTACCACCGAGCTGAAATTTTTCCCGGGCCTTTATAACCTCTTTGCTAATCATCCTGTGCAGTTGAAATACGATCCACAGTTCCGTTTAGTACAGTCGTGCGGTCGCTGAAAAAGCCCGGAATCGGAGAAAATTAAAAGACAGCTAGTTTTTGACAGGTGTTTTTGTAGGTGCCGCGGGTGCTATATCCAAGTTTGCCTAAAAATCGGGGTGTAGGGTTCTTTTTAGGAGATGAAAGGAGAAGGGGGTGGATTAATGTCAAACTACAACCTCTACGAGGTCGGTGCCGTGAGACAAAATGTTCAGAAAAATCCGGGCTTTAGTTTTGTCCACAGCGCCGAAGTTGTGGAAGTTCATTTTGGGGATGAAAAAGTGGGGTGAAATTTGGAATAATCAGTTTTAATTCAATAACTATTTTTTTTTAAATCGTACACTTTTTGTTCAAAGGGGAATGTCGTAGCCCTTGAAAAGACGCGTCGATCGAGTATTTTATAATGACTCTCTGATAATATTTTCACCCCCAAAAAAATGGTTCAAAAACAAACAAAAAAATGTTCATTGAATAACTCAAAAACAATCGGTTTTTCGGGTATGGTTCATATGTACGAAATGTCGAGAATAATTTTCTCCATATTTTCTTTGCTATGGACCACCCTTGAATTTCGATTTTCCAACCCCTCTCAGGGGTTGAACATTCAAAATGCAATTCTGGGAAAACTATTGACCGCACGAATTCGCCGTCGTGGAAGAATTTGTAGCTTGAACCCTCAGCTACATTTTTGTCCAAAACGTCAAACTCGTATCTCTTTAGTTTCGGTCAATAGTTTTCCCAGAATTTCATTTTTAATTTTCAACCCCTGAGAGGAATTCGAAAATGCAAAATTCAAGGGTTGTCCATAAGAACGAAAATATAGAGAAAATTATTCTCTACATTTCGTACATTTGAACCATTCCCGAAAAATCGATTGTTTTTGAGTTATTCAATAAACAATTTTTTTGTTAATTCTTCAACAATTCTTTTGGAGGTGAAGATATTATTGGAGAAGGTTGATCGAATACACGATCGACGCGTCTTTTCAAGGGCTACAACGTTTCCATTTGAACAAAAATTGTATGAATTTGTCCTGAAGAGTTATCGAATGAAAACTGTTATTCAAAATTTCACCCCACTTTTTCACCCCCAAAATGAACTTCCACGACTTCGGCGCTATGGACAAAAATAAAACCCGGATTTTTCTGAACATTTTGTCTCACGGCTCCGACCTCGTGGGGGTTATAGTTTGGAATTAATCCACCCCCAACCCCTAAAAACACCCTACACCCCTATTTTTAGACAAACTTAGTTTTAACACCCGTGGCACCTACAAAATCACCTGTCAAAAAACTAGCCTTCTTCTAATTTTTTCCGATTCCAATATACAGCACGACTGTACTTGTTTTTCAGAAAAAAATCTGAAACTCGACGTATTTTGGGGGCTAATTACGTCACGCTTGTGGAAAACTCCCGATCATTTTTCAGTACATTACTAATATCTGCTAAGTGAATGTTACCGCGGTGCTGAAAAAGTGGGTACGGTTCGACTAATTATCGGACTAACCCTTGGTACCGCAAAAAAGGAGGATTCACAGTACCGTGATACAATTATTAATGTTTTTGATAGCGAATTTGTGCGAAAATCAAGCACACAAAATATTCGACTGTTCAATCATGGCAACGCCGTAGACGGCACAAATGCTATCTATCTTATCGATAGTCGGTAATTATGCCCGGGAACCTCAAACTACTCGGTCAGGATAATTATCAACGAATATTATTGGTACTTATTCTCTTAATTAGTAATAACTACTTAATATTGATTTGATAACTATGTTCAGAAATTATACATTTCTAGACATTTCTAGGCAAAGACAAAGCAACGCGGATTTTTTCTTCATACATATGTTTGTTTTTTTTTAGAATATCGGAAAATTATAAAAGTTCTTGATTTCTTCGAGATTATAGACAGCTTTAGTACACACTTTTTCTTTCCAGCGGAATTTTTTTTTACTCGGATCGATATTCATTTTTGACCGCTCCTTGGGCCGATATTGAGGTTAGGAACGGGGCGCCTATTTCTCTAACTTCGCGACACTTCTGCCAACCTGGGCATTATGATATACCACGATTTACGACGTTGCCAATTCGTTTCGCGTTAATTGAGCGAGAAAAAGTTATAGGAAATGATTATACAAAGTAATGAAAACACTTAATGTAATCACCGAATGTTCAGAAATGCATATTTTTAGAAATAGATGTACAAAAATCGTACGTTTAATATGACGATTATTTGACAGCTAACAGTTGGTAACAGTCAATCGGCTCCATACATAAGCATAGGGCGCTCCCCTTGTGTTGATGTAATGTGGTTGAATTTTCGGGAGGTTTCTCACTATAAAATTATCGGAAGGATATACCTAAAGTTTTAAGGTTATCGAGTAAATAAATTACTTTTTTGGCATAAAAATTGTCGAGAAAATGGTGAAAAATATGGAAATTATATTACAAAGCCTACTTAATTTCTAATTTTATACTTTTTTTAGGTATATCCTTCCAATAATTTTCAGCCAGTTGATCAATAACTTTTGTGAGCTATAACACGAGCAGTTTTTCAAAAGACGCCTAAAGGCGTACCTTATAACGCTGCCATTTTGTTTTGTATAAAAAAGAAAAAAAAATAACACTTGAAAGTTGTAAAAAGATAATGTCAAAATCTTAAAATGATGCGATTATTTTATCACCAGTAAAAAATTCATGAAAAATCACTCAATTTCGGGCGTCTCAAGGGATTTTCCCCCTTAAAGTTTAAAGTATGGCCGACTATTAGAAGCTGTAGCTCATTCAATTTTAGGAATATTTTAATGAACATTTCAAGGAGTATAGCTAAAAGGTGATACTATCGAACGAAAACATTTTTAGAAAATGCACTTTTTTACCCACCCAGGTACATGTAGCCCGTTGAAAAATATTTTCGCGCGCAAATGACAATATTTCGAATGCAAAGACATCGAAAACAATGGCAAAACAGTTATTTACTAAAAGACAAGACTGTAACAAAGCAGTAGAATTTCTAACCGCGACAAGCCATTTTTTCAAACGAAATGTGTAGAATTATTTATCTACAGATGGCAATTATTTTAATAGTATGGCAATGTGGCAACGGAAATGACAATATGTCGAAAGCAGAGCTAAGGAATGGAAAAATGAATTCTTCTTCTAGTGAGAAGGAAAAACGTAAAAAAGTAGCAACACTTATAGTCACTGTGATTTTTTAAAAATTGTCACATGTCGAATTATTCAATATAATGAAAAATATTCAAAAAATATTCGTACGATAAAAATAATAATATGTCGATGGCAACGGTATCAAAGGCAATGGATAAAACGATTCTAAACTAAACACAAAAGATCGTAAAAAAACTAGGATCATTTATGACTACAATAAAAAAAAACTTGAAACCTTTTTGTTACATGTCGAACTATCTCACTATATATGAAAATTATACAAAACATCTATAGGACGGAGATGGCGACATGTGGAAGGCAAAGATTTAACAGTTCTATCGTGAAATAAAAAACTAAAAATAGTCACATTCATGACGGCAATGAAGAATTGGAAATTCATTTCGTATCGAACTACCTAACTATAAATGAAGATTATTTGTGAAATATTCCAAAGGCGCAAATGGCAATACTTTCCAATAGCTTGCAGAAACATATCCTCCAATAAAAAAAATCTTATAGCAGTTTTACGATATGATGATATTTTTATCATCCATTTGAGTTTTATTACATGTTATTCTTCCCGCTCGATCCAGAGATCTTGTACACAATTTCAATCACTAAGCTTTCACTCATGTAATATTTAAGTATTTTTCCACGCCGCTACTCTTCCACTACACGCTGCGTATAGTGGATAATTATATAGTGGATGATAATATTTTGCTGTGTGTGAATACTATGCTTAGCGGCCTCTGCTTTATCCCTCTCTGTTTGTCTCTCTTGCACAGTTTAGTAATACGCTGGGCGCCAAAGCAGAGCTATACAGGGTGTCCCAGAACTGAATGCGTTCCCTGAAATAGGGGGTTGGGGGTGAAATTCTGAGTCGATTGATATAAGCAAGTATGGGTCTCAGATCGACCCCTGAATTCTTATTAATTTTTAAAGGCAAGCCAATCTGGTGCGCCCGATGAGCCAGCGTACGTCGGTGAGCGATACGCGCGTGATTGGCCCGCCTTTAAAAATTGATAATAATTCAGGGGTTGATCTGGGACCCATACATGCTTATGTCAATCGACTCAGAATTTCACCCTCTACCCCGCATTTCCGGGAACGCATTCAATTCTGAGACACCCTGTGTAGCATTCAAATGATGTTATAAAATGCACGCAGTTCACACATAGCCATATAATTCGTAATTCGCGGTATTTTCTGATTCTCTTATGTAATTTAATTGAACAGTATTCCCGGGCTATGTCAGTGGGGAAGCCCATTCGATTTCTCATGTTTTAAGGGGGTCATCCCACGCTACAGCCTTTATTTCGCTTTTTTGGGATTTTTTGGAGATGCGCCGCGGGGTCCTTCACAAGTTGAACTGACCTGACTGAAGTGACGTGATCCACACTTATTCCTAGCAAAGAAAGGTTGCGAGGTCGATCTCTCCGATTTCGATAAAATTTGGCATGCTTGTAGAATGGATAAAAATAGGCGACACGTATCTTTTTATATCTGCGGAAGCCGATTTTCAAGGGTTGAAACGCACCCTCGAAAATTGGGGTGTTTTTCGTTTTTCGCCGATAACGTTTTAACGGTACGAGATATGAAAAAAATTCAAATTACAACAATGTTTGTTTATTCGTGTACTATAAATTGGAGATGAGAATGATAACGTTATCGACGAAAAACGAAAAGCACCCCTTTTGAGGGTGTGTTTCACCCCTTAAAAATCGGGTCCCGCAGGTATAAAAAAATACGTGTCGCCTATTTTTACCCATTCTACAAGCATGCCGAATTTAATCGAAATCGGAGAGATCGACCTCGCAACCTTTCCTTGTCAGGAGCGAGTAGATTCCTGGCTATTATCGACGAACCTCGGTACGTAAGAGCTGGTCACTAGTACCAAGCCCATTGAAGCTGTAAAGAATAATTGAATAGGCTGGCTATTAGCATCCAAACATTTTAACGTACTGCAGGCAACACTTCATCGTCATTATAATAATGTTACAGTAATTGGTTGCTATAAAGTAACCTTTAATCAAGAAATTATTGTATCTGAGCCTAATTCGTACACATGTGTAAGGTGACATGCATACCTCATCTTAGACTGAAGTATTTCGTCTCGAAATATTTCAACACACGTTGACCTACATATGTTTTTTTAATTTTCCATTTTTTATTTGAGTAACTAATGCCCTGAAACTGATTCTATTTCCTTATAATAATAGATCTTAATGAATATATGCTTGGTTTTGAATTAATACGATGTCATTTATTCAAATATTTATCGTAAAATAAAAAGTATGTCATCTTAAACACAACTCCCCTACATGGAATTTGGTTGTCCTATACTAACGATTTGACTCAATTTTTAGAACACAGAATTAGATAATTATTTTTTGGAGAATTTTTTAACTACTATAGTAGTCGTTTTTTCACACAATGAGTTCTTTCACATAAAAAGTTTAAAACAATGCATGTTATACTTACTCTATCCTGGAAGGATGGCTTGTTGTGACGTGGTCCAACCCTTCCAAAGGATAAAAAAAGGAAAAATAAAATTGTTGGTCTGTAGCTGCTGGTAAGAAAAATATAACTTCGAGAACAATCATCGATAAAAGGGTACGAATAATGATTTCCACTCTATCTTGTTTTAAAGTTGCTTGTTGTGTTTTTTGCGACACTTGGATCACCAGATCCAAGCCAATCTCATCCGTATACTACACTGTAAGATTGCTTTGTGGAAAGACACATGGGACCTTACGTAGACAGTAGCATGTCAGAAGCAGCCAAGGTACACCCTTGTAAGCACATCTATTTTTTGTCGCATCTCTCGACCCTACTTTCGTATATATTCAGTCGACAAAGCTTTATTTTCTTATCGATCAACTATGATTACCGTATTTTCGTAAAAGTCCTATACAAATGGCACAATCGATAATGAAAAAAAATTATTTCATAAAGATTTATCGATGACTTTATTTTTATTCAACATTTTGATCGTCATAATAATGTGCATAATAATGTATAAAAATGAATATGCGTATTATCATGCTTGAATGATTATCATTGAAAACATATTTATGAATGAATATCACGATACAGAAATAACTTATATCGACGAAATATTAACTGAATGATCTTTTCCAAATATTGTAATCCATTCGTTTTGGGTAATTCTAACAATGCCACAAATTTACAATAATTTCAATGAACTTGTGATAATCCATAAACTATTTTACACAATTTTATGTCATTTAGTATTTATATATACTCAGCTATGGAGTTATTTCCATGTTGAGAGTAATGTTTTACATAATTTATTTCTTATACGTATGTATCATTTATAGTACGTTTATATATATGGGATGGTTATTGTGTAGGTGATGTCTGAATTTCTTAAGTAGCCCCCTGAGAATATAATTGAAAAACGTTAAAAAATGTGTGTCAAGTTTAAGAGGGTTCGGAAATGTTTAACTCGTACCACTGAGCGATGCAGTTTTTAATGTAAAACGCATAAGGTTTTTCCATTTGTTACAATCTTTTTTTCCATGTAAAACCATTTTTTTAAAATAATTTTTATGCACGATCGTAGAGCTTGTGACTTCTAATTAATGTGAAAAATTCGTCGATGACGTTTTAACGGTACGAGATATGAAAAAATTTATATTTTAACAATGTTTTTTTTTCATGTACTATATATTGGAGATGAGAACGATAACGTTATCAACGAAGAAAGAAAAACACCTCTATTTTCGAGGGTGCGTGTCACCCCTTAAAAATCGGGTTTCACAGATATAAAAAAATACGTGTCGCCTATTTTTACCCATTCTACACGCATGCCAAATTTCATCGAACTCGGAGAGATCGACCTCGCAACCATTCCTTGTAAGACTAAACGAAAATCGAATTTTCGAAATCTTAAGATTACGCGGACCCCTGATGGGGTCTTCTCACTTTAGACGCTGATAAAGGCTATTTTCATTAATTTTTTTGATAGGTTTATATTATAGATATTGATACGAAAGTTATTACACTTAATAAATACACGATCGAAATACATTTTTTTTTTTATTTATTTAAGTCATTATTAATAGACGAAAATGGTAGTTAAAAAAATTTCCTAAAAAAATTGTAGTTCTGCGCTGTTGATTAAATCTCGGAGATGGATCATCCGAACCAAAAAAATCATACGGTTTTAGATACAGTATGTTAATGGCTATAGCGCATATCATACGATTTTTTATATATGCAAAAACAACAAAATGGCGGATATTTTTCGAAAAAAAAAAAAAAAAAAAAAAAAAGTGTTTTTCTCACCGTTCTTGGCAAAAAAATAGTAAAGATCAAAATTTAAAAAAATCCTTGACATGCGCTATAGCTATAGTTGTAAATAATATGTGGTTGAAATTTCACAAGGATCGGTTCAGTAGTTTCGAAAATTTTATCAACAAGCCGTCGAAAAACGTTGTTTCGAGAAAAAAGCGTTTAAATTTTGTTTTGGTTACATAAATATATTTTTTTTAAATTATGTATTTCGAAAGTGTATTTATTAAGTACAACAACTTTTATATCAATATTTATAATATAAACCAATCAAAAAAATTCATGAAAATATCCATTTTTAGCGTCTAAAGTGAGAAGACTCCTTAAGGCCTTAGGCCACCCTAGAGGCCGAAAAAATAGCCTTTTTGGGGATTTTTTTTTCAAACAAACTGCAAAATAAATCGAGATTACAAAAATGGGTGTTTATCATACATATCAGTGACTGTATACGATAATTTTTTTCAAGCGTTTAATTCCAAAATGGCGGCTGTTCAGCGTTTATCTCAAAACTGCATTTTTTAAGTTGGCCGGAAAACATAACTCAGACAATTTTCAACCGATTCACTTGAAATGTTGAATATATCTTAAAAAATACATTGTCTATGGAAGTACGTAGGATTTTTTTTCATATTGCACAGTTCATTTGTTATTAACAATCATCTGACGATTTTTAGGAAAATTTTCAACTTTCCCAAAATTTGCCTAAAAAATCGTCAGATAATTGTCAATAAAAAATGAACTATGCAATATAAAAAGGCAAATTTTCAACTTTCCAAAAATTTGCCTAAAAAATCGTCAGATAATTGTTAATAAAAAATGAACTATGCAATATAAAAAAAAATCCTACGTACTTCCATAGACAATGTATTTTTCAAGATATATTCAACTCTTCAAGTGAATCGGTTAAAAGTTGTCTGAGTTATGTTTCCGGCCAACTTAAAAAAATGCAGTTTTGAGATAAACGCTGCACAGTCGCCATTTTGAAATTAATCGCTACAAAAAAATTATTACATACAGTCACTGATATGTATGATAAACACCCTTTTTTGTAATTTCGATTTATTTTGTAGTTTTTCTGAAAAAAAAATCCCCAAAATCCCTCAGATGACTGCACGTCATCATCCCCGGTTTGCTCGTATGGAAAAGCGTCGGCAAGTCTTGTAGCATGGATCGAATTTACCGAGTAACATGGGCTCTGTCCTTAGTCATAGCACGGCGCGCGGGAAGCACCCCCCTGCCCCGTCCGTATCATCGCGCAACGGTGTGCGTGTCTA
Organism: Ophion obscuratus; assembly: GCA_964007375.1. Classification (NCBI taxonomy): domain Eukaryota; kingdom Metazoa; phylum Arthropoda; class Insecta; order Hymenoptera; family Ichneumonidae; genus Ophion; species Ophion obscuratus. The sequence goes on from OZ023313.1 coordinate 11,301,293, forward strand.
TACCGTGTGTGTGTGCGCGAAGGCAGTAGAATCCCTTTTGGTAGCGGATACATCGAATGTGTGCTGTCGTTGTGTGAACTCCCTAGGAGTAAGTATCGAAAAGGGGGGAGAGGACAGGGGGCACGGGGTATGTTAGCCACGAGTCTTTTTCAGAGGGGTGCGTGCCCCTTGTAGCGGGAAGCTTGTTCACCCCCGTTACCGAGCTCGCTGGCTAGTGTTCGACCCGCCTCAACCAAGCTCGCATGCTTCTTTCTTTATGCCAGCTATCCAAAACAGTTACTGTTTTCCGCTGAAAATCAAATTGTTTACGGACGAAAAAGAAAAAAACGACACAATTTTGATATCAAATTTAGGCGAACCTATTTATCGTCGGTAGTAAAAAAAAAAATAAACGTACAAAAACAGTTGCGTCCAATGGTGAATGTAAAGAAGACAATGAATTTCCAAAACACGATTTCTTCTTTTTAAACTATCATGTGCTGAGAAAAAAAGTGATAGACTTTGTTGATATGACGGCTGAGTACACGAACGATTTTTTTTTATTCGTCCACATCGATCTTGCATGATCAACGATGCGCTTTGCTCGACGATCTTGTATGCGGTGCAAAAATAGTATTTGAATCGTCACCGAGACAAAGCCCAACGTGGTTTTATTCGTAATGGGGTGCGACGTTGATGTCTGAATTGGAACTGGAATTGGAATTACGTGTGTTTACATGTGACATTTGTCGAATTTATTTTTTACGGAGCCGAAGAGTGACTTTTTAGTGGGGGATATTGTAAGCTTCAGGATGAGACATTCACCAACTCAGCATTACTTCACGAGCTGTCCAAGATGGCAGATGACCAACGTCTTTCGTGCTCAAATCAAATTCGCAGTGATAAGGTAAATTGAAGCGGATTTGGGACATTTTCGAGGCAATGCGAACCAGGTGTGAGTGCGAGAGAGATAGCAACAGTGGCGCCGATGGCAGAGCGAAAGAGACGGGGGGAAAATGCCCATGTCACTTTGCCGAGTGAGAGATGTACCGCGTGATGTGCGTGTAGGAGGAAGATAGCTGCTTATCCGTTTCTTACTTTGCCTCACTTTGGCTCAATTTCCGCTCTGGTGGGGCACAAAGCGAGACGAACTTTTGCCCGAAATGTCAATCTCTCGGGAAACAAAGTACGCAATGGTTTTTTACCGACTGAGCAGCCCCTTGAGGCGGGAGTCTGAATTATAAAGTCTAAAAAAGCGTTTTTCGGGAATTTTTTTGGAAGGAAAAAAACAAGTGAGTCCAGTAAATATTGAGGTATATTTTCATGTATATTAAAAAGGTATGAAAAAATTGTTTTCAACATGAATCAATAAATGACTGCAGTGCCCAATCGGCGGGACAGATGCAACTAGTAATTCTTGACTGAAACAAAAAAAAACAATTAAATTTTCAGTTGTCATGTATTTTTCTTCTGGGTGAATTAAGAAAAAGTTGAAAAAATGGAGAAATTCTAACTTTTCTCAGGTTTGAAAAAAAATGTGTTTCAATAAAACAGTTTAACGTGCTATAAAAATGATTTGAAGAGACTTTTCAACAACTTTTTTAGTTCACTTAGAAGAGATTTTCATACTGAAGAAAATAAACTTTGGTTTGATTCAATAGATCGTTTAGTTATTTTGCTATCACGCCCGCCAATTTGGAAAAATTCTAAAAATGAAAACTGGAGAAAACTTGCTTCGAAGTTTTCAATAGGAGGAAATATCAATATTAAATATGAATCGCTTCTCTGCTTTCGGCCTTGTATTTTCGAAAATATTTACAATTGGCCTCTGTAACTTTGTAAATATATTCTTGGATAGTTTATCTATCGATTTAAGCAATTAAAAACACGGTTTTTCGGACCTTCTAATTCAGGCTCCGGCCTTAAGGTCGTGTTAAACAGATGTGGGTGCGAGAGAGATAACAATAACGGCGTCAACAACAGACCGAGAGAGACACTCGCTCAGTCGGTAACCAAATCTGTAATCAACTGTTTTCAAATGGATTTGAGTTTTAGAGACGGAATTATCTACTATGCGATTTTCACTTTAACAAACTCTACAACATTGTGGTCGAAAAAATCGTCTATTTTTGAATATAGTTGAATCTAAGATACGGAATAGGGACAAAGCGGAAATTAAAGTTTATGATCACTTTAAGAAGGTTGAAGTGTTAGCCGCAATCCAAGATTTCATTTTTTAAATATCTGTTATTATCTAGAATATATTGAGATTTTACGATCTTTTTAAAAAAATTTCACTTTGAACCCCAACGTTAAAAAATAGTTTGAGGTATGTAGTTTTACGTGCGATTAGATGGACAAGACTTTCACACTATGGGTGATGTATTTTTTTTCTATTTAGCACCGAGATAAAACATTTTTCACAACGGATTAAGACAGGATTCTACTTTGAAACCATGAAAAAAACGCTATTTTCGTGAATTTTTTCTGAGAATACTATTAAAGATATCGATATGGGGTTTAAACTCTTCAATAAATACACTCTTTAAGTACATAAAAAAAAAATTTTAAATGTATTTTATTCATTTTTTGTACACGTAAAATATGTTTAAAGCCAACGCCTCGAAAAGCAGGTACCGTTGCCGTGGTCGTGAAATCTTCCCGACGGATGGTCTGAGACAAAAAAATCAAATAGTTTCATGTTCAGTATGTCTTCAGGAACCGACATAACTAGAATATTTTATATACGGGCAAAATTAACAAAATGGCGGCTAAAATACGAAAAAAAATGCGTTTTTTGTTGTCTTTTTTTGCAATAAAAAAATAGTTCTAATCAAAATTTTAAGTTGATTGTAGTTAGGTCAGTTGGTACACACATGTAGAATATGTGTTCCAAATTTCATAAGGATCGGTTCAGTACTTTTTGAGTTATCACGACCACGGTACTTGAAAATGTCGTTTCGAGAAAAACGCGTTTAAAGTTTTGGTGAGTCCGGGCCGCGCGCCGGGCGGGTCACAATAGCGCGCTCAGGTAGGTGCGTTCGAAAGGCGAAAAAGGATAGTCAGACTGCTTGGAACTTTATAAAATTTTGACCGAACATTCTTGAATATATTTACTTTCGAAAAATGTAAAAAAAAAAAAAAAATTTTTTTGAAAGTTTCAAAGTAGAATCCTGCCTTAACGCAAACTGAACCTTTGTAAACATTTAGAAAAACAAACCCCATCTTGCTCATCGTGAACCATACACAGGGTGTTAGGAAGGTCGAAGCAAATCCTTAAGGGAGTGATAGGTCATGTCGTTAGGAACATATCTAACCTAGGTTACCTTAGTCCAAAGTCTAAGATTTTTTAGTTATCATCGTAATTATGGTTTTTGGAAAATTTCCCAAAATTAGGTACTAAGTCGTTCATAATGTTCAAACAGACAATCATTGGTAACTAAAAACTTATTTGCGTCCTAGCTCATTGTGTATTCAATCGACAAGCACCAATACAATCATCTGTATCCACAGAACTAACTAAATGGAACGTGTTGAATAATTAAAAACTTGTCAAAAAGTAAAAATACCTCTTATGTCAATGCTATTTGAAAACAATAGCATTAACATAAGAGGTAAACGAGTTAGTACCTAGTTTTGAGAAATTTTCCAAAAATCATACTTACCATTATAACTCGAAATCCTTAGACTTTGGACTAACGTAAAGTAGGTTAGATATGTTTTTAACGAGGTGACCTATCGCCCCCTTAAGGCTTTGCATCGACCTTCCTAACACCCTGTATATTCAATATCGAACCATCAAGGTTCAATGAAAGATTACGAATCTTGGCTGCCGAATGAAGAGCATTGCTGCCAACCTCAATGCCCGCACGGTCTCCGTATTTCGGCATCAATTAATATTAATTAATGATAATAATAAATAAATAATCTTGTGACATAAATATAAATAGGCATAATAATAAATTACTCAACATTTTATTCTGCGTTTTATAAAACATTCGCTCGCGCAGTTTTTTCGTAATAATCATCGATAATGTTATACTTTTCCAAGTTGCTAGTAACACGAACATTTTTATTATTTACGTAAGACAAATATAAAAATGCATAATTTTGCCCTTTAATATTTTAAAGGGCATTTAATATTTTAAAGGACGTTTTAATTTCAAAGGGCATTTTAAAGGGCATATTTTAAAGGGCATTTTGCCCTTTAATATTTTATGAAAAATTAGCATGTAGGGAATAAATATATACCTCGTATGCATTTTTTGAGGTTCATTGGGAAAAAAGTAGTACATTTTTCTTCTATCATATACGTGGAGATTATCAAGTTATTTCGAGAACCGCAGGGCATTAGAGCTAAGCCTGCGCTTTTCCTCCATCGAGGCTATAGTACATATAGCTTTTTTTTACTGATTGGTAATTAACGAATTTTTATTCTTTATTAATTCTCTACTAATTATTTTTTACCTTTTTGATGAACTTATAATTTAAATAACTCTCAAGGGTCCAATTGTTATCCCAAATTTTGTTTCGACAGCCCACCAATTTCATAATCTAAAAATGTTTTAAACAATTGCCATTAGTTTCGATATAAATTTCGTGTATCTTCGATTTCACGAAATCTTCGCCATATAATGAAAATAATATTTGTAAACCCTTTTCGAAGATTTATACAAAATAACACCATCTAAGAATGTTCTGTTATGGCTTGTACATAAACGAAGTGTACATGCGGAATAGCCGCGATGGTCATTTTAAAAGAAAAGAATCTTCAAAATCAAATGAAGCATATACAAAATAATACAGTAAAATGGCAGAGCAAAAGCTCAAAAGGCCAGCTATCGTTCTTTGAATTCGGTCATTACGATCGAAAATGTATGGAAAAGTGATATATTTGAAATGTCATGGATTAGCCATTCCCTGTTAACGGTATATTCGTTAATTACGATTTACTAGAAGGGATAATAAACCGGGTGCACTGTGTACATAAGGGATGAGCTATAAAGCGAGCAATATATGCGCAGTAATGCTGATAACGCGGCGGCAGGAAATATTATCTTATTTAACCAGGCTCTATTTATGGTATTGAGTTTAGCGCAACGGTATCACGGTGGCACTGAATGATCACAACTTAGATTTGAACAGTACACAATTCAACCCCTAAAGTCATTACGATTTAATAAGAAATATTTACAAAAAAATAACTAATATTTGTCAAACAAAGATCGTCAACATTTGTCGTGTTTATGGAAGTGCATCGACAATTTCGTTTACAATTGTACGAAACAAATGTGGTCGCTGTAAATATTTTATCGGCCCTCAACGACAGAATGACTATTAGAAAGGAATCATCATACAATGTGTAAGAAATATGGGAAGATTTTTTTTTTTAATACTCATTTTTAGCCTAACAATGATAATAAAGGAACAAGATTGGTGGAAGAGGTACATTATTTTTTTACCCTGAGTATAACGAAAAATATAATTGTATCGAAGCTTTTTTCAACGAATTTTTTTTTGTATTGCTCAATTTTTGGCACAAATATTACTGAAATATTTTTGAAGATTCTTATTAGGGACCCGTAACTTAAGCCTTAATAGTCACACTGGGTCCACAGGACCCAGGAATTATATTTAACATTATTTTGATGCCGTACAACTTTTTTTCCAATAAAACATACATTTTTTTATATGCGTAAGCGTTTCATTCTTTCCTTCTAAATCGCACCTGCGTTGGATGAAATAAATATACTTTTTGAAAAGTCCACAGAAACCGTTATGTCTATTTAAAAGTACATTGTTTCCAGATTATAAAACCATTTGTTTTTTTTTCGTTTTTTGCTAATAATTACAAGAGTTACAGCAATTTTAAAAAAAGTCATTTTTCACGAGCTTTTTTGCATAATTTTTTTTGCATATTTAAAATTTAATTTTTGATTTCTAACCAACATCCTTGTATTAAACAAGGTTCAAAATTATACCTCACAATTTTTTTCATATCGCTCAATGCATTATTTCATTATTTATAATAATTTAAAAACGCCTTGGTCCCATGGACCCAGTATGACTACGACGTGATTCTAGCTAAGTGTGACTACTAAGGGTTAAGGTTGCTATGGGGTTAAATCAACATATTACCACAGAGCTGATTTTTTTCTGGATCTTTATAACCTCATTGCTGATCATCCTGTGCAGTTTGAATACGATCCACAGTACCGTTTTTTAGAAAAAAAATCGGCAACTCGATGTATTTCGTGAGCTAATCACATTACCCTTATGGAAAACTCCCGATCATTTTTCGGTACAATATTAATATCTGCTTTATGAATGTTACCACGGTGCCGAAAAAAATAGGTAGGGTTCGACTAATTATCGGACTAACCCTTGGTACCGTGAAAATGAGGATTCACAGTACCGTTATAAAATGATTAATGTTTTTGATAGGGAATTTGTGCGAAAATCAAGCAGACAAAATATTAGACAGTGCAATCATGGCAACGTCGTAGACGGCACAAATGCTACCTATCTTATCGGTATTCAGTAATTATACCCGGGAACCTCAAGCTACTCGGTCAGGATAATTAACAACGATTATTATTGGTACTTATTCTCTTAAGTAGTAATAATTACCTAATATTGATTTGATAACTATGTTCAGAAATTATACATTTCTAGACATTTCTAGCCAAAGACAAAATAACGCGGATTTTTTTTTATAAATCATTTTTTTTTTTAATATCGGAAAATTATTAGTTTTTGGTTTCTTCGAGATTATAGACAGCTTTAGTACACACTTTTTCTTTCCAGCGGATTTTTTTTCACTCCGACCGATATTCATTTTTGACAGCTCCTTCGGCCAATATTGAGGTTACGAACGGGGCGCATATGTCTCTAACTTCGCGACACTCCCGCCAACCTGGACATTATGATATACCACGATTTACGACGTTGCCAATTCGTTTTGCGTTAATTGAGCGAGAAAAAGTTATAGAAAATAATTATACAAAGTAATGAAAACACTTGATGTGATCACCGAATGTTCAAAAATACATATTTTTACAAACAGATGTAGAAAAATTGTTCGAAGACGGACGTTTAATATGACGATTATTTGAAACCTAACAATTGGTAACAATCAATCGGCTCCATGCATAAGCATAGGGCGCTCCCCTCGTACTTCACCCCGATGGCTCAACCCTATAACAACCTTAAAACTGCGAAAGGAGAGTTTAGATAGTAATAAAAATAAAGCAAAGAAAAAATAAAAGATTTTCGTTGGATCTTAACAACGCAAACTTCAACACCACAAAATATGAACGATATCGCACCCTTTATTGAATATGCAAGATTTTCACCATTTGAATATAGTTTCTTATCGATCTGAAAAATGCAACTTTTTCTTTTTTTTTGCTGTGAGTCAGCTTCCCCGAAAGCTGGTTCAACGGATGGATTAGACGGAGCGGCGTCTTTGACGCTTCGAGGGTGACGCGAGTAACCCCTCTTTTTGCTTCACGGGCAATTACAACCCCAAGGTTTTTACTGTTCCTCTGGATTCCTAGCCCACAGACCGTGGAAGCGCACATATAGTGTGCAGTATTACAGCGTTGTCGTGGGAAAGTCGTTCTCAACAATATTTCAGCCAACAGGCTAGTATAGCAAACTTTGGAAAAAAAAACTCAAGGTGTGACTACAGTTAGTCTAGCGCCTAAAACGTTTCATCCCTACTGCAAACTGTACCCAGTCATTTTCGAATGAGGCCTAACAATATACAATTAAGCGGGGAGATACCTTTAGGCGTGGAAAAAATTGCTGAATTTCATGTTTTTTTTTTTTAAAGGAAAGATTTCTTCACCATTTTTTAGACTTAGGGTGCGTTTTATTACCACGTTTGGCTGTTACGTGGTATTTTTTTCATTAATCTTTAAAAGTGACGAAGGTAGGGCACGATCTTTTAATAAAAATTTTAATACAATTTTATAAATTTAATAAAGATAACAAAGATTAATATTAAATTAATAAAGATTAAATAATAAATAAAGATTAATAAAAAGAAAAGCAATGAAGATTTTTCTTTCACTAACACTCATACGCACAATATGAACCAAGAAAAAGTGAGAAATGTTGAAAATCGACGAAATCGTACGCTTTGAAACAAAAAGATTACATTTTCCGAAAACAACAATGCCCACATTTTACAATAAAAAAAAAGCTTTTCAAAAAAATTATGATAAACATTTATGGTCATGTTTCAGACAATAAGGTTAGAAAGATTTATACCAAATTTCATCAGAATCGGTCGATTAGTTTTTCAGCTATACATCACGCCAGTTTTGAAGACAGTACACTGAAAAAAAAATTCAGTTGGTTTAACAAAATGTATCTTTAAATACGTTCAACTTGATTTTTGATTGGCATAACAAACATTTTGTTAATCTAACGATAGTTTTAGTGGTGTGAACTGTAGCTTATTTAGCTACAGTTCACACCACTAAAACTATCGTTAGATTAACAAAATGTTTGTTATGCCAATCAAAAATCAAGTTGAACGTATTTAAAGATACATTTTGTTAAACCAACTGAATTTTTTTTTCAGTGTACTGTAGCTTATTTAGCTACAGTTCACACCACTAAAACTATCGTTAGATTAACAAAATGTTTGTTATGCCAATCAAAAATCAAGTTGAACGTATTTAAAGATACATTTTGTTAAACCAACTGAATTTTTTTTTCAGTGTATCAAGCCTCCGCCATTTTTAACCCAAGGTTGACACACTGGGTCATTTTGACCGGGACGAATTTGAAACAAAATCCTCACTTTCCCAAAGTTAAAAATTGTCAATAATTTTTTACAACAATTCAATGTTATACTTTCCGAATTTTAATTATGCAGACATTTTGAGAAATGTTCAAAGCGTATCCCGGATTTTTTTCAATAAAAACCGACCGAAGAGTTGCTAAGGGCACGTGGATGAAGTACAATCCGGGTCAAATTGACCCAGTGTGACAAAATCGCGGCCAAATATAAGTGTGTCCCGGAAGGGTTAAAGATTATCGAGCTATCCCTCTTTGAAAGCCCAATTTACCCCCATGGAAATTTATATACGCAAAAGTATACTGCAAATTTATTCTATTAATAATTGTAATATATGTGAAATGTATGCCATATATTGAAAATATATGTTGCATATATGTGCCAAATTCTAATTTTCGTAACGTTTTCATATATGAGATGCATATGCATGGTATTACTGTATATTAATGTATCATATATCAATGAATTATGTAGCATTTACCCTGCATATATACCACATACATTTAGCACATATGTTGCATACACACTGCATACATACTACATATATACTGCATAAATGTTACATTTATGCCGCATATATACAAATATGCGTAGCATATCTGTATATAGTGTTTATATGTAATACTGTACTTTAACTGTAAGTTAAGTTTTTTTAAGTTTAAGTTTTAAGTTTTATTAAGTTTAACCGCAATGGTGTTTATACACAGCATATATTTCTTGTCAGGAAGATTTATCAAAAATGTATGCGGCATATATGATGCATAAATGACACATATATGAGTCTTATCTGACGCATACATTTTTGATATATTTTTCTGACAAAAAAATAGATTGAAAATATATCGAAAATATATGCGTCGTATATGCCTCATATATGCATCATATATAGTGTTTATATGTAGCATATATTTTTTTGGTCAGAAAAATATATCGAAAATATATGGGTCATATATGCGTCATATATTTGGTGCATATATACTGAATATATACGTATTATTCTATTTTTCGTCACTATATATGCAACCGATATATATATATATATATATATATATATATATATATATATATATATATATATATATGTAGCATACATTTTCTGCATATATTTTACATACATAAATTTCCATGGGGGATAAAGGGTCAGAGTGAGGAATTTTTTTTCTAGTAACACATTGGTTGGAATAAATTAATTTTTCCCAGCATGTTGTACACATATTTGTTGTAACAATATATTTTTTTCGGAAGAAAATCTTTCATAGTGTTCGTGGTGCTGCAGTTGTCGTTGCAGTCTTCCAGCGGCGAGGCCCGAAACGGCAGCTCAAATGTAATCTGAAACGAAAACAAAAAATGTTTTCTTCAAATATATCCAACTGGCTATGGATACACGATCCACTTTTCGAAATTTCGAAAAATCCGAAAAATGACAGCTTCTCCAAAGAAAACCTCATTTTTCTCTTGAAAAACAGCATGCTGAAGTCATGGTCATTAACAAATGGTTCATCCAATTAAAAAATGCGATCGTGAACCGAAAATGACTACTGTTTGAACGCTAACTGTGCAAATTCAAGTCAATAGTGTAAAAGTTACTCAAGATATCAATCCTGCCGTGTCAAAATATGTAGTTTCGAGATAATCGCGTTCGAACTCGACGGATCGCGGTAAACCCGATGCACACTGTTCCACTAAAATAGGTGCAACTTCGTCAATTTTTCGAATTTCAGGGTCCGGTTGGTCTTCAAATATTCTTGAAAGTTCACACTATGAAAATATGCACAAAAAACGATTTTTTAAGTTTCCACAGAGGGAAACCCCCTCAATAAAAAAATGCCACGTAACATTCGAATCTAGTGATAAAATATTCCCTAAGTCGCAAAAATAGTGAAGAAATATTTTCCCTCAAAAAATCATGAAAATCAGCAAATTTTTTCCTCGCTTCTAGGTATGTATAAAAAAAATTATAAATTTATAAAAAAAAAAGAATATGAGTCTAGTAGAATACATTTGTTTGCTTGTTTCGGAGCGGAACTGCTTCAGCGAACGGTCGAACGATGGTCATTGCCCTCGCCACATCGTGACAGGTGATTTCCCCGAAATAATTTTTTTCTTTTTTTTCTTCCCTAGCGTCCAAACGGTCGTGTTTGTGACGTCTCAACGATGGCCCTCGCACGCGTCTACCCTCCTCCATCATATTCGATTCTCCTCCCCAGGGATTTCGATGTGCCTTCACGTTTCGTGTTGGCTCCCCCTACCATCCCTATAGCCGAACTCTTTGAGCCGCCATCCTCTCGTCCGTGTCTTTTGTCAGGCTTCGAAACGAGGATATCGCGTATTCAGAAGGTGGAGCCCATCAAAACTTGTGCGTGCTGCCACGAGACACGAGAAACTTTACCTCAGAATAAAATGATGGTGGAACACACGATGATGGTGGTTCGACTCCAACCACCGGATTGCGTCTTATTGGATTTTCGGCGTAAGCTGGTGACGCGGCTTTTGCTGCGGGGGCGAAGGCAATCAACCGTCTTAGACACCGTGGTACCCAATTCCCGATTATATTGACGACACGTTCGGAATAATTGCCAATCCGTAAAAAGTATTGCATTTTTCCTTTTCTCGATATTTTCATCCATCGTTTGATATTGTCTCGGTGACGTTTACAGCCTTTTTTCCGTTCTGCGGATCGCTGAAGTTCATCCTATCCTTGTCTCAGGCTTTGAAGAAAGTTTGTCATTCGCCTTTATCAAAATTCTCGGCTGGATAACAAAGGCAGGAAAAAGGGAGGGTCTCGTCTGGTTTGAGGCATTCTCTCTCGCCTCCTCGACTTTCCGGTATATACACTGACAAACTTTCGTATATTAAAAAACGCGAGTCCTATATTAAAGCATTTTTCGAGCCCTGCTCTATTGCAAGCCGAGCGATAATAGATGACCGGGCGACGGAGCAGAAAGGCAGGACGAACACTGCGATCGAGGAAGCATTCAGAAATGAAAGAACATTCTTTTCACTGCGAGGATAGTCTGGTCTGGGTGGAGTTATTGCACCATAAAGATGAATTGCTCCTGCGAAACTACGTGGAAAAGGTTTTTTCCCAGGCTTGTTGCCAGTTTGTTCGACTTATTGATCAAATGGTTTTTTTTTTCATTATAAAGATATAGACAGACTTGGAAATAACGCGAAAATCATGAACCTGTACATTTTTTTGGGGTATTTTTGACAGTGCATATTTTATCGAAATGTAGGTAATATGTGCAAAAAACTACATTATTTTTCATGAACAAAAGCCATGAAATTATAACCTTTCACTTTTTTCGTCTCCTCGCGCTCGCTTTGCTACGGGTTGAATATTATCACGATACAAGAAATATAAGGAAGAATCTAGCAGGGATTAATATGGAACATTCTGGAATATACAGGAGAACGTCGTCATAATTTATCTCTATTCGGTTAGCTGGCAATAAGATACACGTATAATGTATAGGGGGCGCCTGGGGCCACAGCAACCCGCCAGGTGTCTACGCAGGCACGTCGACTGTATTGCCTGCTCTCAGGCGCCGTGCCAAAAGCTAGTGTTCTTGCTGTTAGCATTATCCTCCCGTGTTCTTTTACTGCACCGAACTCAAAATTAATCTATCATGGCTAGGGACGATAAATTATTCTTCATTTGAAAATTACTCTTCTTGGCAAGATGAAAAATGATACCAATCGTCGTTATCGTCAATAATAAGTATTTGAGGTACCCATTTTAACCCGGGAAAAAAAGCTCATGTCTGAGTGGATATGTTCATATATGTTTCAGATATTGTCATACATGTATCAGATATATTTATATCTGACATTTTACAGTATCATATATGATTAGGTCTGATCATATTCCACATCACATATGCAAATAGAAGATCATATCTGATCAAATACAGTATCTGGCCTGACCATATATGAACTCATATCTGTTTATATCTGGCTAAGTATCAAGGCGAGTTGGTACCGTAAATTCTTATCTGAATATACATGATGTCATATGTGAACGTATCAGTTCGTATAAGATGATATCCGATCAAATACGGTACCAGATTCCGCTATATAGATCTCATGTATGTTTTTATCTGGTCAGGTACCAAGGCGAGTTGGCAGCGTGAAACCATATCTGAACATATATGATGTGATATATTAGCAGGCACGTCCATATAAAATTTTATCCCACCGGATAAGATACCAAACCTGGAAAATATACGAAGTCTTATACACTCATACCTTGTCGGATATGCAGTTCAGTTGTTCACACATGAAAACATCTGAATATATAAAACGATATATGAGGATATGAGACGATATCCGATCAGATATGGCACCTCACCTGACTGTATTATATGTGATCATGTGAGTTACTATAATATTATTAATTATTAACACGTCAAGTGATGACGTGTTAATAACCCCGCTCTATATATGTACACATTTTAATATCTTCATGACTGCACTAACAAGATTTGATCTGTCTCAACAGGGTAAGATTTGTTCTAATATAGTCGGAGTCATACCTGGTGTGATGGTATAGATAAACTATGATTCTATCATATGGGCAGGTCTATTGTTCATAGATGTCCAGGTCTACTGGGATCCACGGTATTTTATTCTTATACGGGCAGACAGATTTGCTCCAATAAGATTAGATTTGCCTGACATGATCAGATCTAGCCCAATAAAATCAGATCTACCGGACATGATCAGATCTGGCCCAATAAAATCAGATCTGGTCCAACAAGATCAGATCTTGCCTGGGGATTGGATTTGGTCAGACCTGCTGCGATATGGACGGGTCTGCTCTCAAAATTATCGAAATGGCTCTGATATGATCATACATGCTCAGATATAAGCATACATGATCTGTCATGACACTACATGAACAGATATTGCCAATTTTCTTGTCTGATCATACCTGATTCTACAGATATGATTCAGATATATTCAGATATGAACTTTTTTCCCCGGGTATATATTTCAGGTTAAATATACTATTTTATAATATTCGATGCAATTTTTTAATCTTCCATTAAGGCGGGAGCCTGAATTAGAAAGTCCGAAAAATCGTTTTTTGTTACTTAAATCGACAAACTATCCAAGAATATTTTTACAAAGTTACAGAGGCCAATCGTAAGTATTTTCAAAGATATAAGGCCAAAAGCAGAGAACCGATTGTTATTTCCTCCTATTGAAAACTTTGAAGCGCGTTTTCTCCAGTTTTCATTTTCACGATTTTTCCAAATTGGCGGGCGTGATAGCAAAAAAACTAAACGTCCTATTGAATCAAACCGTAGTTTATTTTCTTCAGTATGAAAATCCCTTCTAAGTGAATGAAAAAAGCCGTTGAAAAAGTATTTGAAAATAATTTTTATAGCACGTTAAAGTTTTTTTGTTCAACACATTTTTTTCAAACCTGAGAAAAATTATAATTTCACGATATTTTCAGCTTTTTCTTGATTCACCCAGAAGAAAAATATATGACAATTGACAATGTTATTGGTTTATTTGGTTCAGTCAAGAATTACGGGCTGCATCTTTCCCGCTGATAAATCTGCAGTCATTTATTTTTCATGTTGACATTTTTGATTATACATTTCAAATATACATGAAAAGTTACGTCAATGTTTACTGGGCTCAATTGTTTTTTTCACTTCTAAAAAAATTCCCGAAAAACACTTTTTGGACCCTCTAATTCCGCCTTAAGAGATACACTTGTAAAAAACACTTTCACGATCTCGTGATTTCTGCACGTTTTGTCTAATCTTTGGGTCTCTTTCTCTTCGTCCCTCTGTCCCTCTCTCTCTCTCTCTCTCTCTCTCTCTCTCACTTTATATCTCTTTCTCGGGCTGATTTTCCCAAGCGTGAACAGATAAGACTCGCTAAAGCTTGCCAAATGGTACAGAGAATTCGTGTTCCTTTTTTTAAACCATTCTGTGTAGTTTAACAGGGGCATAAAAATAAAGTACAGAGAAGGGGAAGGTAAAAAGAGGCGGCAGAGGTAAATGTGGCTGACTGGGGTGTTTGCCTTCACGGACAGAGGGTGAAAAAAGGCAGTCCTAGGGATCAAGTATGGGCGATAGACTGAAAGTACGCTAAAGATTGTGTTCACGTTATTTGATAAATCATTCTTGTTTCTATGTTACAGGTGAGTTGACAATAGCTGACCTAACTGCTGACAACGTGAGGCAAAATACCGCAAGTATTTAAATCAGAAGTGATTATTTCTAGTTACCAGACATTCGATTTCGATCTAAACTGACAATTTTCAGTTTTGACAATTTTCGATTGGCTGTTCCCGATAAATCTAATAATTCGAAAATGAACAAAATAAAAATACAGGCGTTTATTTTATGATGATCTATAATTATTCACTGAGGCTTGACAGTGATAAACAGAGTTTAAGGGCGGGGTAAAGTATTAAATTTTTTTTTTTCATTTTTGTTTGATTTTTTAAATGAATGCATAATATATCAAGAATATTGTGTTAAAATGTCAAGTCGATCGGAGTAAAATTCACGAAGTTATGAGTATTTGAGCGTCTATTGCTCCATGCCGTTCTCTTCTCTTCTGCGTTTTTCAAACCGTTTTTCTGAGACTTGTCATATTTGAAGTCCGTGTGCACGATAACTCAAAATCTACTGGACCAATCGCTTTGAAATTTTGCACAGTACTTCTTCACATAATTCACCAGGTATTGTCGAGAGCTTTTTTGTTTTTTTTTTAATAATTACTAATTTTTCAACAACAAATTAGCCGATTTTTTTAGCGAAAATCGGGTTTTTGGCTCCCAAGTGCTACGAAAAATCGAAAAATCGAAAAAAAAAAATCCTCCCGTCATTACCTCGAGAAACATCTCCTTTAACAAATGCATTTTGATTTTTTTGTTTCAAATGATTCTGTTGCGAGTTATGGTGCACACCGCAAACCAACTTTTTTTCGAGGCGCCTCCGGGGTTTAATTTTCACTCGCTCAATTTTGAATATTTTGCAATGCAAATTTAGGAGAATGTTGTTCAAATGTTACTTTATTATATGTAAATTTTTCAATAAACGAACACTATTCGTTACGCCAAAAAAAAATCTTAAAAACATGCCTTTTTTTCGCCGAATTAACTTTACCCCGCCGTTAATGGAACATTGTCGCTTTTCAATAACCTCCTACCATTGATGATATTTCTTCCACGTTTACGCGAACTGTCGTTAACAACCTTTAGCCCTCCATCTAATCTACAACAGCGATCGTTGAGATTGTTATGAAACACGCGGATCAAAATACACAAGGGGGGATAGCAGTATCGAGGTCGCTTTTCCAATTGTGATAAAAAAAAAAAAGATTTCCGTGCGATGCTCGCGACACGTATAGAACCCCGAAATTCAACGAGCTTTGACTAATCACCCGCAGTCGTTCTCGGTCTCGCTTTCGGGGATAAAAAAGGAGCGGTCGCGTCAGACGTTGACTAATGTTCCTGGCATGAAGGTGGAGTAAGCCTTCTCGTACCGCCAGTACGAAACATTTGGCGCCCCACCATGATCCTGATGGAAGCGCGTGCAGTCTGCTCTGGACAAGTCGAGAAAGCAGACCTAAACCACGGGCCATTCCATGCTGACACGATCTTCTTTGTCCCTAATATTTGATTAAATACTACGTCGCATGGTCAGATCAGATCGTTTTATTCTTATTATTTTTCAAGTACCTATATCCCCGAATGAACTTCATGTTATCGGCCAATCTTATTAATTTCCCTCAAAGTAAAAAACACAACTATATGTCAAATGAAATAAGGCAAATCAGATTCAACGGTGTCGAATCATCGTGATATTGAAGAAATGTGAATTTAAGGTAGTAGCCTCGCCACAGTCACGTTGAAAAAACATAAAGGCAAAGTTGCCCAACGAAAAACGATCGCCGAAAATAGAAAAGCGGTCTAAATTATGACCCGTGCAAAAAGAGAAAACGAAAGGAAGAACCATGTAGAGGTTATGAACAACGAAAATGTGGGACATCGTATCGTGAATCGTTGAATTGATAAATTTCACTTCGACGCTTTGATAATAAAAGTTTTTTTATTGTTTCAACGAATTTTTTATTTTATTAATGTACTATCTTTGGCCTAGCAATATCTATTAGGTGTACAACTTAGTTCGGTCCGTTTTCAAAAGATGGCTCCAGGTGCTATAAATGGTTGACGGCAACAGCTGATTTTTGCTATATCGTGAAGTATCAACATCTCTTAACCAAATATCGTTTACGGACCTTTGAGTTTTGCGCATCGAGTCTAATTTTTACAGCGGTGAAAATGTCGAATTTCATCCCAAATAAGCACCATTTGCGGGAAGTGTTGATTTTCTGTTTCAATTGGAAGAAAAGTGCAGCTGAAGCCCACCGAATGCTGGTCAAACCATCGCGGGAGACTTCTACAGGCAACAATTGATCCGTTTAAAGCGAGCTATAGCCCAAAAACGTCCAGAATATGCGACCAGACACGAGTCCATAATCTTTCAACATGACAACGCTCGGCCTCGCGTTGCTATTGCGGTTGAAAATTATTTGGAAAATAGCGGGTGGGAAATTCTGGCTCACCCGCCTTGTAGCCTAGACCATGCCCCTTCCCACTACCATTTGTTTCGATCGATGCAGAACGCTTTGACTGGAATACGCTTCACGTCACAACAGGGCATCAAAAATTGGCTCGATTCATTCTTGGCTTCAAAAGATGAACGCTTCTTCCGCGACGGAATTCATAAATTACCAGAAAGATGGGGAAAAGTAGTGGCTAGCGATGGACAATATTTTGATTGATGTATTAATTCATTTTATCATTCAAATAAGTGCGTATTTTAAGCAAAAAAACGGACCGAATTAAGTTGTACACCCAATATATAATATATAATATATTATATATGCATTATGTCTATTATATATAGGGGCGCGGGGGGTAGCCTCGGCCATTACTAAAATGTATGCTTGCTATGTGTTTACTATCAATATTTTTGTTTTCCGGTGTTTCTGGTGGACACAAATAAACACAGGAAAACAAAAACATCGATGGTAAACACATACCAAGCATACATCTTCGACATGGCCGGGGCTGCCCCCCTCTCCCCTATATATATATATATATATATATGTATGTATAGTAATATAAAAAATCTGCTGCCTCTCTAGATACATTTTCTACCGATGAACGCGCCGAACGCTTGCAGCGCTGCCAGCTCGCCGACTCTAGTCTACTCAAGTCGCTTCGTGGCGCTAGTGTCACTAGACATTGCTTAATTTAAATCGCTATAATTCCGAAACTAGACGGTGAAAATTGATGATTTTATTTACTCACTTGGTCATATGTTCCTCTGCAATTCAAATTCTCTTAAGAAACATGTGTAGAAAAGTTTCAACGTTACTGCATGAAATGTGAAATTTTCCACCGTTCCCCGTAAGACCACGTGTAAAACCGTGCAATCTTTGATTGCCAATATCTCGAATACAGAACGGTGAATCCGTTTGCAATTTTGCAGGTAATCACTTAAGGGGTAAGGCCACTGTAACGGCCCAAAAAAAAGGTTTTTTCACTAATTTTTTGCTCCCGAAATTGAAGGTGTTTGAAAAAAAAACTTTTAATGGTGTTATCGGGCATACATTAAACTTTATTATAAAATTTTTTTACAGTAAAAAAAAACAAAATGGCGGTTCCACAGCTATCTTCCCGGGACATGTTTTGCTTCCAGGGCTCCGCGGCACGTAGCACCACTGGTGCACTTTTGAATCTAGAACAAAAAAAAAACCATTAATCTAGAGGGCTATAGCTAGAGAATGTCGATCGGATTTTAAAAAGTATCAATTTTTGTGGATTTGGCGTGCGTTTGAAAAAGAAATTGATTTTTGACGAAAAAAACGGCAAGTTTTTTGTTAATAAAAAATCAATAAATAAAGTTCTTGAAAATTCCGATCGACATTCTCAAGATAATGTAAATGTTCACATCTGGTTAAAATTTCAAGTAAAAAAAATGAAAATTGTTCGAGTTATGCTGCGTGCCATTTTGAAAAACCATGTTTCGAGAAAAACGCGTTTAAAGTTTTGCGAATAGTTTGTTTGGGTTTGTTTGGGTTTGTTTGGGTCGCACAGGACCTTTTTTTTCTTATTCTAGAGGGTTTAAACTATTTTTTAAGTCAATAAAAAAAAATCGATTTTTCAAAAAATTTACAGTGGCCTTACCCCTTAATAGTGTCTTGAATGTGGCCTCAAAATAAAAACAAAACCTATAGAAAAACGCCTTGGCGAGACTACTACCTTAATGAAAATGCATAAATTGTTACGTAACCGACACTGGTGGATAGCCGGTCGCGGAGTTCGGTTCCGGCGGTCCTTCGAATTAAGCAGCGTTGTACATGGCCGATACTCGGAGCGGTGACCGCTTAGCAGTGTACTGGCTGGCGCGTCAACCAATTGGCCCGAAGACCAATACCTCTGGGAGTAAATACTTCTTGGTGTAGACACTTGAGTAAAACGTCTGTGCACCAGAGTATCATAAAAATATGGGCATTATATCGACTCGTATTTTTCAGTTTCCGCGTACCCACGACAAATGCGGTATAGTGTAGCTTAAGGGAGATTTCTATTTTGTTGGGCCAAAAAATATTCGATGTTATATCAATTTTTTATGCATACAATATTGAACACAGGATGTTGAAATTTGGTATGTTTACTAAGCGGTCTTTATTGAACATGATAATATTTTTTAAAGTTTGACAACACATGGTAGTGGGAGTGGGAGGAGCCACGTATCTCGGTGCGCCGGCGATGAAATTCTTCGCTTGCGGGAAATCCTAAGTCCGAAACAGGTGATCTGAAGCAAAAAATCACACTTGTTTGAATTGAATAAAAATAATCAAATCATTTTTACTTTGTACGATATTGTGTATGAGTCGAACTAGAATCAAGAAGAAAAATGCAAAAATGAAAAAATAGTGAGCGATCGAAGGGGAAGTTTAGTTTTTCACCAAAAATGTTTACAGTTTTTTGTTCATATAATAAAAACGTTTGAATATTTTTGGATTATTCTAGTTCAACTAATGAAGACGTTTGTTGTACACGTGCCTGCCAAATTCCATAGCGACTGCTCATCTAGGGCGTGTAAGAGTACTTCCGCAAACTTGGAAAAGGTGGTTTCGAGAAAAACGCGTTTAACGTTTAACTGAAGTGTATGTGCGAATAAAATGGAAGGTTTCATACTTACACCTAATCTGCTATGCTCAGGACCATAGCAAAATACAACCAAAATACCATAGCCAAAACCATGCAGCAAAATAAATTTAAAAAATAAAAAAGGTTTACCCAACAAAGTAGAAACTTCCCTTGAGACGGCTCTGGACTGAACGTAAGATAGGTTAGATTAGCGAATTGTGACTAGGCAGGATTAGGAAAGGGTAATACGTGAAAATCCACAAGAGTAGGTATACATTGGAACGCAAGACATAAAAAATAATATAAAATCTTCCACGTAGTGTCCTTATTCGTTTGGTCGGCAACTTGTTAGTTCGACTAGGTCTTATTTTAACTTTTTTCTCCTCAAGACGACGCACCAAATTCTATTTGAGAATTTCGAAATGTCTTGACTAAAAAATCGGAAAACATTCGCGTTGTATTAATTTCAGTAAGGGGTACGCAAAGTATTTATTGGAAGAATGGAATTGCATCATGTGCAGATTGATTTAGTAAAGAATACCCCGTATAATTAACCGGGGGATTTTACGTTCTCTGTGCTCTTTCTCTCGGCCACACTGCAGGAAACGAGCCAGTCCTATTAATACTCTCCGTGTCTCCGTGAGTAAACCAGCCAGTCGGCTATCCGCACTGCGCGTGCACGCCTTAATTACACGGAAATCCAATTCGGTGCCCTGGCGATTTCGTATTCAAGGCCACACGAGGCCTCACACTCCAAGTCGTGGGATCCTATGAATTCATTTTACAGGAGGAAGAACGCGTGACTGAGAAGAGATCGTTGAGGAAAGGGTCTCCGTCCATTCTCTCGCCCTTTCCCTTTTGTGGTTTTCCATCATTCACACATTGATGGCACTTGCGAAAAAAATGCTGCGTAAAACCATCATCGATACTGTCTATTGAACTGTCGTGGGTTACGGCGATTTAAATTAGGAAATGCAATTGAAAGCTGCACAAATGCCATTGGGTATTGTGAGGTATTGTGATATTGTGATGTGTATTGGGATATTGTGATGGGTATTGTGATATTGTGATATTGTGATATTGCAATATTGTGATATTGTGATATTGTGATATTGTGATATTGTGATATTGTGATATTGTGATGGGTATTGTGAATTTTTTATTTCACTATCAATTCAGCGCCGATTATTATTTTGAAAATAATTAGCCCTGAAGTCCACGCTGCACAAATGCCATTCATCTTTTGAGGTTTTACTAGCTTCAAACCGCAATACCAAATCACAATATCCAAATCACAATACCAAATGGCATTTGTGCAGTTCGATTCAGCGCCAATCATTTTCGGAATAATAATTGGCGCCGAATTCACAGTGAAATCAGACATTCTTCAAACTTCCAACGACTGAAAATGAGAAAATGACTGAGAAAACTGAAAAAAATTGGGAAAAGACCAAAAAAACCCTTCGTTGTGAATTCACAATCAAGAGTTAAAAATTGTCGTTCGATAGAATAATCGAAGCATGACAGTTTTTTTTGACGCACCGTCCCAAATATCCGGGAACTCGTAATATTTATCCGGGCGAAAAAAGCAGCTGCCTTTCCACTCGTTCCCTTGATTCTACTCCCATACCGTCGAGTTTGTTTCTCTTTTCATTCTCACCCTAGTGCATCATGGTTTCGATGCTTTATAATTCTTTGGTTTTTTTTTCTCGTCATATTTATTCTCCCCGGTAGCACGGTCTATACGCTTCACTCAAAGGCTGCCAAGGACCGATAGAATAGAACGGGGACAAAAAATCGTAACACTTGGAAAGAATGGTCAACCGAACGAAATGGCTCGAGCTCTAGGGCGCCGTTATGAGCTGTCGCACGAGGCGTTTCGTCTCGGTTTATAGTAATTTCTATATATATATATATATATATATAGTACATCTCAGATTGTGAGAGTGCGAAGTAAAGTACGTCTCTCTGTGAGATCCCATAAATAGGGTGTGAACACCCTCGATAAGAACTGTTTTCTATTCGTTTCCTTCGGAGCCCAAAGCAACGGACTAGTGGTATCGGGAAAAAAATATCCGCCCAATTTGAAATATGACAAAACATAAAACTTCAAATCATTTGAATTCTTTTGATTTCAAAGGTTTCAATTAATACCCGGTACAATACCTATGTTCATATGTTACAAAGCAAAGTGAAGTTTTTTTTAACAACGAATGCGTTCCCATTGTCTATGTGAATCACGTCTATTTGAGGAGAAAAACTGAATGCGAGAAAGCGATGCAAGAAATATACTTGCTCTATAGAAATGCGCAGGCCTGGTTGCAGAGCAAAAGGAATACAAGTACGAGAAAAAAAGGAGTAGTGAAATCTCGGAAAATCTGCGGGACTGGCACTGTCGGAATAGAAGAAAAGAGTGGGTGAGTGTCAGGGCGACGAATAACATATGCGATTTGGAGAAATAATGGTAGGGTCCGGGTTGCTATACGTCGGTTGGTGAACAAAGGGGAAAAGGGACAAGCGAGAAGCTATTACCTGAAATGGTATATGCCATATATATGTATACTGAAATATATGTGTGTGGGAATCGCCGAACCAATGTACAGACATAGAGGGAAAGCCTAGGATGTGAGATTCGCCCATGCAGGCTAGAGAACTGGTATTGAAAGTGTGAAGTGCTCGGCGAAAGTTGGTGCACGAGGAAATGTTCGTGAAAGCGGTCTTGGATCCAGAGAATTCATTTACAGGTGCAAGAATTATTGTACTCGAAGTACGAGCGGAAAAAAGGGAGAATGTATCATTCCGATCTATTGCCTAAAGTAATTTGAATGACGCATCACTCATTATCAATACTGAATTAACTATTGGGATGTTGAATAAGTTATCGCTGTTTTTTCGTGATGATCAATGCTTTGTTTAGAAAAATCGTTCCTAATGCTTTCAAACGTTCCGAAACTGTTGTGTGATCAACTCCTAATGATTCTGCAAGTGCAGCTAGCGTCTGACATGAGTATTCATGAATTAACGCCTTCAATTGAATACATCAAAATAGCCGTAAGTTTTAAGAGGGAATGATACCTCATCGCGGTCGGTATGGTAGAACAATTATAGATTCCCAAAAATGTCGAAAACGGCTCTTCAGATCCCGTCGAAACTTTGCCAAACGACGTCAAATAGATAGACGAACAGCTATCTTCCCCTCAAATTTTCTGATTTTGAGAAAAAAAAACTAGATTTGCTTATGATAAGCCAATCTACATTTTTTTTCTCAAATTCAGAAAATTTGAGGGGAAGACAGCTGTTTGTCTATCTATTTGACGTCGTTTGGCAAAGTTTCGACGGGATCTGAAGAGCCGTTTTCGAGATTTTTGGGAATCTATAATTGTTCTACCATACCGACCGCGATGAGGTATCATTCCCTCTTAACAAGAATTCTGTGTGCTTCAGATTCAGATTTTTTAACATAAAGTAGTACAGTAAAACTCCGCAAATACACTTTTTGGCACGAAATTTGACATGTTCAACAGTATAAAGAAAAAGTTATTTGTACTTCGGCGAAATGGCATACACTGAATTTCAAGCTTGCTTATAGTACTTCTTTATCGCAGGTGTAGAAGTATGTAATCGGAATTTCCCTATAGATGGTTCTAGCCATCAGTTTAGGGACCGTAAGACCGCTTTTGCAGCGTCATCATCTCCCTTTAACAGCTGACGAAGATTTTCAACACACAACAACCCAAGTTCCCTACACTGATATATTTTTCTATAACCTTAAAAATGTAAATTTTGTGCCTACGAACTACGATTTGCGGACAGCATTGGTTTTCTGTTATTATTTGAAGAAAACTGCTGCAGAATCGCATCGAATGCTTGTCGAAACTCACGGTGAACATGCTCTTGGTAAAACACAGTGTTTCGAGTGGTTCAAAAAATTCATAACTGGTGATTTCGACGTAAGAAACGAAGAACGTGGGAAACCACTGAAAAAGTTCGCAGACAACGAATTGCAAGCCTTATTGGACGAAGATGATACTCAAAGTCAACAAGAACTCGCGGTTCAATTGAATGTGACGCAGAGAGCCGTCTCCATTCTTCTTTATCATTTTCAAACAAACGTGTAATTTTTACAAAAAAATCCGGTTTCATACTTCAAAACCTGGTAGATGCGTTACCATCTATACGCAACGCAGTTCTGGTAACGCCATCTGTTGGAAAACAGCGTGAACTTATTCAACGTCCTAATTCTGTCTGTGCCTACACGACTCTATCCCAATCCCTCCAATATGCTATCGGCGCGTTTCATTTCTGTCCAGATCAATAATTGTACGGTTGGGTGGTTCGAAGTTACATGTCGTGACATCAGACTTACTTATTGCCATATCACGCGGGGCGGTAACCTGCAAACATTGCATCTGAGTGTACATATGCAATAAGTTGAAAGTACCAAATTTCGTAAATAACGATCGAGTAAAAATTCGATATACGATCAAATAAAAATGTGGTAAACACGTGACCACACATGTATCCTGCTGTCTTCCAGTTCTAGCGCTAGTTCAGCGCTCTCCTTCTAAGCTGTCTTCCTATAGATCGTGGTCGTCATAATCGCCACCGCAGGAGGTATAGCGAAGAACGTTACGAGCAAACGTGCTCGGCTATAATAAAACTATTGGGTTCGAAGTGCGCGAGAGCGAGAAAGGAGGGTGAGTGACCACGTAAACTATTGGGTTTGGAATGATATAAAGAAGGAGACAGAGAATGAGGAGGGTAGGTGGCCACGTTCTGTAGCTATAGTTTTCGATCTCTGTTGCTCTTGGCCAGCAAGAAAGAATAAGAACAAGTAGAAAGACGAGCATCACTTTTCCTCTCCTTGCTACCATTTCCTTCAGTTCTGCGCTGCTCCTTGGCGAAGCTATTTGATATAAATGCCAGGGAGCTGTTTTCCTCGGACCTGGCAGCGGGCGTTTCGACCCCATATAGATTCAATCACGACGGGGAAGCTTCTGTCTTTCTCTCTCCCCGGTCTTCTACTGATAGTACCCAATATAGGGACATGTCCAAGAAGGCTAAGTCTACGGCCCGTGCCAGCCCGAAACAGAAACACGCGTCGCGAATACCAATCAGCTCATACATACACGTTTTTCCGAAGCAAAAAGGAGCATCGGCACACGCTGTGTAATCTAGGTACGGAAGCTTCATCCTCAAAGTCTGCGAAGTCCTTTTAGCGCGGCCCAATCGTGACAGGAATCCAACGAATGGCCAAAGCCTCCGGCTGGAAATTTCAGCTACGGGGGAGAGGCTGAGGCAAAGAGAAATCGAGAAAAAATAGAAGTTTTGACGATGCCAACGTGACCAGAGAGTAGCCTGATGAACCTCGAAGCTGTACTCGAAGGGAAAGTACAAAGTGCAGGCGCCAGTTGAGCTAACGGATAGCAGAAGGCAACAATTGTAAAACCGGGAGGTGAGAGAAGAAAATCCATATGACGAAATATTCCTCGTAACTCTGCCAGTCCTGCAAGATGCTGCGAAAGCACAACTCATCTCGACATACGTTCGGGGGTATAAAATCTCGGTTCAACGAACAACCCCTTGGTCCTCTCGGCCATTTCTCCCTCGTCGTTTCGTACCATATTGAATATGGGAGACCATAAGTCAGACGATAATGCAATATGCTGACGTGATTCTTTTCTCGGCCCGCTTTCATTGGACAGATGCTTTTTCATACTATGCATATATAGACGTCAATGATCGGTGTGGAGCTCTCCATTAAATATGGATTTACCTCTCGATCGAGCCCATATACGTGCTGATCTTGCCATACAGTTATCTCGGTGGGATTCTCATACATTTTTATACGCCCTCTTTATTTTCTCGAATGGAGAGACAAGAAGAAGCGAAAGCGATAATTCGATGCTATCGTCAATAGACCACGGGCAAGTTACAGTGATATGAGACTGGAAGATTTCGGAATGAAAGTCAATGCCATGAGGTAACTAAGTTAAGTTCATGGCTTCGCGAGGTCGTTTATCGTCGGCTGTACCTATAGGTGACCAATGGAAGATGGACGGAGAGACGCGCCCACGCAGCCAATTAATTTAGGAGGTTGTTTAGTATCCGATCGTAAAACCTTGCTAGAAGTACATGTGGCCTTTCGTCTTCCTCACGCCCCGGCCCGCCAACCATGGGCACTGTGCAATCGTTCCATTCTCTTGCCCTGACTCGCTCATTGGCTCGATTCGGCAAGCTCACGAACCAAGCCGGAATGGCCCAAGCATGGAGAGGTACCGTGGCTCCAGGCCACTCGGAACACACCGTGCACCATAATTCACGGTGTATATACTCAAAGCAATTGCAATTGCGTTAAGTAGCCACCTTCTTGTTTGTACACGAGTACGAAATTGGGCCCAAAAGCTTCGCCACTTTTTTCCGGTTGTAAACCCTCCTCGAATGGCGAAGAAGCGAGACCTGGTTTGTTTTACGATTCGCGTGCTCCAAGTGCTCGTTATCGTGCACATCGAGGTATCAAGAGGCCCGGCAACACCATCACGCCAATCTTATTATTCATTATCTTCAATTTGTGATGTTCGGAAAATTCACGTGACACTTTTTGTGTAAGTGACGACTACATGCATAAGTAACGCCAACTTGGTGGAGTTTGTTTCCGAATTGGCGAAATCTATTTAATAAAAAGTGCCCGGACTTTGAGCTTGAAGTATTTAAGCACCTTTCGCGCAGGGCCGTATGTTGTGGGGGCATGAGGAGGGCCCTTCTGAATTATTGGTAAATTACAGTGGCGCTTAGCAAAAATAAGTCATAATCAATAATCGTACCCAACGAGAAACTGGAATAAAAAAATTTCGCCCAAATTTAGTAGATTTGGGCATTTTCTTTGAAAAGTCGGGGCTACAAAAATTGTTCTGCTAGGGACATTTTTCTAAGTCTGATCCATACATACAAAAGAACATGTCCTGACTTATTCATCAACGCCGAGCCAAAACCAATGAAGCTAATTACATGAAATGTGGACAGTAGGTTGCTTTTGTGACGCAACGACTCACTAAGAAGGGATTCTTCGAAATTCAACCCTTGAGGGGCGAAAAGGGTTTGCAAAGTTTGTATGGAAGTTTAAAAAAAACTGGTCGGATCTACTTGAAATTTGGCATTTGTGCTTCTTGACACACTTAATAAAACATGTATTTCAGCGTTTTTAGAAATTCAACCCCTAAGGGGAGAAAAAGGGTGGCAAAGTTTGTATGTAAAATAAAAAAAATTCTGGTCAGATTTACTTTAACCATAGTAGTAATTTCCCATGACTTTTTGTAAGCCTGTTACATTTTGTAACAAGTATTTGCAAACAGGCATGGGAGCTTTGGCTCCAAACCGATTTGTGTACAGTTTCTGTGCTCAGCAGATGTCAATCGAAAAATAATGTAGGAGGTAACATATTCACAGACACAACATATAAGTGTCCCTACCCGTGCAGAAATTTTGGCAGGGATACAGCTGGATTCTGACTTGTATCCCAGGCTCCCAGTTGGGATCTAGTCCGATATCGGATCAGATTCGAAGACTAAATGTAAGATCCGTAAACTGGATTCCATTAGGGATCCTTTAATGACTCTAAATAGATTCCCCATTGAATCATTGAGGAATCTGGGAAGGATCACGGGTCAATACAGGCTGAAATAAAATGTCAAAAATGGAATTATGACATGTTAAATTTATTATTAAAATAAATAACATTTACAAAGTTTTGGTGCATTAAACTATCAATAAAAAAAAATTTGTCCAAAGATTCAAATGGCAGATCGCGCTCATCGCGAGGTTTTGATGTGAATTAAAAAAAATTCACATCAAAATCTGTGAATGCAAATAATGTATTGACAAGAAATTATAAATACAAATTAAAATCAAATTCAAAATGATTAGATTAAAATTTGCGCCAAAAGTGAGTTCGTACGTATTTTGAGAGAAAACATTGCCTCGAGGCAAAGAAATTTTTGCACATAACTTTTTGTGCGAACATTTTTTGCCTCAACACAATGTTTTCTCTCAAAATACGTTTACACTTATGGTGTAAATTTTAATATAACTGTCGTGAATTCGATTTTAATTTTCTTCAACTTGAGGAAATTCACAACTCATTTTGTGATTTTTTTCATATTTATAATGTAATATTTGAAACTCACAACTTTTTTTGCAAAAATTTATTTGCCTCGACGAAATGTTTTCTCTCGAAATACGTAAGAATTCACGGTTGGTGTAAATTTTAATCTAATCATTGTGAATTTGATTTGAATTTGTCTCAAATACATGTTTATACCCACCGACATGTCGGTATCCCGGTATAGAATCCAACTTGCATCAGTATCGGAATATGTAGGACGACGATGGCATAATTTTGAAAATCTTGGCATCACGTGTATTTTCGGTATTACTATGTAATTCCTATCTATAGATATGAATTTTATAGATAGGAATCTATAGACAGAAATTCCTGTCTATAGATAGGAATTCCATAGTAATACAGAAAATACACGTGACGCCAAAATTTTCAAAATGATGCCACCGTCGTCGTACATATGCCGATACTGATGCAAGTTGGATTCTAATCGGGATACCGGTTTTGGGGAATCCATGACAAATCCTGATCGGGATTTGATCGGACATAGGGTATCCCGGTCAAAATTTCTGCACGAGTACTACTATATAAATGTTAAATGTTGACTGCTTGCGTCTTTGTTGTTTTCCCGGGCCTAATGATAAGTATTAAAGTTCCCGAGTAAAAATGATTGTATATACTTAGATACCATTATATAAACATGATATACAATCATATATATTTATATATAGTTTTATATATAATTGTTTATAACTCTGTACATTCGTATATATAATCCGATATAAATGTACTTCCATCAAATTTGATTTGATAAAATTATACATAGTTCTGCATATAATGATATAAGGAGATACTATTTTTATAGGGAGTTTATATAATTAGATATAATATCATATACAGTTATATACACTTCAACATAGTGCTGTATATAATTATATATATACGTGAAACATTTATTCACGGTTTATATAATTAGATATAATATTATATACAATTATACATAATTCAATATAGTGTTGTATATAATTATATATATACGTGAAAATTTTATTTACGTTATATAAAATTGTATATGACTGTATATGAGTACTCTTATTTTCTTTTGAAATACATATAATTGTATATATCTTTATATGGCTTCATATATGATTAGATATAGAAAAAGTTTTCTTTGTTTTTATTCGCGTATGGAAGCAGGTAAATCAAAAGATTGTTTACTAAAAGTTAACAAATTATGTATTGATGCAATATATTTACCAAATTTTATTACAATTATTGGGTTTCTTACAGAGATAATTTCCAATTGTGATCAGTTGATTAATATTAGTTTTTTTCTTGATATTTTACTAACAAAATGTCATCGCTTTCTTCGACTGGTATAATATGTGCCACAATAGCTTTTTTTCTACATGACAAAACATATTAACGTATTTTACATTGAAACGGTGAATTATAAAATATAAACCCGAGTAAAAATGAATATATATAAACATATATAATTGTATATTAATTGAGCATATACAATTGTATACAAAAATTGGCCCGATAGAATTTTATATATTTGTATATAAACGTATACAATTGTATATACTAATATACAGTTATGTATTCATATTCTATCGTATATAACTGTATATTAGTATATACAATTGTATACTTTTATATACAAATATATAAAATTCTATCGGGCCAATTTTTGTACACAATTGTATATGACGAATTAATATACAATTATATACGTTTACATATATTCATTTTTACTCAGGTTGGTATGGTTGGTATTAAAGTAAGTAAAAGTGAGTAAAAGTGAGTAAAAGTAAGTAAAAAGTAAAAAATGGTAGTATTAAAGTTTGTATGGTTGTAAATTTGACATCGTTTGCTATTTTTTCGCTCACTAGTACCGCAAGATTATGTTGGTCCTCGTTCAGGGGTTTCGATAATAATCTGCAAAAAAACCCATGTTTAACTTGGTCGTTGTTTAGCACGAAGCGACTCCACGCGAATGTGAGCAAGGAAGAGAGATAGAGAACCTTGTGCGGGGTGAGAAGCTGAAGGAAGGGGAGGGTCACCGGTAATAGTCGCATGGCCTTATCTCTAGTCCAGCCTGCACTTTGTCCCCGAGAGAGAGACAGGGAGAGAGAGAGAGAGAGAGAGAGAGAGAGAGAGAGAGAGAGAGAGAGAGAGAGAGCTGTGCAGGCATTTCGCTGGTTAGAAATGGCAGGGGTGATCCAGGGAGAGATTCGTAACCCGTGGGGCCGATAATATTTTAGTTTAAATTTAACCAGCCGCGAGCTATATCGCCGTGATTTAGGGGCTTTTCCCGCACCACGTCCCAGCTCGGTACTCTCACAACCGCCCTGTACGACAGAAACGTGGTCGATGTGAATCACAGGCCGATGGGAATCACTACTTTCACGATAAAATTTATTGGTAGCGTAAAAAGCACATAACCTTTCGTAAATACGGCACAATACGCATATTACTAATTTTAATTGTGATACGGTATTTACACGTGTTGCCTCTCATACGTAGAGTATGGTATTTCGTCGCGCTAAAACAAACGACAATGTTCAAGTTTGCATCTATGGAATGCAATAAAAATGATTATGCTTTAATTGCCCAAATTTCTATCGGGTGATTTATGCTACGAAAAATGGCGATTTTTTAGGATATAGGATATTTTTCGGTGGAGGGAATAGATATCTATAACGTAAATCTGCAAAAAAAGATTTTGGATATTTAAGAGGTTGGACCGGTCCAGTTGAGTCAAATGACGGTTTATGATTTTTTTTTCAATGAACCTCAAAAAATGGAAACGAGCTATAGATTTATTCTGTACAGGATAATTTTTCATAAAATATATAATCAAAAGGCAAAATTATGCATTTTTATATTTTTACTACGTAAAGATGAAAAACTTTTGTCTCACTAGCAACTTGAAGAAGTATAAGATTATCGATGATTATTATGAAAAAACTGCGTCAGTGAATATTTTGTACAACTCAGAATTAAATTTTGAGTAATTTATAATTATGCTGATTTATATTTATGTCACGAGATTATTTATTATCATCATTAATTAATTAATTAAGTGAATTAAGTGAATTAAGTGAATTAAGTGAATTATAATTAATTAATTAATTAATTAATTAAATTATCATTAAAATTAATATTAAGTATTGCCGAAATACGGCAACTTCGCGGACATTGAGGTTGGCAGCAATGCTTTTCATTCGACATCCAAAATCCAAAATCTTTCAGCAAACCTTGATGTTTCAACATTGAATATATATATATATATATATATATATATATATATATATATAATTTACGATGGACAAGATGGAGTTTTGTTTCTAAATATTTACAAAGGTTTAGTTTGCGTAAATCCGCTGTTAGAAATGGTTTATCTTGATGCTAAATAGTCAAAAACATTACATCTCCCGTGAACGCCTTACTGATCTAACCGCACGTAAAACTACATAAATTATACTATTTTTTATCTCTGGTGTTTTGTGGTAAAAAGAATTTAAAAAAATCACGAAAACTCAATATAGTCTAGACAATACCATATATTTAAAAAAAACTATTTTGGATTGTGGCTAACGCTCCAACCTCCTTAATAAGAAGGATACGAAAAGTATTTAAAACAATTTTCGTAGCACTGCAACGATTCAAAGTTCAACGCCATGACAAACGTATTATAGCTCAGTATTACATTTTTTCGGGCTGCAATGTAACGTAATTTGATTGGTTTAAAGACTTTTCTGATGTGGTATCCTATAAATATATCGTTTCAAGCAATTTTCCAGTTTTTGAATATCTTATTAGGACGTTGAATAAGTTCTCGCTGTTTTCTAACAGATGGCGTTACCAGAACTACGTGCGTGTAGTTTAAGATGGTAACGCGTCTATAAAGAAATACTATAAGCAAGCTTGACATTCAGTTTATGTCATTTCGCTGAACGACATACACTGACATTTGTCAAAATGACATACACTGGCATGTATCAAAATGGCATACACTGAAAATGACATACACTGACATGTGTCAAAATGACATACACTGAAAATATGCATGTCATGTATGTCAAATATGTATGTAATTTCTTTAAAGAAGTACCATAAGCATGCCTGAGATTTAGTGTATGTCATTTTATAACACTTCTTTTTCATAGTGTCCAACATGTGAAATTTCGTGCCAAAAAGAGTATTTTTAGGGAATTTTGCTGCACTAATTTATTTAAAAAGTATCTGCAGCTGAAGCACATAAAATTCTTGTTGAAATTTACGGCGACCATGCTCTGCCGGAAACAACAAGCAGAGATTTGTTTAGACGCTTCAAAAAGAATGATTGTGATGTGTTGAATTGAAGGCATTCGATCATAAAGACTCATGTCAGACGTTAGTTGGACTTGCAGGATCATTAGGAGTTGATCACACAACAGTTTCGAAACATTTGAAAGCATTAGCAACGATTTATCTAAATAAAGCATTGATTTTCACGAAAAAGCAGCGAACACTTATTCAACATCGCAATATAATATTCGCAAACGATAAAAATCCTAACAGATGTTACGTACAGTTTCGAACTATTGCAGATGTCATCACAATGATGACAAGACGCAATTAAGCTGTTGTCGCCTATAACTAACAATCCGTAACGTTTGTTCATAACTATTATATTGATAATGCGCGTTTACAGGAGTCAGGTAAACTACTCGTCTCTGGTCTACACGGTTTTGGCTGTGTTCAACTACACCCCGAAGTTGCAGTTCCGGCGTTCTCATGATACGGCGTATGCCAAAACTAGATATTCAACGCTGATAAGCTAAATGTTTCGCCCCTATATTACACCTTCCTCACTCTCCCGCTTGAGCAGATCCGCCATTTGTGTAATACCTGGTAAATCGAGAAGCCTCAGGGCCCACCGCGACCCCCATCATCATCATCCCCTTCCTCCGTTCCTTCATCTCCGTATTTTCCATCTCGGGCTTTCGTCCTATGTCGCGTGGCGGGCCAAAATGCTTGCTTTACGACCGTGAACCTTGTATGCCCTCGAACGTTCCTCCCGAAATTACTGCCCGGGAGAGCGAACGAGAAGCTCACTACGAAGAAGGGAACTTTGCAAAGGGAGAAAACGCGGTGGAGGCAAAGTTCATGGATTATAAACCGCTAAAGATTTTCGGCGACGAATACACTCGCACTTTGTGCAATATTCGTAATAATATGACGATA
The DNA here is from genome assembly GCA_964007375.1 of Ophion obscuratus. Classification (NCBI taxonomy): domain Eukaryota; kingdom Metazoa; phylum Arthropoda; class Insecta; order Hymenoptera; family Ichneumonidae; genus Ophion; species Ophion obscuratus. Next base: position 11,334,635 of record OZ023313.1, read on the forward strand.
CTCACAACGGATGGAAAATGTGGGGCATTCCCTTGGGAGAATCTTTATCTTTATCTTCCCTTGTACAATATGGCTGATCGATCATTGAGATTTTGACGCGAGAGATTGTGGAAACTGTTCGTACGCTGGGGACTTTCATCTCCGCTCCTTTTTGAGGTCTGCATATAAAAACAGTTATATATCAGAGATAAATGGCTCCAAGGATATTGCACCGTAAATATACCAGACGAAATCAAACATTCTTCAGGGAAATATACTTACGGCCCTACTTTTTACAATTCCAAAGTTCGATGTCGTTTTATCAATAATGTAAAGCAGCATTTTTAAATAAAAGTCATTTTAAACTTCAATTGCCAGGGTCAGGGAATGATAGGTTTTTTGAAGCCCCAAGTGTGCTGTTACGCCTTCTGATAAGAAACATCACTAAATCGTTCGCCTCCGATTTTGTTGAACCTCATTTATGTGATGAAGCATTGAGAACTTTTAGACACGTATCTTTTTTTTATCTGCGGAAAAACATTTCTAAGCCGGAAACAACCCCTCAAAGAAAGACGTGTCACCCCTTAATTGCATTTTTTTAGAATTATTCTATAGTAAATCTTGCATCGCTTTACATTGAAAGAATTTTGGTTTTTGTTTCATTCAGATCGGTGGACTGCTTGTGGGTGAAACTGCAAAACCACCCCTCGACACACCTTCCGTTGAGGGGTGGTTTCCCCCTTTAAAAACGTCTTTCCGCAAATAAAAAAGAATACGGATCTAATAGTTTTAATGGCTTTATCACGTGTATGCGTTTCAACAAAATCGACGGCGGACACTTGAGTGATGTTCCTTGTGAGTGAAGAAATCACTAGATCCCCGTGGTACGAAATCTTTTGTCTCCATTGTCTTACCTGCGGAAAACATCGACTAGAGATTTGCAACGTCACATCGCCCTTCCACTTTGCTATGGTAACAAAGTTACATGAGCAAATCAGTATTTGGGAATCTTTTTTATGCTCTTCCGCCTCAATCACATTCCTGACGATAGTATCCAGCGAAAAGCTGAAATTTGCATCGTTGGAATGCAAAGATATTTTTGTTCATTTTTTAGTCCTTTACTTTTATGATGATCAAAAGCTGTTTTTAGTGGCAAATTGAGGTTGTGAATCTGTAACAAGAATACGTAAAAGCGTTTGAGTGATTTTCACAACCAAAAAAAATCGTACTATTATAAAAAAATAATTTTGGTTGCATTCCAGTGATGCTAACTTCAACATCATCCAGCGAATCTCATTTAGTATTCAAAGGGGTAATGTAATATTCCTTTACGCTTAGACGACAGTGAAAAAGTATATCACAGCGAGATTTGGTTTTTTTTTTAAATAATCCGTGAATCGCTTATCAGGAATTGAGCTCAAAAAAGAGGAAGGAGATATCAGGCGGGTAGCAAGAGCGAGTAAATCTGACAGGGTTGAATTTAGAGCAAGCGTTGAATCATGTGGCTGTGATGGGGGTGTACATCCTGAGTGGAGCTTCGCTCAATTTCCGTCTGCGGGCTTCCACGCGGCGTTCTCTCTCTCTCTCTCTCTCTCTCTCTCTCTCTCTCTCTCTCTCTCTGTCTCTCGCTCAGCCACTTAAATTTCAGATAAGATCTCAACTTGTCCCCGAGTTTCCTGCTCACATTGGCGACCACGGCAAGCCCAGGAGTATGGTGGCTCGTCAATTTCATCAATGACACTCCAACCCGCAGGCTTTCTCCTGTACAGGCTCGACACACAGCCAAGTCAATAATCCTTTATCATTTTGCCGCCAAACGAACTTCCCATCACGATGCAAAAGAATGTCGTAAAATTTGCGGTTCAAAAACAAATTTTCGTCAATTGATGCCAGCGGCTGTTGTGATGATCGTACCAATGATAACGAATAAAATTGATTTTACGGGTGTGTGCATTTCAAACGGCTTTCGATTAACTGACGGCTTGCCCGTCAGCGTTTATGTATTTTAGTACCGCAGTAGCGCCAGATCTGTATCCGGCGCTATTACAACATTTAGATACGTGGCGCCACTGCGATACCCAAATTCTACAAAAATAAGAAAATCGGATATGCCATCGACGTCCTTGTAATACGGAACAATCTATTATTTTATGTACATTGTTCCGTGTTACAACAACAACGAGGAATTTTTATAATTTTTTTTTATATCCATTTCGGCACTCACAGGGAACATCACTTAAGGGGTCTTCTCACTTTGGACACTATAAAATACTATTTTCCATGAATTTTTTAGACAGGTTTATATTATAGATATTGATATAAAAGTTGTTACACTTAATAAATACACTTTCGAAATATATCAAATTTTTTTTAAATGTATTTATGTAACCCAAACAAACTATCAACACGTTTTTCTCGAAACAACGTTTTTCGACGACTTGTTGATAAAATATTCGAAACTACTGAACGGATACTTATGAAATTTTAATCACATATTCTTTATAACTATAGGTACAGCGCATTTCAAGGATTTTTCAAAATTTTGATATTTACTATTTTTTTTTGCCAAAAACGGTGAAAAAAACACGTTTTTTTTTCGAAAAATGTTCGCCATTTTGTTATTTTTGCATATATAAAAAATCATGTGATATGCGCTATAGCCATTAACATACTGAATTTAAAACCGTTTGATTTTTTGTTTCGGATTATCCGTCTCCGAGATTTCATCAACAACGCAGACCTACAATTTTTTAAGACTTTTTTTAACTACCATTTCCGTCTATAAATAGTTACTTAAATAAATAAATAATTTTTTCAAATGTATTTCGAAAGTGTATTTATTAAGCGTAACAACTTTTATATCAATATCTATAATATAAACCGATCAAACAAATTCATGAAAATAGCCTTTTATAGTATCCGCCATCAATTTCATTAAAATTTACATATGTGATAAAGCATTGAAAACTATTAGACACGTATTTTTCTTAATCAGCGGAAAACGGTTTTAAGGGAGGAAACCGCCCCTCAAAGAAAGGCCTTTCGAGGGATGATTTCACAATTCCACCTACGAGGAGTCCACCGATCTAAATGAAACAAAAATCAAAATTCTAATATAAAGCGATGAAAAATCCACTATAGAAGTATTGAAAACAAAATTAAATTAAGGGGTCACACGCCTTAGTTTGAGGTGTGGTTTCCCTCTTTAAACCCTTTTTTTCGCCGATAAAAAAAAATACGTATCAAATAGTTTTCAATGCTTTGTCACGTATATGAGTTTCAACAAAATCGACGGCGAACACTTGAGTGATGTATGTATACGCCTGATGTATGGCAACCCGTCATGCACGGACGCAGTGCGTACCTGCACTGTTACCGGCTACTGTACGAGCGCCTTACAGCATCTCCGCAATTTAGAACGCTGTGCAGTCCAGTATAACGGGAAGAGTTTCACAGGCGTCCGTTTGAGCGGGTTGCCCCTTCTTATCCCGTAGGTAAGCACATCTCGATTGAGGCATTTCCAAAGTACTACTATTTTCGTATAAATAATCCAAAAGTCTTCGATAACCAGTGTTTCACGGGGTAAAAACGTCCCAGGAATCCAATAGTAATGGTCTTGAATGCGAAAAATATATGTTATTGGTGAAAATTCGGAAAAATAAAAATAAAAAAAATTTACCGAGCGTCACGAACGTGACATTTTAGGTGGTGCAAATTTGCACCTGCGTAGTTACCACGTGTTATACATCATTCTCAATGCTATAACCATACTTATATGCTCTATTTCATAGACCGAGTACGTTATTGAAACTAAACTGTTGTACAGTAATAAATAAAATTTAAAAAAATCGGACATTTCAGAAGATCTATTCAATTTCGCTTTTCGGACATTTTCAATATCCCGTTACGCGTTACATTGGAAAATATAACCGCAATTTATATCCATAGGGCACGGGGCAATTTTATGACTCGATGGGATTTTTAGATTCTTCAAACCGAAGCTTTTTTACGGAACCAACAGCTGGGACATGGCTGGATCATTATTTACGAGATTCCCTATCGCGTACACTTCCCTGCCGTTCGAGAATATATGGAATACGTGCGCATGTTTTTTTACGCCGCGTAGGCATTTGACAGACTCGCTGACTATATATCTCGAATCGAAAAAGCCCCTTCTTCGCGAATAGGGGAAGAGGTGCAAATATGAACCACTTTTCTCGGTTACATATATACGCTCCAAAAAGTCTTCATATGAAACGTAGATAGCATCCTTTATCACATTTGAGTACATGCATTTTCATGACATGCGAAAGTTCTTCTATTACAAACGCTAAAAGATTCAAATTTTCGCGATCGGGAGACATTATTGGAAGACAGCAGTGTAATATACTCACACACGTGATCGGCAACGGTCTTGAACGTTCTGATTGGATTCGTGTGAGGTTCCCACGATATGCAATAAAAGTTACTGCAAATAAGCATTTTTATCACTCGTTTGACCATATTAACACCAACTCTCTGATTTAACGATGTTGAAGTATGCATTGTCAGAATGCAACGAAATTTTTTTTAATTTAAATTTTTTTTTTATTTTCATTACCGTAAAACGGGGTTGAATTGACATTGAGGGTAACTTTGGAAGTTTTTGTGGCTACTTCAACAGGGTGCCACAATACGGTTTAAATACGCAGCGAGCCCGCGTGACGCTAACTTTTTTTCTATTGTTGCTCAAATTTTTTGTTCAAGTTTATTATAATGTTGTTAAAGTTGATTGTAATGATGCTCGAATTGATTTTGATCTTTATGATAATTATAAGACTGATTAAGTGCTTACAATAGTACCCTAGGGACTTGATATATGTAAAATGTTTCCTTAAGGGGGAGGTGAGGTTAATTCGCTACAAAAAAATCATATTTACGATAATTTTTTGACGTCACAGTTAATATTCAATATATTTATTAATGTAATTAGTATATAATAAAAGGACGTTTGAAAAATATTCTGTAAAATTTTCGTTAAAATTTATGCAGAAATGAGCCATTTACAGCAAATCTTCGCAGACGCCTAAAAAAACGTAACATTACGGTGAACCGCATAACTCATCACTGGATCATATGAAATAAAAAAACCAAAAAGATTTCATTAGTTGATAAATTCCTTGAAATAACGCTGTCGGTTTTTTTTTTATTGATTGTTTAATTTTTCGTTGCACTTAGAAGTAAAAATACCGTTTTTTCATTTGAAAGATTGGAAATTTTGTTATGGTAAAATAAATTAAAATGATAAAAAATGACTAAAAATCGACATTAAATGAAAAAAAAAAAATCGACAAAAATTACATTTTCCGAAAATACAAATATATTCTATCCTGCTATTGCACCTCGTAATTTATGTGTAAAATTTCAAAAGGATCAGTGCAGTAGATTTTAAGCTAGAGAGTTCACCGACTTTGAAAATAGTAAGTATGAGAAAAACGCGTTTAAAAGTTTCAAAGAAACTAGACTATAATAGCAAATCAACTCGAGAAAACTCTAGAAAATAGACTACACTAGAAACTAGACTAAACTAGAAAATGGAAAATTAAACGTAAATAAACGAGTGTTTTTTTTAAATATACTTACACAGAATGATCAATGCCAGGCCCATAAAGCAAAAAGCTTTCAGCTATGATGTCTAGAGTATCTTGTTGCTCTTGTCTACGACGAATTCTGCCTTCTTTGCTTTTTTATTGAGGTTTGTTAAACCGGATCGGAGGGACGGAGACTTGCAACTCCACATCTCCGGTAGTTTTACTCCAGTCGACTTCAAATTTTAACACAATAATCTTGATTGTTGTACATTCATATGACAAAATTTGAAAAATACCTTGACCCCCCCCCCCTCGCTTCTTAATGAAGATGACAATTTGATTATAAAGAATCATTGTTTTCATTTAATTCCGTATACAATGCATACAATTTTTTTTTTATAAGAATGATGTCAAAGTAACCCTTAATCTTTGACATAATTTGCATTTCATCGCCTTGTAAAAGAAACCCCACACCCGTAGTTACTTTGACACTTAAAAAAGATATATATATAAAATTGTGGGTGTTCGATAGGGCTTGACTTTCTTCTACATTTGATAGCCAAAGGACACATTGTTCTATTGGAGCAAAAAAAAAGTTAAAATTATCCAAAAAATTTTGAACAGCATAGAATTACTTAAAAAAATGTAGGATGTCAAAAAAAAGTTACCTACAAAAAACTTCCAAAACCTGTTCAAAGTAACCCCATTTTGCGGTACAATCCAGAATCTTTTCTTCCATATTCAGACTGAAAATATCTAACGAGAATCCCGAAAAACGATTGATTGATTTCGGCGGGCTAAATGTGCCAAAAAAGTTGAACTACGAAACTTTCGTTGCATTCCAACAACGCAAACTTCAATAACATCTGATTTATCGTAACAAGGCCTGTCTGCCTCTTGAAAAAGAAATGATTTTGCAAAATCTAAAATCAGATCTCGAAGCTTTCCCATACGTTTTACTTCCCCCGGTGGTAAGGACGGCTCGCCGAGAAGTCTCTCAGAGTTTACGACGCTTTTTTTATGCATTCATAAGATTATATAGCGGGGGTGTAAGTCGCACGGAAGAGTCTAGGGGAGGATGACGACAATCCCCGGCGTGCTCGAACCACAATCCCACCTCCATATACCCACGGATACAGCGTAGACTGGAGATTCTCACAAAAATCGCTCCAAAGACTCGGTTACGCTTTCGTTTAGGAGCTTTCTTCGCAACGAGAGTTAGCGAGACCCTCGGCGAACCTTTCGGCCCATTCCCCCATCTACTGTACTGATCCTTTTCGTTCATACCTCGGAGCCACCCCTCCCCCCCTTCTTTTCTTCTCTTAAACGCTTACGACGCGCAAAAGGTGCTCACACTTCTTCGACAATCTCTCCCCAGTTTACCTTAACTCACTCTCTCCCGTAGCTTTTATAACGCGCTCAACGAAATAATCGCCTGGCCCGCCATTCTTGAGTTTCTACGTTGGTCTTCGCGTCGTCGCTCACTTTAGTCAGATGCTCGTACAACGGGCTCATTATGCAAACGAGATGCTCAAGAGCTTCTCATTTTCAGGCAATCGTTGGTAGAAACAATACACACTCTTCGACTCGTGTTGAAATACACTTGAATATTGATCACAAAAATACTCCGGAAAATCACTCGAGCGAGGTGCTAATTTTTTAGCATATCGGTTTATTGCATCGGCACATCTATTTTTGTCGTATTGTCGAAGTGTTCGTACTTTGGTCGGATTTGTCAAAGACTGTGGAATTGCGATTATAATATTGTGATGAATTATGAAAATTGATATCGCGCCTCAATTGCGTTTAATCTTTTTGCATTAAGGGGTTATGTGAGTTTCAAAACCAAAAAAGCATATTTTCTATATAACAAAATATATAATATATAAATTATTTTATTCAAAATGAGCAACATTTCAACAATATTTTTTAAAAGTGAAAAGAGCAACATTTCAACAATTTCGAATATGTTTAAACAGCAAAAAGAGCAACATTTCGGCAATTTCAAATATTTTTAAAATGCAAAAAGAGCAACATTTCAACAATATTTTTAGAGAGCAAAAAAGAGCAACTTTTGAACAATATTAAAAAAAAAATTAATTAAAAAAATTTGGGACATTCAGCCGGTGGTACCTGGTTTCCGGAGACCCCTCAAAAAAGTGTCCTCGTGGTGATCAGGATAACTCATTATAGCTTTATCTGAAATTAAAAAACCATTTTTTTTTCTGAAATTTGTATTTCTGGCAGAGTCGTATGCAAAATAGTTTGATTTTTGGTATAATTTACACTACGTATAGCTTTGTAAAATTAGTTGTAATAAAAAAAAACCTTCGTTCAATGCTATTTTGAAAAAATACGCAAAATTTCAATAAGATCGGTGCAAAAAATCTTCGTCAATGCTATTTTGAAGAAATGTGCAAAATTTCAATAAGATCAATGCATTAGTTTTTGCGAAATCGTGTCCACCGACTTCAAAAATCGTGTTTTGAGAAAAATGCGATTACCTACGTTGCTCCCGGCCGGTCTCTCCGAACGGGGGGAATTCCCAAAGGCACTCTCTCCTAGACTTTTACTCCGATTCACTTAAAACTTTGGGAAAATATTCTAGACATATTGTATTATTACATAATACAATTTTTTCAATGGATTACATTTTTTCGTTAAACACACGTAACCCCTTAAGGGGTAAGGCCACTGTAACGGCCCAAAAAAAAAGGTTTTTTCACTAATTTTTTGCTCCCGAAATTGAAGGTATTTGAAAAAAAACTTTTAATGGTGTTATCGGGCATACATTAAACTTTATTATAAAATTTTTTTACAGGAAAAAAAAACAAAATGGCGGTTCCACAGCTATCTTCCCGGGACATGTTTTGCTTCCAGGGCTCCGCGGCACGCAGCACCACTGGTGCACTTTTGAATCTAGAACAAAAAAAAACCATTAATCTAGAGGGCTATAGCTAGAGAATGTCGATCGGATTTTAAAAAGTATCAATTTTTGTGGATTTGGCGTGCGTTTGAAAAAAAAATTGATTTTTGACGAACAAAACGGCAAGTTTTTTGTTAATAAAAAATCAATAAATAAAGTTCTTGAAAATTCCGATCGACATTCTCAAGATAATGTAAATGTTCACATCTGGTTAAAATTTCAAGTAAAAAAAATGAAAATTGTTCGAGTTATGCTGCGTGCCATTTTGAAAAACCATGTTTCGAGAAAAACGCGTTTAAAGTTTTGCGAATAGTTTGTTTGGGTTTGTTTGGGTTTGTTTGGGTCGCACAGGACCTTTTTTTTCTTATTCTAGAGGGTTTAAACTATTGTTTAAGCCAATAAAAAAAAATCGATTTTTCAAAAAATTTACGGTGGCCTTACCCCTTAAGGGAGTCATCCCACGTCACAGCTGTTTTTCCGCTTTTTTGGGATTTTTTTTGTGATGAACAATTAAGACATACTATCTTTGAATGCTTAACACACATTTATTAACATTTTTACAGTCTGTCAGAATTTTATCGTATCCTTCTTCTCGAAACAACGTTTTTCGACAGCTTGTTGATAAAATCTTCGAAACTACTGAACTTATGAAATTTTAACCTCATGAAATTTTAATTTTAACCTTATGAAATTTGAACCAAATATTCTTTACAACTATAGCTATAACGCATATCAAAGATTTTGTTAAATTTTGATATTTACTCATTTTTTGCCAAAAACGGTGAAAATAAACAAGTTTTTTTTTGCTTCTTTCGAAAAATGTCCGCTATTTTGTTATTTTTGCATATATCAAAAATCGTATGATATGCGCTATAGCCATTAACATACTGAATCTAAGACCGTTTGATTTTTTTGTTTCGGATGATCCATTTCCGAGATTTCATCAATAGCGTAGAACTACAAATTTTTTAGGACATTTTTTTAACTACCATTTTCATCGATAAATAGTGACTTAAATAAATAAATAATTTTTATTATGTATTGGGAGTACAACTTTGCAGTGACCGTTTTTTTCAAATCTTTAAGGCTTTATTATAAAAAAGTGGCTACATATTTTTTAATCAAAGTACTGCCCGTTGCTAGCTACGACCTCGGCCCATCTTTCAGGTAGCATTCGAATCCCGCGTCGATAAAATTCTTGGTCCTTGGAGGCAATCCAGGAATCGACCCAATTTTTGAATTCTTCGTAAGTACCGAAGTGCTGGTCAGCCAAATCGTGTGCCATTGATCGGAACAAGTGATAGTCGGAAGGGGCAATGTCTGGAGAGTACGGCGGGTGGGATAAAACCTCCCATTTCAGCGTTTCCGAGTACTTTTTCACGACATTTGCAACATGGGGTCGGGCATTGTCATGCTGCAGTATCACCTTGTCATGTCTTTCGTTGAATTGTGGCCGTTTCTCTTTGAGTGCCTTACTCAAGCGCATCAACTGACGTCGGTAGAGTTCCCCTGTGATGGTTTCGGATGGTTTGAGCAGCTCATAGTACACAACGCCCAGCTGGTCCCACCAGATACACAGCATCACTTTGGATCCGTGAATGTGCGGTTTGGGCGTCGATGACGGAATATGACCAGGCAGTCCCCATGATTTTCGGCGTTTAGGATTATCGTAGTAAACCCACTTTTCATCTCCAGTCACAATCCGGTGCAAAAATCCCTTCCTTTGTTGTCTTGGGAGCAGTTCCCGCAAATGCTGAGAATTCGGCTCGTAGGTTGCCATGTTTGAGTGCCAATAACTTTATAATGCATACACGTATCCGTTAGCTTTTTTAAATTGTTTACATTGGCAGAGCCTCTAGTTTAAAATGCCACTTTCTTTATTGAGCTAGGGCCACTACTTCGGCCGCAGTGGCTCTCTAAGTAAAACGGTCACTGCAAAGTTGTACTCCTAATATTTTGAAAATGTATTTATAAAGCGTAACAACTTTTATATGAATATCTAGACCTATAAAAATGGCCTTTTTTGCGTCTAACGTGAGACGCAATGCAGTTTCACTCCTTAAAAGTAAAAGTGCAAGCAAACGATAAAATTTCCATTTACCTTTTGTAAATTTCCAATTTGTATTTTCCAAAAATACCTTCCCGCATTTTTGCAATTTCTTACATAGTCACCGTCATGGCCCATTTTTAATGAAAAAATATTTGAACTTTAATTGCAAAAATCTCGTACTACACTTATACATATTTGACAGATAAATAGCCGAGTTTATTGCAATTTTTGTCCACTGCGAGCGCTGCGTTTGATTTCATTACCCCTGCCCCATGCTCTGCACGGAGCCAATCAGCCCCATCTGGATCAAAATGCACCGCACCTTATCGATTCCGTTCTCACGCTCGTCTTTTTAGATCGTACAAAGTGACGGCTGATAGTGCCATGTAAAAGCTTAATAAGATGGAAATGTATGTTTGTTCGACTCCCAAAGCAACAGAGGCGCACATCACAAGAATCCATTCTATCCTGCAAACTAGTTGTACCTTTATGCAAATCAGGTAGTCGTTTGTAAATTGGGTTTCGAAGGCGCACTCAGCGCGGGATACCCGACTCCCTTGGCCCACCGCCGAATAATTAATACTGGTACACCTGACCAGCATCCAAAAGGGACCTATGGAAAGTCTGATCTGAAATTTCCCCTCGCCAGAGTTGATCCCTCGGAGAAAGAGCCACTGGGGAGTCCTACCTATCGCAACGAGTATACTAATATGCACTTTGACACAAAGCCGAATGCAGCCGAAAAAAAACATGACGTTGCACGATGGAAAACAGCCTCACCCTGGACCAAAAAAAAATCTCTCACTCACGGCCGTTTCACCTCCGTGTATTTTAATGGAACGAAGCGACGTCGCAGCCACAAGTTTTGCCATTAAGGCGGGAGCCTGGATTAGAAGGCCCGAAAAATCGTTTATTTTTAATCGCTTAAGGGGTCTTCTCACTTTAGACGCTAAAAAAGGCTATTTTCATGATTTTTTTTTGACAGGTTTATATTATAGATATTAATGTAAAAGTTGTTACGCTTAAGGAGTAAGGCCACTGTAACGGCCCAAAAAAAAAGGTTTTTTCACTAATTTTTTGCTCCCGAAATTGAAGGTATTTGAAAAAAAACTTTTAATGGTGTTATCGGGCATACATTAAACTTTATTATAAAATTTTTTTACAGTAAAAAAAAACAAAATGGCGGTTCCACAGCTATCTTCCCGGGACATGTTTTGCTTCCAGGGCTCCGCGGCACGCAGCACCACTGGTGCACTTTTGAATCTAGAACAAAAAAAAACCATTAATCTAGAGGGCTATAGCTAGAGAATGTCGATCGGATTTTAAAAAGTATCAATTTTTGTGGATTTGGCGTGCGTTTGAAAAAAAAAATTGATTTTTGACGAAAAAAACGGCAAGTTTTTTGTTAATAAAAAATCAATAAATAAAGTTCTTGAAAATTCCGATCGACATTCTCAAGATAATATAAATGTTCACATCTGGTTAAAATTTCAAGTAAAAAAAATGAAAATTGTTCGAGTTATGCTGCGTGCCATTTTGAAAACATGTCCCGGGAAGATAGCTGTGGAACCGCCATTTTGTTTTTTTTTTACTGTAAAAAAATTGTATAATAAAGTTTAATGTATGCCCGATAACACCATTAAAAGTTTTTTTTCAAATACCTTCAATTTCGGGAGCAAAAAATTAGTGAAAAAACCTTTTTTTTTGGGCCGTTACAGTGGCCTTACTCCTTAATAAATACACTTTCGAAATACATTAATTTTTTTTGTAATTTATTTACGTTAATATTTATAGACACACATGGTAGTTAAAATAATGTCCTAAAAAAATTGTAGGTCTGCGCTGTTGATGAAATCTCGGAGATGGATCATCCGAAACAGAAAAATCAAACGGTTTTAGATTCAGTATGTTAATGGCTATAGCGCATATTATACGATTTTTTATATATTTAAAAATAATAAAATGGCGGACATTTTTCTAAAAAACCAAAAAAACGTGTTTTTTCACCGTTTTTGGCAAAAAAAATGAGTAAATATTAAAATTTAAACAATCCTTGATATCCGCTATAGCTATAGTTGTAGACAATATATAGCTCAAATTTCACAAGGGTCGGTTCAGTAGTTTCAAAGATTTTATCAACAAGCTGTCGAAAAACGTTATTTCGAGAAAAACGCGTTTAAAGTTTGTTTGGGTTACATAAATACATAAAAATGTTTTTACATGTATTTCGCAAGTTTAAACAACTTTTATATCCATATATATAATATAAACCTATCCAAAAAATTCATGAAAATAGCCTTTTTACCGTCTTAAGACCCTTAGGCCTCTCTAGAGGCCGAAAAATAGGCTGCTTGGGGATTTTTTTTTTTTTTTTTTTTTTTTTTTTTCAGAAAAACTACAAAATAAATCGAGATTACAAAAAGGGTGTTTATCATACATATCAGTGATTGTATACAATAAACTTTTTTAAGCGATTAATTTCAAAATGGCGGCTGTGCAGCGTTTGTCTCAAAACTGCAGTTTTAAGTTGGCCGGAAACATAACTCAGACAATTTTCAACCGATTCACTTGAAATGTTGAATATATCTTGAAAAATACATTGCCTATGGAAGTACGTAGGATTTTTTTTCATATTGCACAGTTCATTTGTTATTAACAATTACTTGACGACGTTTTAGGCAAATTTTTGGAAAGTGAAAAATTTGCCTAAAAAATCGTCAGATAATTGTTAATAACAAATGGACTATGCAATGTAAAAAAAAATCCTACGTACTTCAATAGACAATGTATTTTTCAAGATATATTCAACATTTAAAGTGAATCAGTTGAAAATTGTCTGAGTTATGTTTCCGGCCAACTTAAAAAATGCAGTTTTGAGATAAACGCTGTACAGCCGGCGTTTTGAAGTTAATCGCTTCAAAAAAATTATTGTATACAGTCACTGATATATATACATATATTAGACTGATTCAAAAAAAAAACTTATTTTTTTTTCCTTCGGGATTCTCGTGCTATTGTTGGGCACTAATAAAAGAAAATTTCTCTAAAAAGATGGGCGCAGTCACTCAATTTTTAGAGGTGGCTATCTCGACTTTTTTGTATTTGAATTTTTTTTAACGAACGTATTGCATTTAAGCATAGTCACGGCTTCGGGTTACGGATAAAAATCACATCCAGCAGCTATTTCGTAACAAAAATAAACTCTAACAATTTGAAAAGATTGCAATATTCACAATTCAAATCCAGGTAGATCAATAATGGCGTCTATACTACTCTCTTTATTCATGTAGATTTATTTATACGCATTAACATTTCGCACTTTTTACGAAACATCAAATTATAAGCTTTTATTCATAAATCATGTATTTACATTTTCAAAATGCTACACTTATATTATCTTCAAACTCATTTATATTTCTTCCCAGCCACTGTGCATAACATCGCGCATCGTGGTGTTGTTTTTTTCAATGTGACTCAATTAAAGACAATTTTAAACAATGGCTCGGAAAAATGAAGACAAGACAATTTGGCTAATCGGCAAGGAAATTCCGAAAATAAGTACCCGTCATTTACCGTCAAATCGGAAAGTTTTGATTTTGTTCTTTTACAAACATAACAGAGAAAAACTGACCATACGTCGAAGTGCACATGAAACGATGAATGAAGTTTTCGAACAATGGAAATGTGCTGAAATTCCAACACGTCGATTGAATAACGCAATCTTGAAATTAATAAAACTCCATCTAGTCTGGAAAAAACTTTTAAAACATCGGGTTTAAAAGAAGTTGCCGTCACAATGGAGAAATAATCGAAACGTGTGATAGCAAAAATAACCGCCCAAGTTCGTTAACATTTTGGGCAGAACGAAAATGTGCAACGTTGAACAGTTTGTCCAAATCTCTCTTAAATTTACACTCCTTTAATATTTGTGAGGGCAAATTCTTTTTAACCCGATTTTTTAAAAGTTTTTTCCAGACTAGATGGAGTTTTATTAATTTCACGATTGCGTTATTCAATCTACGCGTTGGAATTTCAGCACATTTCCATTGTTCGAAAACTTCTTTCATTGTTTCGTGTGCACTTCGACGTATGGTCAGTTTTTCTCTCTTATGTTTGTAAAAGAACAAACTGAAAACTTTCCGATTTGACGGTAAATGACGGGTACTTATTTTCGAAATTTCCTTGCCGATTAGCCAAATTATGTTGTCTTCGTCTTTCCGAGCCATTGTTTAAAATTGTCTTTACTTGAGCCACATTGAAAAAAAAAAAACAACACCACTTACAAATGCGCTGCGCCAATACAAAATGGCGCCACGGATGCGCAGTGACTTGTGCAGTGGTATGCGCGATTTTATGTACAGTGGCTGGGAAGAAATATAAATGAGTTTGAAGATAATATAAGTGTAGCATTTTGAAAATGTAAATATACGATTTATGAATAAAAGCTTATAATTTAATTTTTCGTAAAAAGTGCGAAATGTTAATGCGTCTAAATAAATCTACATGAATAAAGAGAGTAGTATAGACGCCATTATTGATCTACCTGGATTTAAATTGTGAATATTGCAATCTTTTCAAATTGTTAGAGTTTATTTTTGTTACGAAATAGCTGCTGGATGTGATTTTTATCCGGAACCCGAAGCCGTGACTATGCTTAAATGCAATACGTTCGTTAAAAAAAATTCAAATACAAAAAAGTCGAGATAGCCACCTCTAAAAATGGAGTGACCGCGCCCATCTTTTTAGAGAAATTTTCTTTTATTACTGCCCAACAATAGCACGAGAATCCCGAAGGAAAAAAAAATAATGTTTTTTTTTAATCAGTCTAATATCTATATATATGATAAACACCCTTTTTTGTAGTCTCCATTTATTTTGTAGTTTTCCTGAAAAACAAATCGCCAAAAAGCATATTTTTTGCGCCTCTAGAGTGGCTCGACCCCTTAAGTGAGAAGACCCGTTAAATCGATAGATAAACTATCCAAGAATACATTTGCAGAGTTACAAAGGCCAATTGTAAATATTTTCGAAGATACAAGGCCAAAAGCAGAGAAGCACTTGATATTTGATATTGATATTTCCTCCTAGCGCGTTTTCTCCAGTTTCATTTTCAAAATTTTTCCAAATGGGCGGGCGTGATAGCAAAAAACTAAACGACCTATTGAATCAAACCAAAGTTTATTTTCTTCACTATGAAAATCTCTTCTAAGGGAATTTAAAAAGTCGTTGGAAAGTGTTCAATTGAAATTGAAATGATTGAAAAATCATTTTTATAGCACGTTAAAGTGGTTTTTAAACATATTTTTTTTTACCTGAGAAAAGTCATAATTTGTCGATTTGTTAAGCTTTTTTTCTTAATTCACCGAGAAGATATGACGATTGAAAATTTTATTGGCTTATTTGGTTCAATCAAGAATTACGAGCTGCATCTTTCCCGCCGATTGGGGACTGCAGTGGCAAGACGCACACGATGTTGAAGTTTGCATCGTTGGACTGCAACGAATTTAATTTCTTTTCACAGATTAAGCCTACAAACGTAAAATGGAACTTTCGTTGCGTACCAACGATGTAAACTTCAACACCATAGACGCACATGCAATAGGTTGATGAATCTGCAGTCATTTATTGTTTCATGTTGGAATTTCTTAAAATACATTTTAAATATACAAGAAAAGATACCTCAATGTTTAATGGGGTCACTTGTTTTTTTCCCTTCTAAAAAAAATCTCGAAAAAAACGCCTTTTTGGACCTTCTGATTCAGGCTCCCGCCTCAAGTAATTCCGTGGAGATTTTATTTCTCCTGGGGCACTCCGAATGTTTTTTATAACACACATTCCTGAAGCCGCGTCCACGACTGGTCAGAGCTGAGCCAAGGGAAATATAAGGCGACATAACAACCTGCCTCTGCTTTCATGCAAGCACCTACGGACCCTGCGGTACTCATTCATTGTCCTGCGTTTAGAAATTCCATTATAAACAGAGATGAGGTCAGGCCAGCATGTACGGCAACAACGACGATTAATTAACCGAGGGGAACCGTTTGGACGTTGTAGTCGAGGGCTAGCCCTTGGCCGGCGCGAGAATTTCATGTTTTTGTAGTGGAATTTAACATCGAAAGGGGCAGGGGGATCAACACGAAGAGTCCTCGCATGAGCAACAAGAGAGACGCTCGGATTTCGATCGTAAAATTACCGTTAATCTCTGGGCTCTCGTATGGGCAATAAACATTAAATGACTTCTTATTACCTTGAGGGAATACGAGCCACTAAAAAGAATTGGGGGCCTGCAAAGTTGGCAAGAGTTTTGGGTATCAAGTTTATTCGTGCAGGGGCTTAACTGGATCTTTTTTGCACTCGCCCAATGATTCCGTTGGCACCATCTTCGAACATATTCGGCATCCATAATTTTCTGAACTTTGGGGTTGAAACCAATGGAGTGGTTTGGATTCCCAACGCAATCAATTACTTCCAATGCTAAATTGACATTACATAGCGGATAAAAAATTATCCAACTTAAGCAAAAACAACGAAGATGGCGCACAAATCTCAATACTTTTCCCATGGTTCTCACTGAACGGAACGCAACAAGCTCAGTCGATTGTTGATTGTTGATCAAGGGGTCTTCTCACTTTAGACGCGACACAAAGGCTGTTTTCATGATATTTTTGATAGGTTTATATTATAGATTTTAATATAAAAGTTGTTGCACTTAATAAATACACTTTCGAGATACGTAAAAAAAAATTTTTACGTATTTATGTTATCTAAACAAACTTTAAACGCGTTTTTCTCGAATCAACGTTTTTCGACGGCTTATTGATAAAATCTTCGAAACGACTGAACCGATCCATATGAAATTTTAACCACAGATTCTTCACAACTATAGCTATAGCGCATATCAAGATTTTTTTTTAAATTTGGACATTTATTTTTTTGCCAAAAACGGTAAAAAAACACGTTATTTCGAAAAATGTTCGCCATTTTGTTATTTTTGCATATATAAAAATCGTATGATATGCGCTATAGCCATTGACATACTGAATCTAAAACCGTTGATTTTTTTGTTTCGGATGATCCATCTCCGAGATTTCATCAACAGCGCCGACCTACGAATTTTTTAGAATTTTTTTTTAACTACCATTTTCCTCTATAAATAGTGACGTAAATAAATTACGTTAAAAAAAATGTATTTCGAAAGTGTATTTATTAAATGTATCGACTTTTGTATCAATAATCTATAACATAATCCTATTAAAAAAAATATGGAAATAGGCTTTTCAGCGTCTAAAGTGAGAAGACTCCTTAATGGACAGCCTTCGAAAGTGACACTTTGCCAACGATGGATAAATTGGAGTAGCGCGTCATGGTAAAACTCCTTAAAGGGCTATACCAGTGTGAACGCTGAAAATTTGGGTGATTTTCGGTAATTTTTGGAAGAAAAGTACTCAATTGAATGTTTCGGAAAATTAAGAATATATTTGGCTATATTTCACCTATATTATATAATTTTTTCATAGAAAAATATTGAGATCCAAGCGACTTATGCGGTGGCTTCGGAGGCGCTAAAAAAAAGTTCCTCCACTGCTGACATGATTCCGGCCGATTGAGTAGCTGAAATCGAAAAAGGAAAAAATGTCATTAAGGGAGAATATTAGTGTGGCAGACTGAAAAATGAGGTATTTTTGGGATTTTTTTTTTTTAAACAGCTTGATCAAATTATTTGAAACTTTGTGTATTGATTATTGAAGTAATGAAGCATACACGAACATTTTTATTTTTTATTTTTCGTACATTTTATTAAGCAGAGGAGCGCTCGCAAAATGGCGTCTAAAAAAAGACTCCCCGACGGTTGACAGCATAAGTGCCACAGCAGGCACGTGAAATCAAAAATTCGAAAAGATTATGAAATTATAATAGTATAGCTATCGAGGCATCGTGGGAAATGTGAAAACTTTAATTAGAACAAAAATGACGGCCATTAAAAAAAATCGAATCTTACACAAAAATTTTGCAGTAAATTGTTAATAAAAAAAAGTAAACAATTTTTAAAAACTCTACGATGCGACGATAGCGATAAGTTTTCTGAAGAGAATCCTTTTTGAATGAAGTAGATTGGACAACATTTGACAGAGCTATGCTGTCAACCAGGTCAAAAAACATGGTTTCGAGAAAAACGCGTTTAAAGTATAAAAAAGGCCCGTATAGAAGGCTCTGAGAGCGTCGACGCTTGGCGCCAATTTCGAATACTTCTAAACCGAATACTGTTTTGAAAATTTATAGGCATGTTCTTAAATCTGTTTAAGCAAAAAAAAATCGATTTCTTTTTCACACTGATATTCCCCCTGAAACTGGAAGGTATTTTCTGTACCATGACGTAGGATTTTCGAAAAAAATCAAAATCTAACAAAATGGCTTGGTTATGAAAAAAGTCTGTTTTCTTGCCTATAAAATGGTCGTTTTTTTTTCAATGCCAAATCGTCAATTTTCATCCAATCAAAAATATCCTACGTCATTGTCGAGTAAATATATTCAAGAGTACTCAGTTCAAATTTCAAGTCAATCGGATAATTGCTCTTTGAGTTACAATGTCAGCAAATTTGAAAAATCTCATAGTCATATTCTCGAAAGTATAACAATCTTGAAAGTATAAAAATCTCGTCTCATATTCTTGAAAGTATAAACTGTCGAAAAAGGCAAAAAAAAGTCGATTTTTTTAAAGCGTTACACTGGTATAGCCCCTTAATTCGAAAGGGAAATCGGCAACGAAAACTGAAGCTAAATCAAATTGAGTGTATCCTTCACAAATGTGAAAACCTCGGCTGCTGAGTTCAAACGAGGAAGAACGAGCATTTTCGACAGGAAGTTGGCCGAATGCGTTAAGCGAATCGTGATGGACGGACGCCCATTAACGTTGGGAAAGATAGCGGAGGCCACTGACATCTCGCATGAACGGATGAACAACATTTTACACGAGGAACTCGGTTTGAGAAATCTGAGCGCGCGTTTGGGTGCTGGATTCGCTCACTGTAACGGCACAAGAATTGGCAGTTTCAATGGCGACTATATGAACTGATTCCTCATTTACCCTGCTCCTCAGATTTGGCCCCGTGCGCCTTCTCTTCCCAAATTTGAAAAATGGCTATGTAAGGAAAGAAATGGTCATCAAATGTCGAAGTGATGAGTGGTGTGAGTGACTTTTTTTTTAGTTTAGGCGAAAACTATTATGCTGAGGCACTGAAAGGTCTTGAGGAAAAATGGACTTTTACTGTATCGGAAGATTTTTCTTTTATTAACACTCGTACGCAGAATATGAACCAAGAAATAGTGAGAAATGTTGAAAATCGATCAGCTGGGAGGCTTTGTTACAGAAAGATTGAGTTCTCCGAAAAATAGCAACGTTTTGCAATAAAAAAGCCTTTGGAAAATTTTCAAAAACCTTCAGGGTCCTATTTTAGACAATAAGATTAAATAGATTTATACCAACTTTCGTCAGAATCGGTCGATTAGGTTTTTAGCTATACGTCGCGCCATTTTTGCAAATGCAGTTTAGAAGACCGTGTCATACCTCCGCCATTTTTAAAGATTGCTAAAATACCATGTAACAACCAAAAATCGTAATAAAACATACCCTAAGTCTGAAGAATGGTAAAGAAGCGTTGCCTTTAAGGAGTTTCGACACCAAAATCGAAATGCTTGTAGACGATTGAAATTCATATCACCGAGAGATTAATTTAGGATGCATTAACTGTCCAAAAATGAATCCGTTTCACCACATAGTTTCGGAGCTTTCGAAGGTTCAAGTTGAGTTTTATTCGAGTCTTATTAATTAACCAAGTGGAGAAACCGCTTAATTTTTTAACACGACATTCCTGACACTAATCGCAGTTTGTTCAGTTTTTTAAATTAAGCTGTTTCTCCACTTGGTTCATTAATAATACTCGAACAAAACTCAACTTGAACCTTCAAAATCTCCGAAACCATGTGGTGAAACGGATTCATTTTTGGACAGTTAATGCATCCTAAATTAATCTCTCGGTCATATGAATTTCAATCGTCTACAAGCATTTTTATTTTGGTGTCAAAACTCCTTTAAAAAAATCCTGAAACTCAGCACATTATTTTCTCATCCGAAGACATCTCTCCCTTAAGGCGTTACCCCCGCTTGTAGCGCAAAAAAAGCCATTTTCATGAATTTTTTTAAAGAAGACTACAAAACTTTTTTAATCGATCAATATACCATCTTAAAGAACACATCTTGAAGAACTTTCAGTAATTTTTTTATTGAAAAATATTACATTGTTTAGTGGCAAATAGCCGTCAATGAAATAATGTTTTTATATACACGGTTTGCGGTGACCAACATTGCGACGAAGTGGATCGTCTGAAAAAAAAATGCGGATGGATTTAGTCAAATATATTAGGTGTACAAATAAGTTTTAGGACAGTTTTCAAAAAATTCAAGATTTATTAAAAAAGAAGTAAAACACAGTTATTCATCGAAGTAATCTCCATCGCACTGAATGACCTTCAGCCATCTCTCAGGTAACTCGCGGATGCCTTTCGCAAAGAAACTTTCGTTTTGCGAGGTGAGAAATTTAGCGACCCATTTTTCCACTTCTTCAAATGTTTTGAATCGCACGTCAGACAAATCGTTCTGCATTTTCCGGAATAAATGATAATCGGATGGGGCTAAGTCTGGTGAATACGCCGGGTGTGGTACAGCTTCCCATCCAAGCGCTAGTAACGTATCCTTGACCGGTTTACCCACATGAGGCCGCGCGTTGTCATGGAGCAGTTTTACTGGACGTTTTCCTTTACCAGAAAATGGACGTTTCTTCTCAATTTCTTGATTCACTTGCATCAATTGATGACAATAGCGATCGGTAGTAACTGTTTGACCAGGTTTGAGAAGTTCATAATACAGTACGCTTTTCAGATCCCACCATATGCACAGCATGACTTTGTTACAATGAACATTGCGCTTTGGCGTGGATGTTGTCGGCTCGCCGGGGTCAACCCAATGATATTTGCGTTTCGGATTATCAAAATAAATCCACTTTTCATCGCCGGTCACAATTTTCCACAAGAAAGACTTTCTATGTTGCTTGTTGTAAAGACTCACACAAATGTTAAGACGGCTGTTTTTATTTTCTTGAGTCAGAAAGTGTGGTACCCACTTTGTTCCTTTTCGAATCTTACCCATTGCTTTTAAACGATAAGAAACAGTTTGTTGAGTTACTCCAAGCTGTTCCGAAAGTTGTTTCTCCGTCTGACAAGAGTTTTCATCCAGCAACGCTTGCAGTTCCTGATCGTCCACCTTTACAGAAGGCCCCGTGCGTTCACGGTCACTAACGTCGAAATCACCTTCTTTGAATCGCTTATACCAATACTCACATGTACTTTTAGATACAATGTTGTCTCCAAGAACAGAACATATCGATTCACACGCTTTCCTAACACTTTTTCCTTGATGGAATTCATAGCGAATGCAGTGTCTAATAAATAGCTTATAGGTCTGCATGTTTAATTTACAGAATTTATAGGTTATGTTTATGACTCCTTTACGTTTCGATACTACATATCAAGCGCCGTCTATGATAAGTGAGCGGGACCTTTGAATTGATTTAGAATAGCTGTTATGATACAAAATCGAAGTGTCCTAAAACTTATTTGTAAATATTCATTTTTCACAAAATGGCGGACAGTCAAAGTTAATGGTTCGATTTTAACGAAAAAAATGGCCGTTTTTTGGCTATAAAACGGCCATTTTTTTTTCGAAAAAAAAATCGAACGATTAAAGACTACATTTTTATGTATTAAATAAGCCTGCAAAATTTCAAGAAGATCGGTTCATTAGTGTTCGAGTAATCTTGGTCACCGACTTCAGAAATGCCATTTTGAGAAAAACGCGTTTAAAGTTTCAATTTCCGGTCGTTTACACAACGGATTCTTCTCTTTCAACGCTCATATCTCAGTGAATTTTGTTCAGATCGACTTGAAATTATCAGGACATATTCTCAGATACTTATACTTCAAAAAAATGCAATAAAAAAAATCGATTTTTTCAAAATCGCAAGTGGGGGTGACCCCTTAACCCCTACAGCCCTATAACTAGTGTTTACGAAGTGCCACGTGCCATGAAGGTTCAACTTGAACCTTCGTCCATTTGGTAATACACGTGGCACTTCGTAAACACTAGTCATAGTGCTGCAGGTGTTAAAATAATGCTTCGATTTAAATTTAAAAAACTGAACAAACCGCGATTAGTGTCAGGAATGGCGCTTTAAAAAATTAATCTGTTTCTCCACTTGGTTCATTAATAATACTCGAACAAAACTCAACTTGAACCTTCAAAATCTCCGAAACCATGTGGTGAAACGGATTCATTTTTGGACAGTTAATGCATCCTAAATTAATCTCTCGGTCATATGAATTTCAATCGTCTACAAGCATTTTTATTTTGGTGTCAAAACTCCTTTAAAAAAATCCTGAAACTCAGCACATTATTTTCTCACCCGAAGGCATCTCCCCCTTAAAGGCAGACCACGTAAAATCATAAATTACTATGTCCTTTTTCAGTCGCGTCAGAAATTTTTCAATTCCAAAAACTTCAAAGTATTGTTGTTCTGCATACTGAAGTGATATCAGGACAACTTCACAATCTTTTTTATCAACGTCCAACGCTTATCCGAATTAAGTTGTTCCATTACCCACTTGGATGACAAAACCTCATGTTCATTACGCCATAATTGCGCGATCGTACGCAAATGCTGCCCGGCATTCCCACCATAATCCACCGCAAAACAAAGACAACTGAATATAAATCACATTAGTTTCGTTCATGCAACAGCGTACGAATGGAAAAAGGGAACGAAAAAAATGCTAAACTTTTCACGCAAGCTATAAATTTATCGAGCTCGCAGGAATACTCGAGAGGGGAAAAGAAGAGTTTTAAAGTAAAGACGCTAAATCAAGGTTGGAGAAAAGGACCCTCCTTGACGCCTTTCCTTCTCTTTCCCGAGCTTATTCGCTTCGTCGCATTTCGCACAGTTTCTTCTCTCAGCTATTCGAACGCCTCTCTCTCTCTCTCTCTCTCTCTCTCTCTCTCTCTCTCTCTCTCTCTCTCTCTCTCTCTCTCTCTCGCTCACCACGCACACCAAGGTATGATTTAGTATTTCTGACAGGATTAATAATTTTCACGAGCGTTGTCGCCGCCGGTGTTTGCCACCTCTTGGTAACAGATGTTCGGACATCTTCGCGGCTTTCCTCTCTTTTCTTCATCCGCGTCTATTTACGCTCGCACGGAGAAAATCATTTCGCCTATTTTCCCTTTTCATTTCCAACTTAGCCGCGACCGTATACATCATCTTTTTTCACATGACAAAATGTTTCAAACTACCGACGCGAATGCTTCAAATGAATTACGAAAACAAGTAAAAACTGTGTCATGTTAAGTATTTCAATTGCCTTGGTAATTGACTTGAATATTTATAGTTCATCAGCATAAGAAATGAAGGTAATTTCCTGCTTGAATAATCACAAAACACAAGAAATAATCACAAAACACATTGCAGGAGGCGATTTGAAAAATGTAAAACACGAAGCCAACTGATTACACGAAAAAGATCAACCTCGAAAGAAATTTTAGGGGGGCGATAACTTTGGGCGAGAAAAAAATTGCTGGTTTTCGTGATTTTTTTTTAGGAAGGAGTTCTTCGCCGTCTTCGAGACTTGGAGTATTTTTATTACTACTTTTGGATGTTACATTGTTTATTTTTGTTCATCTTCGAAAATGGCGGTGGTATGGCACGGTTTTCTTATCGGGTTGCAGCGGATGTTGTTAGACGGCGTGACACGTAGCCTCAGCGGGAATAATCTGAAAAAAAACCAATAAAGATGTTTCTTTCGTTAACACTCATTCGCTGAATATGAACCAAGAAAAAGTTGGAAATGTTGAGAATCAATTAAATGGTACGCTTTGAAACAAAAAAAATGGACTTTTCGAAAAAATAGCTACATTTAGCAATATAAGATTTTTTTGTTTTCACGAACATTCCGGGTCATGTTTTAGCTAATATGGTTAGAAAGATTTATACAAAATTTTATCAGAAACGGTCGATTACTGTAAAACGGGGTTAAATTTACATTAAAGGTGACTTTGACAGTTGGGGCTACCTCAACAGGGCGCCAAAGTACGTATGCGAGGACACGGACTAATTCTTTTTTAACTTTTTTTCTATTGTTGCTCAAATTTGTTATTTAAGTTTATTATAATGTTGCTCAAATTGATTTTTATCTCATTGATAATTATAAGACTGATTAAGTGCCTATAATAGCACCCTAGCTACTTGATATTTGTATGTAAAATGGTTTCTTAATAAAAATGACAATTTGATTGTGAAAAATCGTTATTTTTCATTTAATTCCATGGATAATGCATAAAATACTGATTTTTTAAATCAAAATGATGTCAACGTAACCCTTAATCTTCAACATAAGTTGCATTTCAATGCCTTGTCAAAGAGACCCCACACTCGAGGTTACTTCGACACTTAAAAAATATATATACAATATTGTGGGGAGTGGTGGGGTTTAACTTTCTTATACCTTTAATAACCAAAGAACACATCGTTTTGTTGGAGAAAAAAAGTTGGAATTTAGGATATCAAAAAAAAGTTACCTACAAAAAACTTCCAGAATCTGTTCATAGTAACCCCATTTTATGGTACTTCTTTAGTTATACATCGCAACAGTTTAAAAAATGCAATTTAGAAGACCGTTCCATACCTCCGCCATTTCCATATATTAAAGGGAGATCTAGGAGCCGGAAAAAAGGTCATTTTTGTGAATTTTTTCAAGGAAAGCTATTTAAAATTTCGGATTGGGGTTTTAATTATCTAAAAGTATATACATTCAAAAATATGTTTAATTTTCTTTATTTAAAAATATCAAACATATACAAGGATATTGTATGATCCTTGGAGCGTCGTAAAAAAATCTGCGTATACGGTACCCACTGGCGTTTCTTCAAAAATCATCTGAAAAAAAAAAACCAAAAAGATTATTAAATTAGATACTATAATCTAGTACTTGTCATAGCCGATTTTGAAAATATCGATTTATGACAAAATGGCGCACGTTTGAACATAAATAGTGATTTTTGGGCCAAAAATTACTTATTATTTTGCCTATAAAACAAAAACTAAGCAGCGGAGAAAAAATCCTATGCCGAGTACTAGATAACGGTGTATAGAATAACCACAATAAACCTCAAGGCAATCGGTTCATTGGTTTTCGAGAAATTGTGGGTACCGATTGGAAAAACGTGGTTTTGAGAAAAACGCGTTTGAAAATTTGGGAATGAATAAATCATGAAATTTGTCAACTTACATGGAATCATCGATACCAGGCCCATAATGTAGGTCTTCTACAGTCGACGGAATCTTCATAGCTTCTAAATCCTCGACCTCGACCATCTAGGTGTATATCTCCCCTTAATGAAAAAAAAACCACGTAACAGCCAAAGTAGTAATAAAACATCCCCTAAGTCTGAAGAATGATGAAGAAATCTTTCCTTAAAAAAAAATAATGAAGATCAGTGCCATACCTCCGCCATTTTCATAGATTAATTTTTTTTAAACCATGTAAAAGCCAAAAGCAGTAATAAAACAATCCCTAAGTCTAAAAAATGATGAAGAAATCTGTCATTTAAAAAAAAATCATGAAAATCAGTGTCATACCTCCGCCATTTTCATAGATTAATTTTTTAAAACCATGTAAAAGCCAAAAGCAGTAATAAAACAATCCCTAAGTCTAAAAAATGATGAAGAAATCTGTCATTTAAAAAAAAATCATGAAAATCAGTGCCATACCTCCGCCATTTTCATAGATTAATTTTAAAAAACCATGTGAAAGCCAAAAGCAGTAATAAAACAATCCCTAAGTCTAAAAAATGATGAAGAAATCTGTCATTTAAAAAAAAATCATGAAAATCAGTGCCATACCTCCGCCATTTTCATAGATTAATTTTAAAAAGCCATGTAAAAGCCAAAAGCAGTAATACAACAATCCCTAAGTCTAAAAAATGATGAAGAAATCTGTCATTTAAAAAAAAAACATGAAAATTAGTGCCATACCTCCGCCATTTTCATAGATTAATTTTAAAAAACCATGTGAAAGCCAAAAGCAGTAATAAAACAATCCCTAAGTCTAAAAAATGATGAAGAAATCTGTCATTTAAAAAAAAATCGTGAAAATCAGTGCCATACCTCCGCCATTTTCATAGATTAATTTTAAAAAACCATGTGAAAGCCAAAAGCAGTAATAAAACAATCCCTAAGTCTAAAAAATGATGAAGAAATCTGTCATTTAAAAAAAAGTCGTGAAAATCAGTGCCATACCTCCGCCATTTTCATAGATTACTTTTAAAAAACTATGTGAAAGCCAAAAGTAGTAATAAAACGACCCCTAAGTCTAAAAAATGATGAATAAATCTGTCCTTTAAAAAAAAATCATAGAAATCAGTACCATACCTCCGCCATTTTCATAAATTAATTTTAAAAACCATGTAACAGCCAAAAGTAGTAATAAAACAACCCCCAAGTCTAAAAATGATGAAGAAATCTGTTCTTTAAAAAAAAATCATGAAAATCAGAAATGTCTTGCTTCCCCTAAAGGTGTCTCCCCCTTAACATAGCGAGCAGCTATCACCACGAGCAAATAAGTCTCTTGAGAAAGAACTCCAGAATCCATGGATCCGATCAAACAAGATAATCGATCATGAAAGCGCCCCATCTTCCTCATTCCCGAGCCCAAAAGCCAAGAACATGATCTGCCGTGCTTCAGCCAGCGTTCTCATGAAGGGGGGGACGTTAACGACGTTACGAACGATGCTCTCGGCATTAAGGAAATTAGCATACACCTCTTCTCATCTAGGGATAGGTGGACTCAACATTGGAGACATATAGGGCACATTCGGTAGATAGACGTTGGGTATACCTATGAGTACGTATGGAACACGGAATAAGGCCCTCCGCCCGTTACAAAGGATTAATCCAACGTCCGTTAAGCCCTCGTTCCCCCGTGTCCCATCCACAAAATCAACCTCCTCACGGTCTCGCCCCCTCGTAGCATGGTGCACCCTCTGTACAGTCAAGTACCACAGTATCGCTCATCCCCTCCAGCAGCTATGTCGCTTCAACGCGGATTGTAAGCCTATACGATGTATGGTACGGGCGGACCTAACCTGATAATTTGCCTGGCGCAAGGCCATATGCACCTAGCCAAGCAAAGGCGACGTCGTCCACGACGAAAACGACGATCCTTTAGCCCCAGACCGCGACTATCGCTCGCCTTAATTGATAGTAATGCGTCTGGAGCCGTTGCTCACTTAATCTCAAGTTGTATTCCGTACATGTGCGATGCATGAACTACCGGGATATATCCGCCTTCGGATAACCGTAGGCATCTATTTCGGGAACTTTATGCTCGGAGGCGCGTCACCCTTAACCAATTTTCCGTCTCCGTATTTCACTCGCCGCTTATTCACTTGCCTACACGTTGAGCTTACGTTTGAGGTTACGTGAGAATTAAGACGGGATATACATTTAGACAGGAAAAATAAGCAATATTGAGGGATTTTTTAAACTAAAAAAGAATTATTCTACAATTATCAAACTTTAGGTATACTTACCTAGAAGCCGGAAAAAAGGTCATTTTTGTGAATTTTTTCAAGGAAAACTATTTGAAATTTCGGATTGGGCTTCTAATTATCTAAAAGTATATACAGGGTGTCCCATTTTTATTTTACACCTGAATTTTCTCGAAAAATATTGCTCGGACGAAATATTGTGTGGAACAAAACTTCTAGGGATTGAAGGGGGACGTTTGAAAAAAATTTATTTGAGGAGCCAAAATTCAAAATGGCGGCGTTACAAAGGCTGACATGTTTTTTTTTCAAACGGAAACATAACTTTTTTTTATTGCCAAAAAATTTGTCAGCTGAAAACTAAAAACTTTTGTTGAAAAAATTTGTTGATAAAGTTCATAGGTTTCAAGTGAGAACATCATTTTCAATTATTTCAGATGTATCCAGGATTTGTGTGTGTGTGTGTGTGTGTGTGTGTGTGTGTGTGTGTGTGTGTGTGTGTGTGTGTGTGTGTGTGTGTGTGTGTGTGTGTGTGTGTGTGTGTGTGTGTGTGTGTGTGTGTGTGTTTCTACCCATCGTGATCAAAGTTCGTCAAGGATTTAAAGAAACACGTTTTTGGGCCTGAAAATGGCACAAACGCTATTAAAATGGAAAAAAACTATTTTTCATCGATTTTCCTCCAAAATTTTCTCATGAAATGTCGTCCAAATTTGAAAACAAAAAAAAACAAAATTTAAAACAAAAAAATTTGATTCTTTTTTTGTTCAAGTGGTCATACATTCGAAAACACAACATTGAGCGGCTTGCCGTGAGACATTTAGTCTAATTGTCCCTACCACATACATGCACGCGCGCCCACACACACACACACACAAATCCTGGATACATCTGAAATAATTGAAAATGATGTTCTCACTTGAAAACTATGAACTTTATCAAAAAAATTTTTCAACAAAAGTTTTTAGTTTTCAGCTGACAAATTTTTTGGCAATAAAAATAAGTTATGTTTCCGTTTGAAAAAAACATGTCAGCCTTTGTAACGCCGCCATTTTGAATTTTGGCTTCTCAAATAAATTTTTTTCAAACGTCCCCCTTCAATCCCTAGAAGTTTTGTTCCACACAATAGTTCGTCCGAGCAATATTTTTCGAGAAAAATCAGGTGTAAGATTAAAATGGGACACCCTGTACATTCAAAAATATGATTAATTTTCTTTATTTAAAAATATCAAAAATATACAAGGATATTGTATGATCCTTGGAGCGTCGTAAAAAAATCTGCGTATACGGTACCCACTGGCGTTTCTTCAAAAAATGATCTGAAAAAAAAAACAAAAAGATTATTAAATTAGATACTATAATCTAGTACTTGTCATAGCCGATTTTGAAAATATCGATTTATGACAAAGTGGCGGACGTTTGAACATAAATAGTGATTTTTGGGCCAAAAATTAGTTATTATTTTGCCTATAAAACAAAAACTAAGTGACGGAAAAAAAAATCCTATGACAAGTACTAGATAATGGTGTATAGAATAACCACAGAAAACCTCAAGGCAATCGGTTCATTGGTTTTCGAGAAATTTTGAATACCGATTTGAAAAACGTGCTTTTGAGAAAAACTCGTTTGAAAATTTGGGAATGAATAAATCATGAAATTTGTCAACTTACATGGAATCATCGATACCAGGCCCATAGTGTAGGT
Organism: Ophion obscuratus; assembly: GCA_964007375.1. Taxonomy (NCBI): domain Eukaryota; kingdom Metazoa; phylum Arthropoda; class Insecta; order Hymenoptera; family Ichneumonidae; genus Ophion; species Ophion obscuratus. The sequence goes on from OZ023313.1 coordinate 11,364,508, forward strand.
CTTCTACGGTCGACGGAATGTTCATAGCTTCTAAATCGATTTTTTCAACCATCTAGGTGTATATCTCCCCTTAAGTATACGAAAAAAATTTTCAAAATTAATTCATCATCAAAATGCCGGAGCTGTGGCAGAGTGTTACAGCAAGATCGCCGCGGGAGTTTCGAATCGGCGTGCAGTCTAGTTTCCCGTAGACTTTACTTTGCAAAAAAGTTCAAACATTTTTTTTAGTTGGAATATGTATACTTAGTTTCTATGTGACGGTAATTAAAATGAAGAAAATGCAAATTTGAGAAAATGGCACGCATTTACAAAAAAATATCAACATTTCACGCAACATTTCTGTAAAATTTGGATTAAAAACGTCGTTTTTTTTTTCAAATTTTTCAAAAAAAAAATTCGTCAAGCAAAAGGTATCAATATTATCAATATTGCTACCAAGTTTCAACTCAATCGGCTTAATAGTTTTTGAGCAATCCTGCAAGCCAATTTCGATAATGCAGTTTCGAGAAAAACGCGTTTGAAGTTCACGCCCGCTCGTAATCCGAACAGTGAGGCACAGCGTTGACGGGCTGTAACGTTTGAAGTTTTTCGAATTTCGCTTTGAAACTTTGGGAAAACATTCTAGATATATAGTTCGATTGTTTAAAGAAAAAAAAAAGAAATCGATTTTTTCATCCTTGTAAATGTATATCCCGCCTTAAGGCCGGAGCCAGAATCAGAAGGTCCAGAAAAGCGTTTTTTCGGGATTTTTTTAGAAGACAAAAAAACGCGCCCTGTAAACATTGAGGTATCTTTTCATGTATATTTTTAATATATGAAAAAATGTTTCAGCATGAAACAAAAGTCATTTTGAGAAAAACACTCTTAAAGTGTCTTTTCACTTTCGACGCTAAAAAAGCTCTTTTGATGAATTTTTGATAGGTTTATATTATAGATATTGATATAAAACTTGTTACACTTAATAAATACAATTTCGAAATACATTTGAAAAAAATTTAAGTCACTATTTATGGACGAAAATGGTAGTTTAAAAAATGGCCTAAAAATGGTACGTCTCCGCTGTTGATGAAATCTCGAAGATGGGTCATCCGAAACAAAATGAAAAAAAAAATCAAACGTTTTTAGATTCAGTATATTAAAGGCTACAGCGCATATCATACGATTTTTTATATATTGAAAAACAACGAAATGGCAGACATTTTTCGAAAAAACAAAAAAACGTGTATTTTTTCACCGTTTTTGCCAAAAAAAAATAGTAAATATCAAAATTAAAAAAAAAAACAAAACAAAAAACGTGTATTTTTTCACCGTTTTTGGCCAAGAAAAATGGTAAATATCAAAATTTAAAAAAAATCCTTGATATGCGCTATAACTATAGTTGTTAAGAATACGTGGTTAAAATTTCATAAGGCTCGGTTCGGTAGTTTCGAACATTTTATCAACAAGCCGTCGAAAAACGTTGTTTCGAGAAAAACGCGTTTAAACTTTTTAACGAGCAGATGAACGTGTTCAGGTAGTAAAGTAAAAGTCACCCAAAAATACACTGAGACTCCTCCGATTTTCATAAAATTTTAGTATGATACTTTTGGATATGTATACTTTCGAAAAATGTAATTAAAAAAAAATCGATTTCGTAAAAATTGTAAAGTGAGAAAACGCCTCAAAGTTCGTCGGTCCGCGGAACCTAGATGAAATCGCCCATATCTCCCGGAATTTTGAAGCTGCCGAGTTGAAATTTTCAGAAAATATTTTTGAAATGTCATATCTTCAAAATCCGTCGAATAATCGATATTTTCAAAAAATTCAACCTTAATAAACCCCTTAATAATCAAGCCTTTCCAACTGTTATTGAAAAAGTTTTTTTTCGCTAGAATTTTTTTTACCAGTGGCAAAATTTTAGTTCGACCACGCTGCCTGTATCACGAAAGGAAGAATGATGCATGGTAAAGGGGTAGATCTCTTCAGGTGCCAATGAGGTTATATCGCTTTACGTCATTCCAGGCTCAATTCGCGTTCGATTTTCGCCAGAATTGGTTTCACCGATTCGCTAGATTCGATTTTTTTTATCTTCCACCGGTGTTTTTCTCCTTCTCGAGAACTCGAAGAAGCCCATGTCGCAGTGCCACCCATGATATACCACTTCCAAAGCAATTCCAATTGGCTTCGGTCCTTCGAGTCCATTTCTGTCTCTCCCACTTAAGCGCTTCGTTGCCAACTTTTGCATGGGCTCTTCGCCTCGAGCATGGCACTCTCTTCCCTCGTCTCTTCGCGTTCACCCCAACGATAATTCACGCGTACACCATCCGCGCGTCGGCCTCATATGCTACCAGCGGCAGAAACTCTGAGCAGGCTGAAACGCACACACGCACCCAACGCCAGGAGTAATGTCCGTTCGGTGTGCGACATCGATAGGGGCGTAAGAGAAGGGTAGGCCTTACCTCTTCGTTTCTCGCGCACGCAATTTTCCTACCGCGTCAACTCTAGACAGCCCCATCACGAGTTATGGCGGAGTCGTAATTTTTCAGCGGGAATTTATATCGTTGATTAGATACAATGTGTCGGCGACGGAAAAGAAATATCTCTACTGTCCGACGCATGGGTTGGGGTCGTGACGTTTCGAAGGTGGGGGATCTACACTGAGAAAAAAAATCATTGATCCAGTATCATTGGTGTTATTGAATGAAATTTCGTTAATTCAATTTCAAAATTGTTGGTGCAAATAATCGGATTGATTAGTCCAAACAAAACGCTGTTGACTTTAATGACATTATAAAATTAAAAGTTTTTTTTTCATTCAAAAGATATATTGTTGGCCGAGAGCAAGATATTATTAAAACTATCTAAAAAATTATCGCGAACAAATTATATAGTTTTGAACGCATTTTCTGCAACCAAAAAAAAAGCGTTTCAATTCATAACATGAATATTGTTGATTGGAGTACACACGAAAAATTGAATTTCCCTTGTTTGATTTAGATAACATTTCTATTGAGTAAATATGTTATTTAATTTTTTCACCATTTCCGATATTGATTGCCAAGTACATTATTCGTTAAAATATTGATATTTTATTTTGATTGAAAAATATTAAGCAAATGTCTGTATTGGTTCTGTATTGGTAAAATTGTTTCTTGCGCATTTGGTTGAAAAAATTCAACCGAATCATGGCCGAGCGCGAAACTTCACTCGATTTACTTCTAATTTAAAAGTTATGTTCCTAATTGCATTTCGCAGAGAAGTACGTATGAAATTTCATTTTATGAGCAGTTTATGAGGATCTGCACTGAGAAAAAAAAATCATTGATCCAATATCATTGGTGTTATTGAATGAAATTTCGTTGATTCAATTTCAAAATTGTTGGTGTAAATAATCGGATTTATTAGTCCAAACAAAACGCTATTGACTTTAATGACATGATAAAATAAAAAGTTTTTTTTTTCATTCAAAAGATATGTTGGCCGAGAACAATATATTATTGAAACTATCTAAAAAAATTATCGCGAACGAATTATATAGTTTTGAATGCATTTTCTGCAACGAACAAAAAAAGCGCTTCAATTCATAACATGAACATTGTTGATTGGAGTACACTTAAAATTGAATTTACCTCGTTTGATTCAGACAACATTTCTATCGAGTAAATATGTTGTTTCATTTTTTCACCATATCCGATATTGATTGCCAAGTACATTATTCGTTAAAATATTGATATTTTATTTTGATTGAAAAATATTAAGCAAATGTCTGTATTGGTTAAAAAATTATGCGAAAATAAAATTGTTTCTTGCGAATTTGGTTGAAAAAATTCAACCGAATCATGACCAAGCGCCAAACTTCACTCATTTTTCTTCTAATTTAAAAGTTATGTTTCTAATTGCATTTCGCAGAGAAGTACGTACGAAATTTCATTTTATGAGCAGTTTATGAGCAGTTATAACGCAATTTTTCACTGCAAATTCATTTCTTAAGTTCAAATACCTACAACTTTTGAATTAAACAATATTTTTTCAATTCCGTACGTACTTCTCTAGGTATTCTAATGTAGATTGACGAGAATTTTTATTTGTTGTTCTAGGTAAAAAATTGTGGATGCTAATGTCACGCCGCGGAGCGCCTAAAAAAAAGATAACAAAAGAAAATATTAGTAGTCGGCTATTTTGTACATCGAAATTTTTTTTTTAAATTCCGAAAACTATTTCGACGAGCCAAAAGTCCATTCAGGCAGTGCCTTGTGTTATGAAAAAAAAAAAAATCTGAACAAAATTGCAAGTAAATTGGAGGTAACAGTTATTCGAAACTGTAGCCGAAGGAAAGCAGGCTGAAGGAGTTTTTGGAACAGGATCAGTTTCAAAGAGCTACAATTCATAAAGAATGATCATATCCGTAGCTTCAGAGAAGACTTGGGTGCTATTCATAGGTAAACGGAGATGACGCGTAAAAAATAATGAAAACAACGCAATATCAGAATCGTAGAAAGCGAGGCGAAAGCCTCGGAGCATATTTGATGAACGCAATAGCCGGTACGTAACGGGAATGGCGAGACAATCGGCAGGGGAACTCGAACAACGAAAATTAGGGCCCCCGGGCTTTACCTGGAAATGCTGGTGTCCGCGGCAAGCTTTATTCTTTCTGTCCGGTATGTTTTTTTTTTTTTTTTGTCTAAATTATAGACCAATCTGCTACCTGGACGGCGCCGTCTCACGGTCTCCTCATTCAGCGAGCTCTTTTTCGATCTTTCCAGCGTCTAGAACAAAACAAAAAGACGAACGACGAGGAGAAACCGTAATTTGTCGAAATTATTTTATCTGCGATCGAATAAACAAAATTGTTAGTGTGCCTGGTAGTGATAATAAAAAAAAAAAACACAAAGTAGCTACGTGACCGGAAACCTCGGATTTTGCAACCGCTGTTGCAAGCCCACCATGGCAGAAACGATCACAACGGCAGTTTTTTACACATCAAGATATGTCATCCAATTTTTCTTTTTAATGTTTTACTTTACACGTAGGCAGTCTCTGCGTAATCGAAAACCTTAAAGGGCTAAATTCCGATTATTTTCTGGCAAACGGTTGGTGAAAAAGAAACGCATTTTTTAACACAATTTAACATATATTGAGAGTCTTAGAAAAAATCACCAAAAAATGCAGAAAAACAATAGCAACATAGCTGCCGACAGATGATGATTTTTTCTCTCCCAACATTTGGCGGTGGACACTCTCCAGCTTAAACGGTCCATCCGAAATCTAAAAACCAAACGGGTTATCCAAGTTAACAATAAATACGAGTCGTTGAAGATCGTCGATTTTTTAAATAATTTTTTTTAACAACGTGGCTATGAATTGAAACTCGAACATACAAAATCTACGAAAAAAAAGTCGTCATTTTACGTAACTATTAAAAAAATAAAGATCGATTTTAAGAAAGTGAGATCGTCAACGACCTTTAAGGGGTAAGGCCACTGTAACGGCCCAAAAAAAAAGGTTTTTTCACTAATTTTTTGCTCCCGAAATTGAAGGTATTTGAAAAAAAACTTTTAATGGTGTTATCGGGCATACATTAAACTTTATTATAAAATTTGTTTACAGTAAAAAAAAACAAAATGGCGGTTCCACAGCTATCTTCCCGGGACATGTTTTGCTTCCAGGGCTCCGCGGCACGCAGCACCACTGGTGCACTTTTGAATCTAGAACAAAAAAAAACTATTAATCTAGAGGGCTATAGCTAGAGAATGTCGATCGGATTTTAAAAAGTATGAATTTTTGTGGATTTGGCGTGCGATTGAAAAAAAAAATTGATTTTTGACGAAAAAAACGGCAAGTTTTTTGTTAATAAAAAATCAATAAATAAAGTTCTTGAAAATTCCGATCGACATTCTCAAGATAATGTAAATGTTCACATCTGGTTAAAATTTCAAGTAAAAAAAATGAAAATTGTTCGAGTTATGCTGCGTGCCATTTTGAAAAACCATGTTTCGAGAAAAACGCGTTTAAAGTTTTGCGAATAGTTTTTTATTGGAAAAAATTTAAAAAAGAAGTCGCACAGGACCTTTTTTTTCTTATTCTAGAGGGTTTAAACTATTTTTTAAGCCAATAAAAAAAAATCGATTTTTCAAAAAATTTACAGTGGCCTTACCCCTTAAATGTTTCTCATCGGATTTCCTGTAAATTTGGAAACAATCCATCAAGTGGTTCCCGAGATATCATGTCCACCGACTTTGAAAACATGGTTTCGAGAAAAACGCGTTTGCAATTTTAAGTATGGTACTGCTCAGAGATGAGCATAGCTAAATTACATTGTAATTTGATTATTAATCTGGTTACAAAGTAATTTAATTACAGAGTAATACCATTAAACTGCATTTTATTACATTGTGATTAAATTCGTACATATTATGCAATCTGTTATAATGTATTTGATTACAAAGTAATCTGATTAAAATGTATTCAAATACTTTGTAATCTAATTACGCTGTTATTATTTATGGCATAATATAGGAGAAAATATCATCTTAACCTCTGAGGTTGGATCAAGTGTGGTGTTCGCCCGACTGTCAACTTTAGAAACACACAACTTTTGTGCCTGGTAGACACGCAAACAGTGCACACTACTGTAACGTGCAATTACACGAATTACAACATGTAAGGTCAACTCGCGCTCGTGAATTGCAATAACTGTAGCTCGAATTTTTGGTTAGCGACGCACGCACGATTAGATTATTTGAATTAATATGTAATTGATTGATTTGTATCAGATTAGCTTTCAATGAAATGCCACAGTAATTAATTACACTTGGTATTTGTGGTAACTAGTTACTTCAGTAATCTGTTACAAAGTAATTCAATTATCAATTACTAATTTCGATTAGCAATTTTAGGAATATTTCAATGAAGTTTTTACAAGGTGATACTATAAAAAAAGATATTCTCGAAAAAATGCATTTTTTGACCCACCTAGGTAGATGTAGCCCGTTAACTGAAATTGAAATATACGATTTCGTTGCCTCGCCGAGAGAGATCCAAGGGTAATGTTAAAATTTCATAACATGCCTTTTCAGACAGTTTCCAATAATCGCTAAAAAAACTGCAATGGACTAAAAAGATTGATCATCTTTCAGATAGAATCGTTACAGAATACTTTTTCACGCCACCCAAAACCCGACGGCATCGGGCATACGTGTGAGGCCAAGAGAGCTGACACAATTTTTTCCAAGCATCTTGAAAGATGATTGACATTCAAAACTACAGAAAAATCTCTTGCCTTGAAGATCGAGAATTGATGGATGGGAGACACAAGATTTTGCTTCTGCCCTCAGATGTCAATCATCCTTGACAAAGATGGATTATACGGAGAGAAAAATAGTATGAATACCTTTGAGACGGATTGTCGTAATCTGAGGATACGTTGGGAAATGGTATACATGTCTAAGCATCCAGACGTCTGTCTCACCCGTGCAATGAACGGTTCACAATAGACTGGGTGGCTTTCCGTATGGGTGAAGAATTCTTCCATCCACGCAATAAAAATGCCATGCTTTTAAGCAGACTCATTGAGCTCTGAACCTCATTACAGCAGCTCGGAAAGTGTAATAATCGTGCTTTGCTGTATTCTTATGAATATTGTCATTCCTACACCAGAAGACATCTGTCAGTCGTGTATCTTTCAAAGTTTCACTATCGCATCGATTATTGCCACTTATAAATGTTTGTCGTATTAAATTTTAATGCCAGCCACTCGCTCCGTCATCCAACGGAAACTCGAGGCGTAGCTTCGTGCTTGCGCGGAAGAACAAATGATCTCCACTCAGAGCTCTCATTTATCGAAGTCAAGATCGAGTGAAATTTACGGCGTATATTATCGGCTTTTGCGCATAATCAGTATTTAGCCAGTTGCATGCCTGTCGTCCCAGGCCAAGTGGTAATCGATGATCTACGTCGTGCTCGGGTTACAATTATGATGATGATGATGACTGGTACTTATAGATTGCGGCTGTTGTCGTGCTAGGTGGTTTCATCAATGTACAAGCTCTCGGCTCATCAACATACGGTCATGTATAGGGTTGGATAGTGTTGGCTCATACCGCCCACTTATCCAACGCTCTGGAAAATACCCTTTCGCATAAAGCCAGCTTCCAGGACTGCTTAGGAGCACACACGTTGATGCGTGCGAGTCAGCTCGTAGGCGAGGAGAAAGAGGATACGTGTGTGTGTGTGTGTGTGTGTGTGTGTGTGTGTGTGAGAGAGAGAGAGAGAGAGAGAGAAAGAGAGAGGCAGGGAGGCAAGGGCGATCGAGTCTCGCGGGATTCCTGCGGTCATGGAATCTAATTGAGACCAAGAGAAATTACTGCGCGAGCCAACCGCAATGCTGCCGGCTCACAGAAGAAGCCACTGAACGAAGCCCAGGCTGATTCAACCTGAAAACATACGTGCGGTCCCGTACGAGATACGTTGCTCAACACTGACCGGTGAACACGTTTAGTGAGAAACCCACGAGTGGCCCTGATGCAAACCAGTAGCTGCATCCTCATTTCATACCGTTTTGTCAGATCCCAAACTGGACGACTGAGGATACAACGGAGTAACCCCATGTCCTTTTTGCTCCGTGCGGAATATAGGGTGGCGGTAATGAAATCGAACGCAGAGCCCGCAGTGGACAAAAATTGCAATAAACTCGGCTATTTATCTGTCAATCTGTATAAACGTAGTATGGGATTTTTGCAATGAAAGTTAAATAATTGTTTTATTAAAAAGTGCTGCGGAAGTTACTGTGTAAGACGGCAGAAATATCGGGAGGACTAGTCCATTGGGTCTGCTATAGACAACTATCTTCTATGATCTCATCTATTGGGTCTCTTATAGACAACCATCTTCTTAGTCTCATCTATTAGCTCTGCTATGGCCAACCATTTTCTATGGTCTCATCTATTGGATCTGCTATGGACAACCATCTTCTATAGTCTGCTGTGGACAACAATCTTCCATGGTCTCATCCATTGGGTCTACTATGGACAACCATCATCTATGATCTCATCTACTGGGTTTGCTATCGACAATTATCTTCAAAGGTCTCATCTATTGGGTCTGCTACGGACAACCATCGTTAATGTTCTCATCTATTAGGTCTGCTATGGACAACCATCTTGTATGGCCTTATCTACTCGGTCTGTGCTATGGACAACCATCTTCAACGGTCTCATCTACTGGTCTGCTATACTCGGTCGGTGCTATGGACAACCATCTTAAACGCTCTAATGTACTGGGTCTGCTATAGACAACCATCTTCAATGGTCTCATCTATTAGCTCTGCCATGGACAACCATCTTCTATGGTCTCATCTATTGGATTTGCTATGGACAACCATCTTCTATAGTCTGCTGTAGACAACAATCTTCCATAGTATCATCCATTGGGTCTGCTATGGTCAACCATCTTCTATGGCCTCATCTACTAGGTTTGCTACGGACAACTATCTTCAATGATCTCATCTATTGGGTCTGCTATGGACAACCATCTTGTATGGCCTTATCTACTGGGTCTGCTATGGAAAACCATCTTCTATGGTCTCATCTATTCGATCTGCTATGGACAACCATCTTCTATGTCTCATGTACTGGGTCTGCTATGAACAACCATCTTCTATGGTTTCATCTATTTGCTCTGCTATGGACAACCATCTTCTATGGTCTCATCTACTGGGTCTGCTATGGACAACTATCTTCTATGGTCTCATCTACTGGGTCTGCTATGGACAACTATCTCCAATGGTCTCATCTATTGGGTCTGGTATGGACAACCATCTTCTATGGTGTCATCTATTAGCTCTGCTATGGACAACGATCTTCTATGGTCTCATCTATTGCGTCTGCTATGGACAACCATCTTCTATGGTTTCATCTATTGGGTCTGCTATGGACAACCATCTTCTATCGTTGTCCATAGAAAAACTGCATAAACCCAAAGAAAAGTAACATCGATACGGTAATCCTAGGAAGTTACGGTTTGGAGGCTACCGGTCTTCACGTGGAACGATTCTACAGCCAGATAATTCAGTAACAACACTTCACTTCGTTCTCCTCTCGAAGATACTGTTGCTACCAGCTAACTCTCTCTTCTTCTTTCTATCAGCATCTTATGGCTACAAAATTGTACCGTGTCGCACGTGGCGTTTCTGTGGTCGCTGCCATAACCTTCTGTACACGTATCATACGTGCATCACTTTGAAGCTCTTCGATGCCGAGTATGGGTTACATGCCTACGGAATTGCTTGTTCATTGGAGCATAGCGAGCTCCAGGACAGGAGCGAGTTCCCAAGCGCGTGATGATTTATACGCGGCATCCCGTAAATCCTGATTCTCACCCGGGCACCTTTTTCTGCAAGCGACCTGACGGACCATTATCGCCTACAGTTTTATCCGCGTTACAGCCCAGTGGACTGCGCCTCTATGCACCGCCTTCGTACTTTCCGTTGCGTCGTTGCTGCCTGCGAATAAACACACGTGGCCAACTTGCCTCCCGGCAATCGCATCAATAGGGTTAAGTGAAATATTCGCCGGTCTTGCGATGTCGATCTTCACGCGTCAAACCAATTTCGATTCGTTTATGACGTGATGCTTAATTAACGCGTGTATTCCCAAGATGATGTACCGCGTAATTGACGCGTTTAAACTTCACAGGCTAGGGTACGATGCAGTTATTTGTAAGCAAAAGAGTCCACGGGATGGCGAAAAAATCAGGCGGGTGAATACGCGTAACACGAGTTTCATGGAAGCGTCAACCGGGAACATAAGCGAGTGGCGTCGGAGATCTCCGTCGTAAAAACGTAATTACGTATCTTCGAGATGGCCCGTTGAAGTACGCGAAGATCGTGCGCATTCCGGTACGGGGCTACCTGTGCCAAAGTAGAGTGAAGATGGAGCGGAGAATATGGTGGGGACGCCTCGAGTACATGTTACTGAGATTACATAGGATATTCGTTGTACGAGACTCGCGAAAATTGCACATCAGATACGAGAAAGGCATCAACGTCTCGGAAATACCAGAAATTCACCAACCTCCGCAATGGTTCTACTATGATTAGGAACCAATTTCGTTCAAGCTGTGCCACGCAAAAAAAACATCGAAAATATGAAGCTTCATTCACGACCTAAAATCGACCGTATCTGCAGCGAGAGTCCTGATAGCCCATTTCCTGCACGTTTACACGCCATCCGTTAATCTCGCATTCACAACGAATCTGTAAGCTATCAATGAATCGCTCGGCTATCATTGAAGGCATGTATCGAGAAAAAATTGCACGACGTGTGCAATACACTATACCGAGAGAAGTCAATTATACCTCGGTGAGAGGCTGGAAAAAAAGCTGTATAGCAACCACCTGCAGTGAGCAAACAGCAGCTGAATAAAGCAATTAAAAGAGAAATTATATCAGCAGCAAAAAATTATTTATGCCCTCGGATGGATCGTGCTGGGTACGTGTTATCCTGCATACTGGCGGTTGGAAATGATAACGAAGAAAAAACGGATTATCCCTACGACGAATAAATTACAAACGTACGTGAAGAATAACGGTGCAGTTGCAAGTAGGAATAGAAGAAGGCTCGGAGCTCTCGATTCCGTTTTGATTATATCGAGATAAGTAATCGCAATAAAATGTTTCCCGATACCGTTTCCGTGACTGCCTTGCAGGATTTTCTAGGCCGCTCGGCACGGTTTACACGTGGGAACATCAAAAATCCCAACGGAAAGCAATTTTTACCGGAGAACCGCGTTACCCAAGAATATAAGAAAACCACAGGTATGCGCTGAAATTCGTATACAGAATATTCCTAATGACCATTTTGGATCTCGTACCCCACTTGCGCAAGGATAGTAGCCGCAGCGGTTCTGGCAAACGTCATTCCATCCAACATAGGCAATCCCTCCTTATTGGAAACGCGTATGCGTGAATGTGTTAAGGGGGTTAAACGTGGAGGAATGAAGCGCGAGGCGAAATGTCGTAGCATCGTGACGGAACGACAACACCGAAGCAAGTAGCGAAACTGTTCGTTAATATAGTTGGACTGAGATCGCCCGATGTTTATACGACGAGATAGGTAGACCGGATTGGTTCTTGCGATGGGGCCGTCGTGCGTGCGAGCAAACTCACAAGGGCAAATCATGCACCAGCATCTTCGAGGAATGAAAAAGGAGATGGAGAAAGGAAGGAGGAAGACACAGGAGTGAGGAGTAGAGGCTGCTGGTATCCGTTTCCACGATGCTGAACGACGATAACAGACTACGTTAGCCACACTGTATACTAACAACAGTGTTGTCCGTTTCTAACCTCTAGTTTTCCTTCTACGCAACTTATTGTCTGTCTCTTCGGGTATTTGTATGTGCGCACGTGAGATTTGGGGCGATTTAAATATGGCGTGTCGATGATAACCTATACCCAATGATCAAAAACATGTACGCGTAATCTACCTGGAGACCCCAAAAAAATTGCCGAATTCCAAATTTTCTTTTCTGGGAAGCGGTTGGTGAAAAAAAAAGCATTTTTTTGACACGAAGGTACATATATACAGAACCAAAAATACAGAAAAACAACAAAAACACGGCAGATGATGAAATTTTTTCAACACGTTTGGCGGTGGACACTCTCCGGCTTAAATGGTCCATCCGAAATCTAAAAACCAAAGGGGTTATTCCAGTTAACAATAAATACGAGTCGTTGACGATCGTCGATTTTATAAATCTTTTTTTTTAACAACGTGGCGACGAATCGAAACTCGAGCATACAAAATTTACGAAAAAAGTCGTCATTTTTACGTTACTATTAAAAAATGAAGATCGATTTTGAGAAAGTGAGATCGTCAACGACTTTTAAATGTTTCTCATCGTATCTCCTGTAAATTTGGAAACAATCCATCTAGTGGTTCCCGAGCTATCATGTCCACCGACTTTGACAACAGTGTTTCGACCGCATTACAGTCAAGCCCAAACAATCCCAAATATACACAACCAAGCCTAAACAAATCCTTAAAAGCCCGAACAAACAAATTCTAAACCTGAACAAACTAAAGCAAACTTAAACAAACACACACCGACTTTGAAAATAGTATTTCGAGAAAAACGCGTTTAAAGTTTGAAGTATGGAGTTGTAGCTCACTCAATTTTAGGAATATTTCAATGACATTTTCTTGGAAAATGCCATTTTTTTACTCACCTCGCTCAGATGTTGCCCGTGAAAACAATTGCAATGGAAAACGCAATCAATTTAAGGGCTTACACACACTTCGGTAGGTCAAAAAGATCGATTTTCCAAAAAATATGCTCATTCGAAAGTAATATCCTTTGAGTCACGAAGTTACTTACGGAGTTACTTATGAAGTTATAGAGTTTTGTAACTGACTGCGTGAGCAACGACTAACAGTTAGGGCACAGATATATAGACGCGGCCTTTGTCATCTGTTTGACTATGAGCCGGGTGTTCTCGCTCCTGTTGAATTCTCAAACCTTTCTGAAAATGTGCTCAAAACTTCAAACGCGTTTTACTCGAAACAGTATTTTCAAAATCGGTACCAGAAATATCTTCGCAACTACTGGACCGATCGGGATCAAGTTTTGCACAGTTATGATCCACACAATAATATAGTACTTATCGATACCGTTTTTTCGATAACTGGCATAGTTTTTTTTTTTTCATCGTAAGTACTGAACAATTTTGAGGCGAAAAATCGTCTGTTTTATTCCAGTGAATGCCATGACCCCAAAAAATTTATATTCCGGCTCGATGAGTACTAGTTTTATCTATCTACTCCAAGAAACAAATATATATTTTTTTTAGATAAAAAAAATGGCAGACGCACGTCTGGTACCGCAAATGATGTCAACAAAAACACGTCCCAGGAAAACGATTGTAACTTTTTTACTGTTTGAAATTATTAGACCAAATTTTCACCCAATGTAGATGAAATGTCATACTTTGAAATGTATATCATGGTTGTTCAATAAAATTCAGTTTTATGCACAAACCAAATTCTTAAACATAACCTGACTTTTAGCCGTCTCAGGTGTACGGAAGCCCTTAAAATGTATGGAGATAAACAATTTTTTTGTCCCCTTGCATCGTGTTTCTGTCTGCTGGAGCCTTTTTTTCTTCGTGACTCTAAGCAACAGGACTGCTTACAATCTTATTGATGATACAGGCAACGCATCACTTTGACTCTCCGCCGTCGAGCCTTCACCTATCCAATCAAATTCCCGTACGAGTATATTCAATTCGTACTCTCCATTAAATATAAATCAGTGAGATCGCATCGCTAACAGTTGGAATAATCCGTAAGATTCAGTAATGTCGAGTGTATAGATGTTCGATCCGTAGGAAGTATCGGAAATGTTAAGAGCGAAGATCCCCGGTTGGCTCGCACTACTGGATACAGTCGGCAACAGCAGAAGCATGAGTTGATGGTCCCTCGACAGAACAGAGGCGAATATATGCCTGGCACGTCGCTGCAGGATCACGTAGCCCAAGCTCCATCAGGGCCCATCAGACCCAGGCCTGCAATCTGCATAATTCCCTTCTGAAACTCATCCTTCCTCAGACCTATATCCTTCTCACATTCCCTCGTACGCATCGCCCAAGACCAAGAAGAGTTTCGATGCGTCCTACCCAGGCCTTCGGGGCATGTGCTCTCTCTGCTCCTACCCCTTCATTTTTTTTTTATTTTTCATTATTTCCTTGACTTTAAGCCTTCCCCGCATTTTCATCCGGCGACGTGAGACCAAATTCTTATAACCAAGGTGCTCAAACTCGAACTCCTTAAATTTTGTGTCCGTCATTTTTTCGTCTCAGCGTTGTTTCTTTTAACAAGTTTTACCTTTCGTTTTACCGTAGCGCCCGGCAAATTAAAAAGTTACGCGGAATACAGGCAGGTTCACTTTTCATGTTTAACGGGTCTGCGTAAGCTGGGGGCCGAAAAAAACAGGTTGATTTACAATATTTTTTTTCCGGCGAGGGTATTGGGATGACGAAGTTGGGATTTCACACACGATTGATATGGAGTCTTGCCAAGCTCGGGTCACAAAGCCAAACAATGAAGTTATCGTTGTTGGAGAAGGCCAATCTGTGTAGGTTGTTCTAGCAACTAGGATCATCTGAAATATGAGATAAAAAATTGTACTCGAAGCGTCAGGACGTTGAATAAGTTCTCGCTGTTTTCCAACAGATATGTGCGAATTTAACAATTTTTTCGTATGAAAAAGTGAATCACTCATAAAATTGATGACACATCCTCTTAGTATGAATATCCAGCTGTTAGAAAATATTTTTTTTTTTCGATGTACAAAATAGCCGATTGCTCGAAACTTCTCGAAACAGCTTTTTTCCAATTGGCGTGACAAATAACTTCAACAATTTTCTCTCGATTTACTTCAAATTTAAAAGTGATGTTCCTAATTGCATTTCGCAGAGAAGTCACGTACTTCTCTGCGAAATGCAATGCAAAACGGAATGTCTGATTAATCGAAAAACTTTTCATTTTATGAGCAGTTTATGATCAGTTGTAACGAAATTTTTCACTGAAAATTCATTTCTTAAGTTCAAATACCTACAGTTTTTTTATAAAACGATATTTTTTAAATTCCGTACGCACTTCTCTAGGTATTCTAATGTAGATTGACGAGAATTTTTGTTTTTTGTTATAGGTCAAAAATTGTGGATGCTAAATGTCACGTCGCGAAGCGCCTGAAAAAAGATAAAAAAATATTAGTAGTCGGCCATTTTGTACATAAAAAAAGTGTATACATATATATTTTTTTTTTCTAACAGCTTGATATTCATACTAAATAGATGTGTAATTAATTTCATCAGTGAATCACTTTTTCATACGATAAATAATTGTTAAATTCGCACATGATTTTATACCCGGTACTGTGGCCTGAGGCGTTAATAAATACACTTACGAAATACATTTTTTTTAATGTTATGTATTTATGTAACCCAAACAAACTTTAAACGCGTTTTTCTCGAAACAACGTTTTTCGACGGCTTGTTGATAAAATCTTCGAAACTACTGAACCGATCTGTTGGAATATGGCAAAAATAATCTTTAGTAATAAGAGAATATAAATAAGAATATTAGTTATATTATTGAAGAGTATGTGCGTATATATGAAGTGAGAATAGAGAGCACGTGTGGCCTATCGATAACTATCGAGGCGACGCAGTTTACATTAGTAAAAGAAAATATACATAAGAGTATATATAAGAAGTCGTATTGGGTCTGCTTTGTTCTTGAAGCATATGTGACTCTTTTCTCCTGCAGTCTCACTCTCAGTCTCAGTCCTTCGACGACTCTTGATAGAATAAGAAGTCGGAATAAAAAGATATTGCTCTACATTAATAAGACGCTGTATTTTATTCATTAAACCGATCCCATAATCCAATAGGTTATGGGCCCAGGCACAGATGAACCGAATATTCCTCTTAATTTTATAAACTAAATTTAATTAAAAAAAAAAATGAATAAACTATAGTGTTATAAAATAAGTTCAAAAGTGAACAGTGAAGTTAACTCAACTGAAATCAAACTATAACAGTGACAATGAGTGACGATATTAATAAGAAAACGAAAAGAAACATTACGCCATTTAACGGTGAAAAGTATAGCATATGGAAGATGCGAATTCGAGCATTAATCGAAGAAGAAGACGCGTTAAAAGTTCTTGACAATGATCCACCAGAAACTGTGAATGATGACTGGAAAAAGAAAGAAAGACTTGCAAAAGGTGCAATCATCGAACATTTAAGTGATGCAACACTCGGGTTTGCCACTAACAGTGATACCGCACGAGAAATAATAAGGAAATTAGATTCGTTATACGAAAGGCAAAGCCTGGCAACTCAACTGGCTATAGAGAAAAGGTTGATTACTTTTAAATTCAAAGAAGATGTCGTATTAACGAAACATTTTATGTACTTTGATGAAATGATTGTCGAACTTCAAGCAGCCGGAGAAACGTTAAAAGAAACAACAAAATCAAAGAAATAATAATTACAAGAAAAATAATTTCTATAACAACAATAAAAAGTGTGAATTCTGTGGACGACGAAATCACGAGAAAAGGGATTGTTACTACTACAAGAAATCGACACAAAATTCGGAAGACCGTCAACGAACGATCCAAACTGTTCAAATCCAAGATTCAGACAGTAGCTTCGCATTCATGGGCAGAGTTGGAATGTCACCTAATAATGAAAATAATACAACAGATAAGTTGACATTCCTTCTGGACTCAGGAGCAACGGATCACATCGTTAATCGAGACGACGTATTTTCAGTCGCAACGGATTTGCCGGAACCAGTAAAAATCTCCATCGCCAAGAAGGACGAGGTCATATGGGCAACCAAAAGGGGATCCATACACGTAACCACAGATCAAGGAATATCTGGGATTCTTGAGAACGTGTTGTACGCATCCGAAGTTCCGTACAACTTACTATCAGTACGGCGAATTCAACAATCTGGTATGAAAGTAATTTTCGATGAGAACGAAAAGACTACCATTAAAAAAGGTGACAAACTCATAGCTAAGGGTAAGTCGCTTCACAATCTACATGCTATTGATTTCATTATACAAAAGATAATGTGCAATAGTATGAATACAAAAATTGTGACATATAAACTTTGGCACGAGCGCTTGGGTCACATGGGCAAATCAAAATTCCTAGAAATAAAAAGGAATAATATGCTTTTTGATAGTAAAGAAATAAAATCTATAAATCCCACAAATGAAATCTGTGAAGCTTGTATTTACGGAAAACAAGCACGTTTAAGTTTTTCAAAAGAAAAAGACCGATCACACGTCACAAGACCTTTATTTATCATTCATTCTGATGTCTGTGGACCGATCACGCCCACAACAATCGATAACAAAAGATATTTTGTAACGTTCATAGACGAGTTTACCCATTATACTGTTGTTTATTTACTCAGTCAAAAATCCGATGTTTTCAAAACATTCCGAGATTACGTTGCTAAAAGTGAAGCACATTTTAATTTAAAAATAGCTCACTTATATTGTGATAATGGGAGAGAATACTTGTCGAACGAATTTAAGTCTTTTTGTACAGAGAGAGGAATTCAATATCACTTAACAGTACCCTATACACCTCAACAAAATTCCGTGGCAGAACGCATGAATAAGTCTTTAACAGAGAAAGCACGTGCTATGATACACGGGGCAGAAGTAAATAAAGAACTTTGGGGAGAAGCAGTTTTAACTGCAGCCTATCTACTCAATTTGACACCCACTAAAGCCCTTTCAGTAAACAAAACTCCTTATGAGTTATGGCACAGTAAAAAGGCAAGAATCGAACATTTAAAAGTTTTTGGTAGTACAGTCTACGTTCACGATAAAAATCGAAAAAGTAAATTCGATAAGCGTTCATTCAAAGGAATACTTGTTGGCTACGAGGTAAATGGCTATAAAGTACTGAATACAGAAACGAATAATTTTATTATTGCTCGCGATGTTATTTTTGATGAAATAAATTTCAAAACATCACGTCCTCTCGTACAGATTGAAGGAATTGAAACAGAAAATTCCAATTTAAAAAGACAACTTGAAAAGATAAATAAAACCGATCATTACGAAAATTCTAGTGTCGATAAAAGACAAAAACTAGAAGGTAATGAACACGCAGAAACATATAAAAGAAATGAGAGTCAAATCGAGAAATCTGATATCCAAGCAGATAAAGTCGATAAATCATCATTAACAGATGAAACAAACTCTCAAGAAAGCCCGGATGAAAACGAGCTGCGACGAAGTGCACGTATTAGAAGCAAACCTGCTATCTCTTACAATGAAGAATATTATTCTTATATGAGTGCACAGTCGGTTGTTTCTGATGTTCCTAAAACTTATGAAGAAATAAAAGATCGGGATGATAAATTTGAGTGGGAGAAAGCAATAAAAGACGAAATTGCTTCCCTTGTAAAAAACAATACTTGGGATATAATTACCTGTCCATCAAACAAAAATATTGTAGGTTGCAAATGGGTGTTTACAATTAAGAATGATGCACAGGGAAATCCGACCAAATATAAAGCGAGACTTGTGGCCAAGGGTTTTAGTCAACAATATCTTTCAGATTACAATGAAACTTTTGCACCCGTAGCACGGATTACAACGTTTCGGTTCCTCTTAGCTTTCGCGAATCAGAACAATCTATTAATTCATCAAATGGATGTAAAAACAGCCTTTTTGAACGGCCTGTTGGAAGAGGAAATTTACATGCAAGTACCTGAAGGAATAAAAGCAAATGAAAATTCCGTATGTAAATTAAGTAAAGCAATATATGGTTTGAAACAATCAGCTCGATGCTGGTTTCAACATTTCGACAAGGTTATAAAAGAACGCGGCTTTAAAAATTCCTCTGTTGATCATTGTTTATATATTCTTGAAAGAGGACACGTGAACCGAAACATTTATGTAATTCTATACGTGGACGATATTTTGATTGTGACTTTCGAAGAAAATACAATGACGAATTTCAAACGTTATTTAATGAATCAATTTTCAATGGTTGATATGAAAGAAGTAAAATTCTTCCTGGGTATAAATATTGAAAGGAAAAACAATATGATTACGCTAGATCAAAGCGCATACCTTCAAAGAATTCTTAAAAGGTTCAACATGAACGATTGTAATGCAGTTAGTACTCCCTTGCCAGTCAAATTAAATTATACTGCATTGGATTCAGAGGTGACTTGTAAAGCACCATGTAAAAATCTAATAGGATGCTTAATGTACGCAATGTTGTGTACTCGACCAGATCTGAGCGTATCTCTTAACTTGCTGAGCAGATATCAAAACAAAAATAATCAAGAATTATGGCAATGCTTAAAAAGAGTTCTGAGATATGTTAAAGGAACATTAAATCTCAAATTGATTTATAAAAGAAGTGAATATGAAAATATGCTTGTTGGCTTCGTGGATTCCGATTGGGCAGGCAATGAGCTTGACCGTAAAAGTACATCGGGATTCTTATTTCAATTATATGATCAAAATACAATTTCGTGGAATACTAGAAGACAAAATTCAGTTGCCACATCTTCTACAGAAGCCGAATATATGGCGCTGTATGAAGGGGTGAAAGAAGCCTCTTGGCTAAAATCTCTCATGAAAAGTATTAATATAGAAATCATGACTCCCATAGTTATTCACGAGGACAACAACGGATGTATAGCGATAGCTAATAATCCTACTGATCATAAAAGATCAAAGCATATCGATGTGAAATATCACTTCACCAGAGAAAAGATTGAACAAAAGGTAATAATCTTACAATATATTCCTACAGGTCAACAATTAGCGGATGTATTCACAAAGCCTCTACCAGAAGTCCAGTTCACAAAATTCCGGAAACAAATGGGCATGGAGGAATTATAACTCGGAACACTCGAACCATACGAAAATATTATTATTATTTTATTCTATAATAAATAGTCTGATTGGGTTTTTATTAAAAGGGGTTTTTCCCAATCCTTGCAACAAATGTTGGACTATATAAATTTGTAATCCCCAGTTAAAACAAAAGAGCAAAATCCGACATTAATTTTAGTAGATTACTTTTGAGTGGGAGTGTTGGAATATGGCAAAAATAATCTTTAGTAATAAGAGAATATAAATAAGAATATTAGTTATATTATTGAAGAGTATGTGCGTATATATGAAGTGAGAATAGAGAGCACGTGTGGCCTATCGATAACTATCGAGGCGACGCAGTTTACATTAGTAAAAGAAAATATACATAAGAGTATATATAAGAAGTCGTATTGGGTCTGCTTTGTTCTTGAAGCATATGTGACTCTTTTCTCCTGCAGTCTCACTCTCAGTCTCAGTCCTTCGACGACTCTTGATAGAATAAGAAGTCGGAATAAAAAGATATTGCTCTACATTAATAAGACGCTGTATTTTATTCATTAAACCGATCCCATAATCCAATACGATCCTTATGAAATTTCAACCACATATTGTTTAAAACTATAGCTATAGCGCATATCAAGGATTTTTTTAAATTTTGATATTTACTACTTTTTTGCCGAACACGTTTTTTTTTCGAAAAATTTGCGAAATTTTGTTATTTTTGCACATATCAAAAACCGTATGATATTAGCCATTAACATACTGAATCTAAAACCGTTTGATTTTTTTGTTACGGATGATCCATCTCCGAGATTTCATCAACAGCGCAGACCTACAATTTTTTTAGGACATTTTTTTAACTACCATTTTCGTCTATAAATAGTGACTTACATAAATATATATTTTTTAAGTATTTCGAAAATGTTTTTATTAGGTGTAAAAACGTTCATATCAATATCTATAATATAAACCTTCATCACTTATTCATACGTAAAAAAATTGTTAAATTCGCACATGATTTTATACCCGTTACTGTGGTCTAACGCCTTGAGATGGTAACGCATCTATAAAGTACTATAAGCAAGCTTGAAACTCATGTCAAACAACAGCTGAACTTGCAGAATCATTAGGAGTTGAAACAGTTCCGAAACGTTTGAAAGTGTAAGAAATTATTATTTTTTTAATAAAGCATTAATTTTCACGAATAAACAGCCATAACTTTTTCAACATCCCAGTATTATAATAAAACTTTTGTATAACCGGATATTTTGACGTAATATTGAAAATTACCCATCTGCCTGCTGCAAAAAAGGTCATTTTTTACCCAAAAAAAACAACTTTAATAATTTGTTAACAAATGAAATAAACATACAAAAAAGAATTTGAATTGAATCTGACGCATAGATTTTGAAATACGACTCGCACCAATTGGTAAAACACAATTCGAGATCCGATCCTTCATAACACGGTCAAGTTTTTTTCATTTTTCCAAAATCTTTGTTGCAAATTAAAGTTGAGACCCTAATCTGTAAAACAATAAAATACAACAATCGCATATTCGAAATTTCAAGCTAAAACGACCCCTTAATCTACGAATGCGTGCAGACCCCTTGCCCAAATTCAACCATGTGCATTGACCATACCCTCTTCAAGAAGTCAACGGCCAATATTCCACTCCTCTTTAGTTTCAAAGTTTCTTGTATATTGAGTGTAACCGTGAACTTCTATTCCACGCTGATGTAAGAACACAAAGATACTGTGATAGCGATTGCGTAGACAAGCTTACGCGAATAATAGCGAAAGAATATACTGAATAGTACAAATATCTTCTTCCTTACCATAATATGCAAGCGTGAAATCGTTTGCGATGAACGGTGTATTCAAGCTGGGCGTATGGGAATAACGTTACTAAATTGTAGTTATTATTACAGTGAAACCTCGTTTATACGTTTTGCACTTATGCGTTTTTATCATTTATACGTCAAATTTCTCTAGCCCCGGCAGATTCCATTCATAAAAATGGCAATAAAGTTTTATTTCTACGTTTTTCGCGCTTATACGTTATTCATTTTATTGTCCAGCGTCGATTTCGAGGTTCGTTATTTCTCAGTTATACGTCAAGGTAGTCCTATCGCTTCACACTAGTCATACCACTGATCATACTTGAGACTCGTACAATGTATATTTTTAACATATGTAAAAAGAACAATTTCTAATAACTAAATTTTCCATGTGTAAACTGTTTAATGAATGTTCACATTTCATTCCAAAAATTAAAAAATAGTTATTCCAACGATTCGCGCAGTATTTCTAGGTTAGATGTTTGGCAATATTGGTTCTTTGTCCGTCTCTTTTTACTCAACCAGGCGAGTTTAACCTCCATGCTTTTCAACGTCGATCTGTCAAAAGAATATCAGGTACGGGAAATATAAAGCATTGTATTCGGGCCACGACTGGTAAAAAGCGTGCAAAATTTGTGTCGGCGAAATATGTCGGTTAAAAATGAAATATGTGTGGAAATTCGAATGAGTGAGATGAGGTTAGGTCTACAGTCAGCTGTTGCCTTGCTGTCACGTCTCTTTATCGTAGCAAGTGGTAATAAATCCAATACCGGAAGGTCAATTTAAACTTGATGTTACATAAAAATTAGGTCAATAAGCGTATTTTTTTCTGAGAGCACTGGATTACTGCAAGTGTCAAGTATGTAAATCTGATTATTTTTAAGAATCTGACGGATTCCCACCATTATATACACTTTCGTAGCGACCGGAAATTGGGTTTTTGTGCGTCGTCTCGGAATTCCTTCACAAAAATACGCAATTTTAATATTTCTTTTCTCTGTAATTAGGTCGATAAACGACCCTGAAATTTTATAGAGACGATTATTAATATATTCAGTGAGGCTCAAAAAACAATTATGAAAATTCTATGGATTGAAGCCTGGCGATATGACTACCTTAATCACACTTGATATTCTCTCGCCGGAGAAACATTTCATGTGACTTCGTTTTGATGTTGTGTTCGATGTTAAGATGTTTCTGACCTCGACTATGTATGCATATACTGTGATTATATATTTCTCATCAATACGAACCTGTCTGTTACTTACTAGTCTAAAACGTCAAAGCTTAGTGTTACAAACTTGCATTGAATAAAAGTTCAAAACGGAAATTCGAAAACTTGAGTTGGCTCATTACTCAATTATTACCAATCAAATATTCAATTGAAAAACCAAACATTAACGTAATAGAGGTACTGCTATTGAAAAACATCGTAAATTATACATCAATCGCCATTTTCAAATGTTAAGGGGCTATACCAGTGTGAAGGTTTAAAATTTGGGTGATTTTCGGGAATTTTTCGGAAGAAAAGTACTCAAATAAATGTTTCGGAAAATTAAAAATATATTTGACCTTCGGAGGCGCCAAAAAAAACGTCCCTCCACTGCTGACACGATTCCGGCCGATTGAGAAGCTGAAACCGAAAAAGCCAAAAATATCGTTAAGGCGAGAAATCCCTTTAGAAGCGCAAAAAATAGGTATTTTTCGCGAATTTTTTTAGAGGGGATAAAATAATCTGATCATTTTCAAATTTGGACATGAGTTTATTATAACTGTCAAGTTGAAAAAAAATTTGGGATGACCAACAAAATGGCGGCGTTATTAAGGGTCTTCGGACGCCTTTTTTCGGCGACATCGAAAAATGCTGCAGTTGTCACTCTTTTTCGGTTGATCTGAAAAATATTTAATAAGTGTCATTCGTTTACTGACATATTGAGGGGAAGGATATACCGAAAAAAATAATAAAAAAGTGCAAAATTGAAAATTTGGGAGCCTTTTACTCCAAAGTTCAAATTTTCGACCATTTTTTCGACATATTTGACCCGAAACAAGTTATTTATTTACACGCTACCTTTCAAACTTTAGGTATATCCTTTCGATAATATTACTGAGAGTAACCTCCCAAAATTTCATCGAAATCGGTCGATAACTTTTTGAGCTACAACACGAGCAGTTTTTGAAAAAGTAGTTTCTAGATAATCGCGTTTAAAGTTTCAACATGTGACTCGCTACCTAACCGCATGCTGTCCCCGCGCTCTAGACTACATGCGATAACTCCGCAAATATTCAATATTTCGAGTTTTCCTTTGGTCAGTATATTCTTTAGGTATCATACTTTCGAAATATGTAGAAAAAAATTGATTTTTTGAAAATTCTAAAAGGATTTCTCGCCTTAAACTGGAAGGTATTTCCTATACAATGACTTAGGATTTTCGAAAAATATCAAAATTTAACAAAATGCCGTAGTTATGAAAAAAAAGTCTGTTTTCTTGCCTATAAAATGGTCGTTTTTTTTTTCAATGCCAAATCATCAATCAAAAATATCTCACGTTATTGTAGAGTAAATATATTCAAGAGTACTCAGTTCAAATTTAAGTTAATCGGATATTTGCTCTTTGAGTTACAATGTCATCAAATTTGAAAAATCTCATTTCGAGAAAAACGCGTTTAAAGATTTAACTATCGATTTTTGCATCTAAAGTGATATTAATATAAATGATAATGATATTCTTGAAAGTATAAACTGTCGAAAAAGGCAAAAAAATCGATTTTTTAAAAGTGTCACCCTGGTATAGCCCCTTAAAGAGTTTCACATACATACCGTATTTCACTTCTACGTTATACTCACTGATACGTCACATTTGATGTGCCCCTTAAAAAATGTATAACCAAAGTTTCACTGTGTACTGAAAATCGAGGTAGGGAAAAATATTACATCGCGCCCACCAGTACCCCTTGCCACCATATTTCAACGGTTGTCAATATTGAGATGCAGCCACGGCCCCCCACAAGAATGAAATCTTCCTTGGGTGAATCTTCGGTACAAAGGAGAGTGTTCCCGCGGGCAGAACGAAATGGGACGATGCTTGAGTCAACAAAGTGTCCTGCGAGCGGGACTCACCATTTCGAAATCAAGTAGCTTCCGTCGGGAGAATGTATGCTGTATGATTCAGCGATTGGCTTACGTAGCGAGGTGAAACAGGAATGGAAACTACTTCGTCCGAAGACGAAGGTGACGAAGAAAAGCAAAGTATAGAAGCGAACGAAAAACCTCGTGGAAGCAGCAAGCGTGTTTGCCAAGCTGTTAACTGAGCTCCCAAGAGAATCGTACGAGTTTCACTAGATCTCAACGAGAGATAGGAAGGAAAGACGAAAGGAAAGAGGTATCGGTCTCATCAGTCGAGGCGCTTGTATGCCCTAACCTCTCGACAACCGAGTGAGATAAAATAAGAGAGAAGCTCCCTCATCGATGGCAAATATTGGATCGACATTTTTCAGTTTCTTCCCGTCGTTCGTTTCCCTGCGTCTCGCCTTTCGCGTCAGCACCCTCGAACAAACAAGAGACGGGCAAACCTTCTACGGTAATATAAAAAACCAATATAATGGCAATATCTCTCACAGTGTGACGACCTTACGTGTGCAAGATGCTCGTTTCGAAGATTTACACTCTCCCAATGCGGTGTACCGACTTGATTACTTTTCTCCTTAGACTGCGTTACAGTTTAGTAATTAGGCGACAATCAAGCTTATTCTCGGTGTATTTCGATGTTGGATCTGCCGTCTGTTGACGTAAGACGTAGTTATCGCAAACGCCAATTATCAGGATGATCATTACCAATGATTCGAGGTGTTATGCGGAAAGCAGAAAGACCCGATCCTTGCTTGGGTTCATTCGGTTTTTTTTAAGAATCTGGCCTAGAATGCTGGCGTGTGCTTACTCATGGGTGAACTATTTTGCCTTTTCTGGCCTTTTTGCTTGCTATCACGAAAGCACTGAGTACTCTTCTTTTACTCACGATTCCAATGAGCACCGTATTGAGGCAATCATCCTGATTCGTACGTGTTCGAAATCCGGACGCTACCGTCACGACCGGCGTGCCGCAGTCTGGAGAAGTGGAATAGAAAGCGGGACACGCTTCATTTCTTCATCATTCTTGCGAATTATTCTATTTTTCTTCGCGTAAACGATCCAGCTATATAATTTCGATTCGAAGCAGGGATAGTAGGGTTCGTCCAACACCCGTGCACATTTATCTTATAGAGGCACAACGACCCGCCATTTTGCTATGCTTCGTTTATTTATCTATTTATATAGTATTTTTTCGGGTAACTAAGTTCGCGTGATCATTCATGGAGGTGTACTCGAACGGCTTTATGTCACTTAACTTGAATGGAGTTCACTCAAGTTGGGTAAAGTTCACGAGATTGTGGAAAATCACGCGGTTTAAATTCACTCAACTTGAGTTAAATTCACTCAACTTAAGTTAAATTCACTCAACTTGGGTGAAATTCACTCAGCTTGAGTTAAATTCACTCAACTTAAGTTAAATTCACTCAACTTGGGTGAAATTCGCTCAGCTTGAGTTAAATTCACTCAACTTGAGTTAAATTCACTCAGCTTGAGTTAAATTCACTCAACTTGAGTTAAATTCACTCAACTTGAGTTAAATTCACTCAACTTGAGTTAAATTCACTCAACTTGAGTTAAATTCACTCAGTTTAGTTGGGATTCACTCAACCTGCATGAAAATTTACTCAATTTGGTTGAAAATTCACTCAACTTAGATGGAAATTTACTTAACTTAGTACGAAATTCACTCAACTTGGTTGAAAATCACTCAACTTTATGGATAAATCACTCAACTCGTTCGAAAATTACTGAACTTTGTGTTGAGTGATAAAAATCGAATTACATTTTCTTCATTCGTTGAAGAAAACTCTAAAGTCACTTAGTAACATTAAGGGAGGTTTCTACTTTGTTGGAGCGGACGGCTCAGGAAGAACTTTCCGAAGAAGAGAAAGGTGTACTCTATGATCTTGGCATAGCAGATTAGGTAGCAAAAAAGTTGAAATTTGGGATGTTCAAAAAAAGTTACGTTCAAATACTTCCAAAACCCGTTCAAAGTAACCCTATTTTGCGGTACTCTACGGTCCTGGCATAGCAGATTAGCCGTAGGTATAAAACTTTTCATTTTATTAGCACGTAAACTTCAGTTTAACTTTAAACGCGTTCTTCTCGAAACCACGTTTTCCAAGTTTGCGGAAGTGCTCCTACACGCCCTAGATGAGCAATCATTATGAAATTTGGCAGGAGCGTGGGTAAAAAACGTCTTCATTATTTGAATTAGAATTATCCGAAAATATTCAAATGTTTTTATTTGATGAACAAAAAACTGAAAAATGTTTAGTTACAAACAAAATTTATCCTTTGATGGCTCACTATTTTTTTAATTTTCAATTTTTCTTCTTAATTCTTGTTCGACTTATACACAATGTTGACTTATTGTACAAAATCGAAATATGTTTGATTTTGCCCAAACAAAGTTAAAAAAATATCATCATATTCAATAAAGATCGCTGAGTAAACATACCAAATTTCAACATTCTGTATTTAATATTCTTTGCATAAAAAATTGGTGAAAAATCGAACATTTTTTGGCCCAACAAAGTAAAAAACCTCCCTTAACCGATGATAGTTCGGCGATGGTGAATTATTTAAATAAAACAATGAGCTAAAATATTTTCTTTATAATTATTGGTATTTGCCGATCGGATATTTGCCATTGTATGACGATAAAAAGGCATTCCTTTTTCTAGCAGTTCACGCCATTCGCGGTTTTACTACGAAGCTCCACTTTTTTTCTTGCCATTGGGCAAGTTTTTCCCGTTAAAGCTGTATCCCAGTGCAAGAACTCACGCGAACGATACACAAGTATGCACTCGCGATACCCTCCTGAGGCAAAACCATACCGCCTGTCCCCTCCCGGAAACGCCCAGGAAGTTGTAATGAGTCCACTGTGGGAAAAAAGTGAAGGTGGAGATGCCACAAGACTTTTCCTCCCGCGAGGGTTTCTTTACCTCGCTTAACAGGAACTCAAGGAAACGTGGATGAAAGTGTCTGCTGGAAGACATCACTCACAGTGCACTGACGAACTCTACCGTTCGACGAAATAGTTATTATCGCTGCAGTAGCCCCTGAAGGCCAAATCCAATGAGGCTCAAGCTCATCCAACTCATCCACTGTGAAATTTATTTTGTACACTGGATCTTTTACATGGAATGCAAAGTGTCGTTAAAAGCGAATTCCAACGAGCGTGATAAAACCGGCTGATTCACAAAAGAAAAAGCAATACAGATAAAGACCGAAAGATAACTTGAAAGCAGTTAAAATCCATAATAATTTATATTCAATTAAAGTTGATTTTTTCGTCATATTGATGCATATAAGCAAAAAATTAGAGAGCAAGCGAAAGAGCCTGGAATCCAAAATTCTCTCTAAAAGTCTAAAGGGCGACGAAAGTTCATTTTTTTAGTAGTCAAACAAAAGTTGCCCTGCAATCAAAGCGGGCAACCACGTTAGGAGACTGAAAATTAGATGATTTATTGGATTTTTTTTAAATGTGAAAAAAAATTCCGCAAATCTGACAATAATTTATTCATATTTTCATACAACTCTGGTATTTTTTTCAAGTTAAGCATGCATTAAGTAAGGTGTAATCCGCTGTGCCCCATGGCGTGGCCTCATCGTCGTTGTCGATTTGCGGGAATTGTGCAGCTCGCAATTCGCATCTGAAATACTCCAACAAATTTGTATCCATTCTTGAGATGTTTTTTAAGAACATGAACCTCAATTTTGAAGAAAAAATCGACAATTGAATATTTGACCATATTTGAAAAAAAATGATCGATTTTTAGCGACATTTTGCAATAATAAATATGTTTTAAACAATCTATTCTTTCCAACTTTAAGTTGATGTTTTAATAAATTATATTATGTAAACGTGTTCCAAATTCGAAGATGGACCAGCAATTATTATAGTTTGTAGGTCATGATTCCCGCAAATTAAAAAATAAATCCTCTGTCAGTTGGTCACTTTTCAATATTTGGACTTGAATTTTTTTCACATATTCTCGAATTTGTACACTCAGAAAAAGCAAAATAAATTCGAATGTTTTGACCAGTCCCAGTGTTTGGGAGTCGAGCAGAGAGTCTTAATAATTTATATACATAGCATTAAAAGGAAGCAGAATATTGTTTTGAAATTTTCAGGCTGTATTCTCAAGGGGTTAGACCACAGTAACGGGTATAAAATCGCGTTCGAATTTAACAATTTTTTTTCGTATGTTAAAGTGATTAACTCATAACATTAATTACACATCTATTTAGTATGAATATCAATCTTTTAGAAAAAATATATATTTTTTTTGAATGTACAAAATGGCCGACTACTAATATTTTCTTTTGTTATCTTTTTTTTAAGCGCTCCGCGGCGTGACATTTAGCATCCACAATCTTTTACCCAGAAAAAAAAACAAAAATTTTCGTCAATCTACATTAGAATACCTAGAGAAGTACGCAAGGAATTTAAAAAATATTGTTTTATCCAAAAGTTGTAGGTATTTGAACTTAAGAAATGAATTTTCAGTGAAAAATTTCGTTATAACTGCTCATAAACTGCGCATAAAATGAAAAGTTTTCGATTAATCAGAAATTCCGTAGGCACTTTTCTGCGAAATGCAATTAGGTACATAACTTTTAAATTTGAAATAAATCGAGGGAAAATTGTCGAAGTTATTTGTCACGCCAATTGGAAAAAAGCTGTTTCGAGAAGGTTCGAGTACTCGGCCATTTTGTACATCGAAAAAAAATATATATATTTTCTGACAATTTGATATTCATACTAAATAGATGTGTAATTAATTTGATAAGTGAATCACTTTTGCATACGAAAAAAAATTGTTAAATTCGCACATGATTTCATACCCGTTACTGTGGCCTAACCCCTTAAGATATTTTGCTAACGATTTATAAAATAAAAATAAAATATTTTTGAAGCATCTAAAGTGGGTTGCCCGCCTTGGCCGAAGGTTTCACTTTCGTCCGACCACTTCGGGATTGTACATCAGACGAATGCCGAACGTATCTTCATTTTTGCACTTATCGTCGTAAGATAAAACAACAACGGATAAAAAGTGATAGAAACTATAGTATCGGATATAAATGCACATTGACGATGACTGAAGGAACGAGTACGATTAAGCGTAAACCGGACACTAAACAACTGCTGCACATAGCTGGAATAGAGAAGGAGCGAGAAGAAAGAGAGATGGAGGAAGTTTATAGGCCTTGTCGCATCAACTTTGGTCTCACAAGCGTAAAACCCGCAACGAATACTCGACCCAAGCCTGTGGAACTTGCTCGAGGAAGTCTCGAAGGAAGCAGCCACGACCACCGCGTGCCACCTGTCCCTTTGGCTCGCGGTCGGTCGGATTCCCCTTGGCTCTCCTCGCAAGAGACGATCCGAGGCCTCTTGTGGGGTCAGAGTTCGGGACCTGCCGAGGGAGACCCGACTTTGCGATAAGGCCTCCGCACAGACACCCCTTGGCTATTATGCTCACGAGGCTCTATATCCATTTGGCGGATACCACGGAACTTATCCTTTCCCATGACAACGCTCATTGTTGAAGAAATACGTGGCCTTTTTTCGAGTGAAACGTCAACACGACGCACGCGACAAGGAGGAGCGAAAAAGGACAAGAGTCTAGCCTAAGGGCTTACTTCGTTGAGTCAGAAAGCTCGAATCTTCGGTAGTCGAGAAATGTGCCTTGTTGGAGACTATTAGTATCGAGTTACATTCAGCGAGCTGAGCCAAAAACATTGTTTTTCGAGATGTTTTAAAAAAGAAACATAAAAAATCCGGACAAGTCTAAATCTTTTGTAATTTATTAGAACCTTGACTGCAAATACACGTTCCCATAGTCTGCATGATAAATGACGAATGGAATAAGGGTGGTTCCTACTGTGTCGAGCGAAAAAAAATTCAGTGGACGGCTCAAGAACTTGTTGAAGAAGAGGAAGGTATGCTCTATGATCCTGGCATAGCAGATTGTCTGTAAGTATGAAATTTGGCAGGCACGTGTACAACA
This sequence comes from Ophion obscuratus, assembly GCA_964007375.1. Lineage (NCBI taxonomy): Eukaryota > Metazoa > Arthropoda > Insecta > Hymenoptera > Ichneumonidae > Ophion > Ophion obscuratus. The sequence goes on from OZ023313.1 coordinate 11,395,905, forward strand.
AACGTCTTCATTAGTTGAACTAGAATTATCGAACTATCTTCAAACGTTTTTAGTTTATGAACAAAAAAACTGCTATTTGTCAATTTTTCTTCCTGATTCTAGTTCGACTTATACACAATATTGTACAAAATAAAAATATGTTTGAGTATTTGCTTCAGACCACCTGTTCAGGACTTAGGACTTCCGCGAGCGAAGGATATCATCGCCGGCACACCAACATACGTGGCTGCACCCACTCCCAGTACCGTGTTTTGTCAAACTTTCTAAAATATCAGGTTGATAAAAAAGTTTTGTCGCAAAAATTTAAAAAATGTCTTTTTACGTATTAACGCAATATGACATCGAGCTATGTCGAGAATATTCTAGAATGTTTTCTACTCTTCCGCGTGACAGGGTATAAAAGGGCGAGCGCGCGTTCTAGTGGACAGAAATGGCTTCGATCTCGCAGGACCAACTTCGAGCGATCATTTTTTGCGAGTGGCGGCGCGGCACGAACGCAAGCACAACTGCTAAAAATATACAGGATGCATTCAGCGAGAACGTAGTTTCTCATCGAACAGTCCAGCGTTGGTTCAATCGTTTTAAATCTGGAGACAAAAGCCTTGAAGATAAGGAACGTTCCGGACGACCGTCGACCATCGATGATGAAGCATTACTCCGCTGCATCAAAGAAAAACCGGAAGCAAGTACGCACGAGCTAGCAAGAGAACTTGGCTGCACCCAACCGTCAATAGTCAATCACTTACACAACTTGGGATACAGGAAGGTTCTAGCTCAATGGATACCACACCGTCTCACCGACGACAATAAGAACTGTCGCGTAACCATCTGCCAGTCTCTCCTGCTTCGCCACCATCGCAAGGAGTTTTTAGAAGATCTTGTGACGGGAGATGAAAGCTGGGTCTTGTATGATAACAGAACGCGTTTAGCCTACTGGCTTCCTATCGGAGGAAAACCGCCACACCAACCGAAATCTGATCGTCACTCACAAAAGGTTTTGTTGTGCTGTTTCTGGGACGCAAAGGGAATTCTGTTTCACAATGTTCTCCCTGTAGGTAAGACGATCTCCTCTACACGATACATCGAGAATCTCCAGGAATTGGCAAAAGCTATAAGAAAAAAAACGGCCAAGACGCGCGACTGTGCACCTTCTCCACGACAACGCGAGACCCCATGTCGCAAAGTAAACCCACAAAACAATCACTGAGCTTCACTGGAATACCGTTCCTCATCCACCATACTCTCCCGACATCGCGCCATCTGACTACCATTTGTTCAGACATTTGAAGGTATATTTGAGAAACAAAACTTTCAAAAACGTCGACGATCTCAGAAGGGATATTTCAAAATTCTTTAAGTTCCAGCCGCCGCAGTTTTGGGCAAAGGGAATAAATGATTTGCCAACTAGATGGTCGAGTGTCATAGAAACCGATGGCGAATATATTGTTGATTAGAAATGTTTTGTATAAGATATATAAATAAATAAATTATATTGAAATTATTGCGACAAAACTTTTTTATCAACCTGATATTATCATGTTCAATAAACAGCGCTTAGTAAACGTACCAAATTTAAACATTCTATATTTGATACTTTTCCAAAACCTCCCTAATGAACCTAAAATATTCCGGAATATTCTTATAAAGTAATGTCATTGATGGAGTCTGCCAAACCAATTTTGTTACTTTTGAAAAAAAAAAGAAGCTACAGTTCAATGTAAAAACTTCTTTTTAGTGTCAAATGTTGCGCTATCAAAGATTAAAAACGCCCCAAATGAGAAAAAAAATTCCGGAGAGACTATACAGAATCTTTTTCCAAAGATTAAAAGTACTTTCATTCCAAAATATTAAAAACTGTTCAAGTTGGAGAAAAACGCGTCCAAACCTACGTACATTTACTCTTCGTCCCTAATTAACATTCATTAATTTACATTAACTAAGACTGTCCCTAATGGAACGTTCGGATTATTTTCAAAACGCGTAAAAGTTCAATAAACAACCAACAATGAAAAAAAAAAACATTTTTTTAAATCCTGTCTGTATGTAACACCTTAAAGAGTCGCGAGTATCATTTCTCCCCCACAGAAATAAGAAAACAGCTCTACACAGATTTTCCGTTGTTTTTCTCAACGACGAAATCTCATCGCACCGGAATCTTAAGAAATCCGATAAAGCGGAATCTCACCGCCTGCAGTGTTCGCCCCGTTGGCACGTAGCTCCCGCAGCATTCCCCGAGTCAATTATTATCGCAACCCTGTTCGATCCTCGGCCGGATGACCGCATAATCGCGCACCGGTTTGCGACCACCGTGCAGTAGGCTGCTTTCCTCACTTTCGGATGGAAATACAACCAAAACATTAACACGAATAATAGGTATTTGCGTAGAGACGATACACGGGAATAACGAGGCACTGCACGGTAATCGAAGGAGTCGCGCAATTCTGACGTTATACGCACGCAAACAAGGGGGATCTCTTAAGGCCTCGCGGTACAGCGAATATCAATATTTCCGTTGGTGCGTGTTGGAAGCATTGGCTCGCGGCTTTATCCCCGGGATTGCCGACTCGCGGTGTGTGCCACGCCGCGTTCGCACGAGGCCGTGAGCCTCGAGGCGTTGGGGGGCTCCCCCATTCCCCAGGCACGACGCGCGTATTAGAAACGAATATAAATATATATCGAGTGGCTGGCCGGCTCGTCGGCAATTCGCGCGAGGGGAAAATGGAAGACGGGGACAGGAGGCGAGAATGGGGCCCTGGGTTGCGAGGTTTGGCGGGGCGAAGAAGGTGGCGTGGGGTGGGGTGGGGTGGCGCGATGTGGGGTGGGGGGATGAGGAGAGAGCCAAGCCTCGAGGGTCCTCGGCACGGAGCCTCATGCCGATGGTGTTGCTGCTTTTGCTACGTTCCCTCGATCCTTGAAAAGGGACGGAGAGGGAGACGCGGGTGGGCGTAAGCGTGCACCTGTGTCAGTGCGTGTACACCCTTCCTTCACACGGGACACAATCGCTCGCAACACGGACAACCAACACAGACATAAACGGTTCGGCTTGCGATCAGAGCCTTATGGTTATCTTGCTCACTCCAGTTCTACGTTAATGTTTCCATCGCGGTGCTTCGGGGACCAACGAGATTGTGAGAGGGAGAAAAAGAGAGAAAGAGAAAGAGAGAGAGAGAGAGAGAGAGAGAGGCAGGGAGGGAAAGAAATAAACGGACGAAGGAAGAAAGACACTTCCCTCGCTCACGGAGACTCTGTAACCCCCACCTTCTTGGTTCCCGAGGAAGGACGGGGCACGCTGCTCAGTGCCCGCGCGGCTTCAGGACGTCCCGTCCACGCCGATCTTGTCCTCTCGATCGTATCGTCGTACCCCGAACGAAAACATTTTTCGACCGTACAGCCAATGTACCGGAACTTCAAGTTGTTACTCAATACCAACGGACCGTCCGAAACCACTAAATGGATTTCAATGACGCTGTTTACGTGCCCCAAGATAACAGCACCTCGCGTGTATGGCGCGTGTGTTCGTAATGATGTGTGCACGGGTTTGAAAAGCATTTGAACCGGGAATGAGAAAATGGAGGGTTTGACATCGATCGTCCTTGTCCTCGTTCAGACCCATCAAGTGCAAATTATCCGTCATTATTAATTTTGCCACTTGAGCCACCGGAAGTTCGGATCATTGTGAATCGGTCATAGATTTACCGTTCGAAAGAACTGAGGAACTGAGGAACTGAGATTACAAGGCAAATTGAAACGAGATTGCAGTAATCATCCGAAGAAAAGAAACATCTGACGCTTGGACTCCGAATCATCAGTTCTACGCTGATCAACGGACTGCACGAGGAGAAAATTAAAAGCGAAGAGGAAAACTAAGCGAACGGAGTCCCGGAACATTCGTGGCAATAGCAACTCGTTCGGCGAAAGATTGTTTTTTTTCTCTCCCTCGTCCATGCTGACTGCATATACGACGCATATACGCGTGGCATAAATCTGTTATAGTGCTGCCAAGCTGCTAGCCGAACGGTCGTATAACCGTTTTGCGAGCGAGCAATCGAGACACAAGTGAGAGAGGGACGGATAGAGCCGTAGGTAAGGCTGTTCCTTCCTTCTTGCGTGCTGTGCGCGACCGACGAAGATGACGACAGTGCGCGCGCTTGAAGAAATAACAAGAGAAGAAGGATCATTGGTTCTTCAGGATTCGCCGAAGGTATCCGCATCCTGGCTAAGAATAGATCTCTGATCTCTCTCGAGTTACAAGTTTCCAGTATCGTTCAGTGCACCAAGTGTTAAGCTATCGACGTAAAACGCCTGCCAATTCGTTTAACGATACATTCAGTCGATTTATCGCGAACCGTGCGTGTTTTATCGCAAAGTATTTAAACCCACCATCCAAGTGTTTTCGACGCAGCGAGGCGTCATTCGAGTGCCAAGTTCTGTCCGGAATACCTTGATCGAATCACCTTTCGTCGAAATTCATCCAGTGAAACATCGAGTGCCACGTTCCGTGTTGTTTATCGTGTCAAAGCCTCGGAGATTCACGAGGACGGGTTCTCCGTCCGAAAGGCAGTGCAGTTAAAGTTAAGCGAAAAGCAGTGAAAGAGATCGCAATAGTGGTTGAATGCACGAGAGGGAACCGCCTTGCCAATCTCCATCGATGTAAAGCTAAAGGCTCTAATAACTCGTCTTCGTGATGTACGATAGGCTGTGACAGGAAGAAGAAGAAGAAGAAAAAAACAATTCGGTGAAAGAGAACGTTATCTTGTGTCGAGAAGAACGACAACGAGTTACCGAGTCTTTAGGGCCCCGAGATACCAGCCTGAGCGTATTAAAACGTTAATCTCGCAGGCTCCTCGCACTACCGGTTATACATACAGATCAACCATCGCCCCACGTCTCACTTCCCTTTCACCACTGCTCGATTCTCCGTCTTCACTTTGCCGTTCCTCCAACCGCCTGTATCCGTAACTTTCGTACGGGTTGAAGGAAGATAGCCGAGCCGGCAATTCCCCGAGTCTCCCCACCGATCTAGGAAAACACGTGCCAATCTAGGCAGGTATTTCTTCGTAGTATACTAGAATGAGAAGAGCCTATCGAATGTAGGATAGGGGGGGGGGGGAGATGTGATACACGTAGTTTCGCAAGGAGCACAGATTGGCCGGAAAGAAAACGTGCAACAACGTTGGCAATCATCCAGCGATGACTGGTGCCGATACGCTGTCGAGCAGCTCACGGCTAAAGCAATCGAGCAGGGACTAAGAGGAGGCACGACGTCACAAGGAGTAGAACGAGAATATCTCGTGGATTACAGTGCCCACCTCCACTGCGCCGACGATCGTTACGATCGAGCGAAGTTGCGAGGCAACCGAGACGGTGGAGATCTAGATTTGAAAAATGATATCGAGCGCGATCCAGCGGGGATCGTGAAATACTTCATTTGCTATAGATCGCGCAAGGCGGTAATTGCACATTGCAATGGAACGAAATTTCGGGTATGAGGGTTGGCAAATAACTGGCATTAACCCGGACTGCTTATCGTATTAATTATTCCCGTTGATGACTTATCATCAAAGCCTACGCCTGGCTGAAGACACAAATACCTCGTTATTTTGCAATGTGTAAATACGTGTAATCACGAACGCTGCTTCGGGAGGACTATAAAAGGAAGAGCGACCACTGTTTACCCGTAAGCAATGAGAAGTTCCCGACTGATTCAAGCTGGCGCGGTTCTCTATCAATCCCAGCAAAACTAAACTCCAACGTGCAAAGTATCGAAGAACATGTTCATATGGAAAGATCTTCCGAATGCGGGAGAACATTCTGTGAAAGGTAAACACGATTCGGGAGGTCTAAAAAAGGAAGAAACCGACAACTATTTACCCGTAAGCAATACGGAAAAGTATCCGAATGATTTGAGGTAGCTCGGTTCCCTACTAATCCCAGTAAAACTAAACTCCAACGTGCAAACTATCGAGGAACATGTTTATTTGGAAAGACCTTCCAAACGCGGGAGAACGTTCTGTAAATGGTAAATACGATGAAGTTGTGCCGTTCGGTCTGTCGCTAAGAACGAATCAGTACAGTAAGGCGGTTGATCTCCTCGATAAACAGAAAGCCCTTGTACAAGGATGCTGCTCGCTAGATCACTACGAGACGCTGGAAAAAGAGGAATATCAGCAAATGGTAGCTCGATAATATGTCGAGTCTCGCTAGAAGAAGAAACACCACGATCTTCGGATCTCGACGATGGTGGCAGGGTGGCTGTTGGGCGACGAGAGCTCATCAAGAAGCCTACCTCCGCAAATTGTACTCGAGAAAGAACACCGAGGGAGCGGGACAAGGTGTTCTCGGTATCTGTACCGATTCCACGGGAATCGCGGACTTTCGCGATAATCGCGAAACAAATGTGTCCTGGCCATCGGCCCATAACGTGGACGAGGTGAACTCGGCGAGTCACTATCTTGACGATTTCCTGCGAAATCGCTCGATCGACGGAAACGACGATGGTGGATGTAACGCGGACAATAACGGATGTACAGTCTTATCGTCGACTGTGCCACGCCCGAGCCCTACGGAAAAGTGCGTTGAATTTCTTACCGGCGCGCGATCCTGTGCACATTTCAATGACAATAATGTTCATCTGGACGATCAGATCGAGGAGCCACATTCACACTGTCACATTGAAGTTACCGAACACAATTTAGACAGAATTCTACACTCCGGTTATCGAGATGTTCCGGCGTAAGTACCGTCCGAAAATTCTGGCTAATTACCAATCGACTATGAGTTATCTCGAAGCTCGTCCGGCTTGGATTCCGAAGGAATTTTATCCCTAAGTCTGGTTGAAGCATGGCACATAATCACTTTGCTATGTGACACTTTGAGGGACTAGATCTACTTGGAGGCCCGAAAAAATGGCCAAATTCCGATTTCATTTCTGGGAAACGGTTGGTGAAGAAGAAACGCTTTTTTTAATGCAAAGGTATATTAAGAGCCTTGAACAAAATCACCGAAAAATACAGAAACGGCCGCCGGCAGATGATGACATTTACCGCGACGTTTGGCGGTGGACACTCTCCAGCTCAATTGGTCCATCTGAAAACTAAAAACCGAAGGGGTTATTTAAGTTAACAGTAAATACCAGTCGTTGACGATCGTCGATTATTAAAATCATTTTTTTCAACAACGTGGCGACGAGTTGGACCTCGAGCATGCAAAATCTATGAAAAAAGACGTCATTTTGAGGTAAATATCAAAAAATGAAGATCGACTTTGAAAAAGCGAGATCGTCAATGACCTTTAAATATTTCTCATCGAATCTCCTGTAAATTTGGAAACAATCCATCAAGTAGTTTCCGAGTTATCATGTCCACCGACTTTGAAGATAGTGTTTCGAGAAAAACGCGTTTACAGTTTGAAGTATGGTGCTGCTAGTACTCTCCCGGCCGACTATTAGAAGCTGTAGCTCATTCAATTTTAGGAATATTTCAATGAAATATTCAGAGAATATGGCTAAAAGGTGATGCTTTTGGAAAATGCAATTTTTTTACCCACCTAGGTAGAGGTAACTCGTTAAGGACAACCACCCGGAAGATGATGTGTTGAAAAAGCTTTTTGTAAACCACCATGAAGATGCAAAAAGATGTAAACAATGATCGCGTCCCTTTCAATTTTCGATTTTACAACATTACCGATCACCGAAATCACGTGATGAATAGTCCAAGAACGTTTTCCTCATTGCACAACCGACCACGTGTTATTATAATGCTGAAGGTGAATGCACCCTGATCGTCAATTGACGACAAAGTTTGACTTTAGCGCGATAGAAATTTTCAATCACGTTGAGGTTTGCATCATTGGAGTGCAACGATTTTTTCACCCAATTTTTTATTTATTTTGTTTATGCTCATCCAGATCCTTTTGTTTTTGCAAATTGAGGTCGATAGATTCTAATAAGAATACGTAAAAACGTTTAAGTGATTTTCACGGTAAAAAAAAATCGAACAATTATCGCGTACGATCCGATCACGAAATCTATTTTCTTTTCAAGCGCGGCTTGTCAAATTTTCGAAAACGTGACACTAACGGCTCGTTGATCAGCATGTTTACCTTGTTTGAAATCGGTCGATACCGAAAAAGTTATCGGGACATGATCTCTTCGTGGATACACGAGGTCTCAATGTGGCATCAAGACGAGATACAACAAGAGGGAGAGATCCACTCTCTGCCTCGCTCGCGGAAGCATGACTCGGTTTTACCGACTCCCCCTCATAGAGGAGTAACTCTCAGTACCTGGACCCAGGAGACTAGGAGACCCTGTGAGGTTGATGTACTTTCTATTTCCACGAGCGCGTGGGACCTTCGAATGTGGGCCGTGTACGCACGTCTCGGCAACAACGGGGCCCCTCGCTATTTACTCTGATCACGTCTTTCAGAGCCCTACCTTCCGCCTATACCTTGAATATCCCGTACATCTGGACGTCTATCAAAAAAACACTCACACCCCAACGATAAATTTATACTAACGCACGTGTGTCCGGTTACACGTTGGACATCCACGTACAGCTAGTCTGAATGTAATGTGCAATTTTATCGTCGCATAATTTATGTTTCGTTAAAATGGGAGTTAACGATTAGCCGCAATCAAAATGACACGTCGCTGAGACCTTTACACTCGATACTGATACTTTCATTCTGACATCTATAGCAAGAACCGTATGTCCTACCAAGGGTGCCTCAAAATGACCTGACATTTTAATTTATTAATAAAACGGATTGTTTATTCGAAAAGTATGAATATTTTTATTTTGATATAAGGTACAAATGTGGAGGTTATGTGTGGAACACAATATCCGATAAATGGCCGCCTCGTCCCTGTTTACAAACGTTCACTATTTTTATGCAATTTTCAATAATATTTCGGCATAATTGCAGACTAATTTCATTAAGGGCGGGGTAAAGTATTTAAATTTTTTTTCATTTTTTTTAAATTTTTTAAATGAATGCATAATATATCAATAATATTGTGTTAAAATTTCAAGTCGATCGGAGTAAAATTGACGAAGTTATGAGTATTTGAGCGTCTATTGCTCCATGCTCTTCTCTTCTGCGTTTTTCAAACCGTTTTTTTGAGACTTGTCATATTTGAAGTCCGTGTGCACGATAACTCAAAATCTACTGGACCAATCGCTTTGAAATGTTGCACAGTACTTCTTCACATAATTCACCAGGTATTGTCAAGAGCTTTTTTTTTTTTTTAATAATTACTAATTTTTCAACAACAAATTAGCCGATTTTTTTAGCGAAAATCGGGTTTTTGGCTCCCAAGTGCTACGAAAAATCGAAAAATCGAAAAAAAAAATCCTCCCGTCATTACCTCGAGAAACATCTCCTTTAACGAATGCATTTTGATTTTTTTGTTTCAAATGATTCTGTTGCGAGTTATGGTGCACACCGCAAACCAACTTTTTTTCGAGGCGCCTCCGGGGTTTAATTTTCACTCGCTCAATTTTGAATATTTTGCAATGCAAATTTAGAAGAATGTTGTTCAAATGTTACTTTATTATATGTAAATTTTTCAATAAACGTACACTATTCGTTACGCCAAAACAAAATCTTAAAAACATGCCTTTTTTCGCCGAATTATAACTTTACCCCGCCGTTAAGGGGTCTTCTCACTTTAGACGCTAAAAAATACTATTTTCATGATTTTTTCAATGGGTTTATATTATAGATATTGATTTAAAATTTGTTACACTTAATAACTACACTTTGGAAATCTATTTAAAATTTTTTTTTATGCATTTATGCAACCCAAACATACTTTAAGCGCGTTTTTCGACGGCTTGTTGATAAAATCTTCGAAACTACTAAACCGATCCTTATGAAATTTTAACCACCTATTCTTCACAACTATAGCTATAACGCATATCAAGGATTTTCTTAAATTTTGATATTTACTATTTTTTGCAAAAAACGGTGGAAATAACCCGTTTTTTTTTGTTTTTTCGAAAAATGTCCGCTATTTTGTTATTTTTGCATATATCAAAAATCGTATGATATGCGCTATAGCCATTACCGTACTGAATGGAAAACCATTTGATTTTTTTGTTTCGGAAGATCCATCTCCGAGATTTCATCAACAGCGCAGACGTACAATTTTTTTAGGACATTTTTTTAACTAACATTTTCGTCTATGAATAGAGACTTAAATAAATTTTTTTTTTTTTTAATGTATTTCGAAAGTGTATTTATTAAGTGTAACAACTTTTATTTCAATATCTATAATATAAACCTATCAAAAACCAATGAAAATAGCCTTTTTTAGCGTCTAAAGTGAGAAAACCCCTTAATGGTGCGTCCAGTTGCTTCCTTGAGCTCCGGAATGGTCTGCGGATCACTGGCATACAGTTTTCGCGGTCATAATTGAACAAGTAACCTCAAATTTTGTAATTAAATTCACCACATTATTGCGAGATGGTGCGTTATGATGACCAAAAGAAGTGCGTACTTTTCGAACTGTCTCTGCAACATTTTCACCATTTTTATAGTGAATTTTCACAATTTCTATGCCGTGCTCGGTCGTGTAATTCTCCATGACTAAACGTCAATACTTCCTGATGTCAGTTGTCAAAGATTAGTACTCTATGTTCCCCACAAAAAAAAAACACGGCGCACAATTTAAAATGTCTGGTCGTTTTGAGACACCCTTTACATGACATTTTAAAGTGAAATGTTTATGAAATGTATTTAATAACAGATGTGTGGGTATTGACACTATACGTTTGAAAATGATTGTATACGCTTTCGCAGTTATTATACTTCTAATTATATTTTGATACGGACTCATATTCCTATTGCATTTCTTCCATGGTCCTCTATTCCATTTAAAAATTATTATTCAAATATTGGTAAATATCACGAAATTTGAGTCACCGCTCATAATGAATCACGTAAACGGCCGAAAGACTGCTATGTTTGAACGACAATATTAACATCGGTTTAAATAACTCTTCAGTGTAACCGCGTCAACAAGTATCCTAATTTTTGTCAAGCACTATTCGTCTATTTACTCAAATTTCATAGTGTCATACAATCAAAAATTAAGATACTTGTAATTAATATACCAATAGAAAAATCATAGTTTCTTTTTTTATGGTTTTATGGTATGAACGACACTTTCTGAAATCATGCAGATTCTAAGGGTTTCAAGAGTTTTTGTAAATTCATCCAATACATAGCTATGCATTTTTCTGTCTATGTTTGAGATGCGAGGCATGGAGAATACGACAAAAAAAACTGCAACCCGATTTTTAAGGGTGGGGTAAAGTGGTTAAATTTTTCTTTTTAATTTTTTAAATGAATGCATAATATATCAAGAATATTGTGTTAAAATTTCAAGTCGATCGGAGTAAAATTGACGAAGTTATGAGTATTTGAGCGTCTATTGCTCCATGCCGTTCTCTTCTCTTCTGCGTTTTTCAAACCGTTTTTCTGAGACTTGTCATATTTGAAGTCCGTGTGCACGATAACTCAAAATCTACTGGACCAATCGCTTTGAAATTTTGCACAGTACTTCTTCACATAATTCACCAGGTATTGCCGAGAGCTTTTTTTTTAAATAATTACTAATTTTTCAACAACTAATTAGCCGATTTTTTTTAGCGAAAATCGGGTTTTTGGCTCCCAAGAGCTACGAAGAATCGAAAAATCGAAAAAAAAATCCTCCCGTCATTACCTCGAGAAACATCTCCTTTAACAAATGCATTTTGATTTTTTTGTTTCAAATGATTCTGTTGCGAGTTATGGTGCACACCGCAAACCAACTTTTTTTCGAGGCGCCTCCGGGGTTTAATTTTCACTCGCTCAATTTTGAATATTTTGCAATGCAAATTTAGGATAATGTTGTTCAAATGTTACTTTATTACATGTAAATTTTTCAATAAACGAACTCTATTCGTTACGCCAAAAAAAAATCTTAAAAACATGCCTTTTTTTCACCGAATTAACTTTACCCCGCCGTTAAAGTTCGCTTCAAAGTCCAATAGAAAAAACACGAGTAATTAAAAAAAAACGTATATAGTACACTGAGAAAAAAATCACTTCGAGTCAACGAAAATCTTGATTCACAGGTGGCCAACAAACCATTGAGATGGAACACTAAAATATTTAATTACGCCTAGTGTTCGTTGGTTTCATAGAATAAATAATTCTTCAAATAAACCAATGTCCAATTCTTTGCAAAAAATAATTCGTTGTTATCTCCCCATGACGGATTTACACTGCCCACGTAATTTTTTTCCACTGTAAATAATAATTTCCGGAATAAGTTATAAGGCCTATTGCCATTAGGCCACTTACCCAATGCTTTCATCCTAATATTCAAATATTATTGAGACATAAAAATCTCCAGAGCGGCAATTACCTCACATAAAAGTGGATTTCCTCCATATCGTATGCTAAAAATGCGAACGCCGTACTGTTCAATACGATAGAAATAACCGTCTGGTACACATATATTTTTTGCACCCATCACATCTCGAAGTAGACCACGTACACGGAGTATCCGCCTTTGCTCATTTACCCGCAAACCTCAAGGCAGGAAAAACGTATTATTAATCTAGGACGATGAGCGTTATGTGTTACGTATGAAGGAGTAGATAGAGCAGTATTATTCGGAGAAGACAAAGTGAGAAAGAAGAATAATAGAGAACGAGAACTCAAAATGTTCTGTTCCCTGTGAAGCCCCGTCGTGAAGAAGAAACTCTCGCCAGGTAGGTATGGGAAGGCATTCCAGGGCGCTGATCGGGGTTATTAATTTCCGAGTTTACAGCGGGCGATACGTACGGGTCCTAGGAGGATCCTTAACGAGTTCTTCCTTCGTACCCTGAAGCTCAACGAGAATGATTTCTATCTCTGTCCGAACTCTCGAATACGATTCGATTTTATGTCGGCCATTTGAGCCATGAGATAGAGCGCAAAATTCTCCATTCTTATTTTTTTTATTTATTCTCGCGTTTTCGAAACGTTTTATTAGTTTGCGTTTTCTCTGCTATCGTTAACCGTATATTCCAGCTGTTCTTCCATTCTGCCTTTTTTACCTGTAGTCGTTTCGTACTCATGCGACTATGTATATATGTCGACTCTTCATTTGATGCTCATATTTTTTGGATAATTCATTTTATGGCATCATTTATTGCCATTACTGCCCTTGCCCCTTTCGGAACAATCTTTTTGCTTCTTTTCTTCGCTTCGTGAGGATTTGTTGCAGGGTCATAAATATGCACCGTACTCTACTCCAGTTTTCGCTCTCAACCATATATATATATATATATATATATATATATATATATATATATATATATATATATATATATATATATATATGAACTTGATGCAAAGCTCGATCGTGCAAAGCCCTCTGAGCCAAAGAGCAAAAGATGCTCGTCTCTTTATTAATCCGTCCACTCTGCGTGCTCGTTGCTGATGCCTGTCCTCCAACATGTTCCCCGCGAATTCAACTGTTGGCTCGATTTCATTTAATTCGAAGCGCACATGCGTGTTATTCTCCTCACATGGGATCCTGGGCAAAAGACCTTAAGAGAGCGAGAGCGAGAAAGTCGAGAGCACTTTGATTTACGGCACGAATGCTCCGGGCGATCGCAGCTTGCTGACCATCGAGCCCTAATTGGAATTCGAAAGAGAGAAGGACTGCTATGCTTCTGGTGATGTAGCTTCACGAGTCTCTTAGCTCCGCGCCCAGCTTTCGTGCTCGTGTAGCTCACATTGCCCACGGTACAGGATGTACCAAAAATTGGCAATGATGCGCGACGTATTATTATCGTCGACGAGATAGCTACTGAGCAGCGGGAACGAATTGTTTCATATTTCTGCCAAAATGATTGTCGAAGAGTTGTATACATGACTTTTTCAGTCACGTGTCAACATCGTGGGAAGTTTGTACTGTAGGTGTAGAAAAAGTGCATTCGATATCGACTGCTAGCTTCGTCGTATTTGTATTTCTTCTTTTTATATAGTCTTCGTATGTAGGCGAGATGTGCTGAAGGGGCTAGTCCACTTTGGAGCCACGAAAAAAGGGTATTTTTGCGATTTTTTTTTTGAGGATTTTATAAAAGATATGAATATAAAAGTTGTTGGGCTTGATAAATAAAGTCTTAAAATACATTTTTTAAAATTTAATTCATTTTTATTCATTTTAAGTACAAAAACGTAACGTAACGTAACGTAACGTAACGCCCCAAAAGTGGGCGGGCTAGGTAGCTCCGTCACAACGCGGCAACGGCTTGTCTGAAATAAAAAAATCAAAGTCCATTAGATTCAGTATGACACCAGCTCCAAAATGATCCTCGGATATAAAGTTTTATCAAAAAATAAAAAAAATGGCAGATGAAAAACGAAGAAAGTAAAAAAAACGCGTTTTTCCCAGTTTTTCGCAAAAAAGAGTAAAAATAAAAATGTTAAAACCATCGAGGGTCATCTTGTTGTGAATCGTGTTTACAATATGTGGTTCAAATTTCAAGAGAATCGGTTTATTAGTTTTAGAGATACGATGGAGAAAGATTTTGAAAACGTTGTTTCGAGAAAAAAGCGTTTGAAGTTTATACTATGAAAAACTCTTACCTAAACTCAATCGGCAATTCCTGCACCGTACAAAATCCCTTCTGATTGCTCATCATCGTCGATTTCTTCAAGTCTGGCTTGCTATCGATTTTTTTTTCAATTTTCAAAGTGGACTGGCCCCTTGAGATGACATACTTTTTCTTTTACGATAAACATTTGAATAAATGACATCGTATGAATTGAAAGCCAAGCGTATATTCATAAAGGTTTATTATTATAAAGAAATGGAATCAGTTTCAGGACATTAGTTACTTGAGTAACAAATAGAAAAATAAAAAACCACATGTAGGTCGACGTATGAAAGAGGACACACTTCAGTCTAAGATGACATATGTATGTCATCTTACACACGTCAACCGAATTATGCTCTGATACATTAATTTCTGGGCTGAAGGTTGCTTTATAGCAATCAATATTAACTGGAACATCATTAGAGTGACGATGAAGTATTGCCGACGGCATGTTGAAATGTTTGGATGCTAAAAGCCAACCCATTCTATTCTTCATTGCAACGGTTCACTTCAATGGTCTTGGTCATCTGTTACGTGTCGAGGTTTGTTGATAATAGCCAGGCATCCTGTAACGATAAGCCAACAAATCTAATTTCATATTCCGTTTTATATGCAGCAGGGTAAAATGACACAGTGTGTCACGTCTGGTGTGTCAAATTACCCATAAATGAATCCCGATTTTGTTAATTTGTTGTGACTAAAACTTTGGAGTTAGAATATCCGTTGTACAGTATTTATTAAGTACAATCACCCTAGATTATGAATAAATCAGTTCAACTAGAAAATATCTTACCCAACGGGTATTTTTAACACCAGATAACAACGTGATCATTTTTTTGCATTTAAAAATCACGCGAATACTTACTGCGTAAAAGCTCGCGTTCACTGACGGCTACACTAAATTTCCCTACTAGCAACACTTATTGGCCGACCATAGAACGTTGTCCTTACTCGTATAGCACGAATATTTGAATACTTATTGTGGGTATGTTGTGTCATCTGACTATGTCATCCTGGACACAACTCCCCTATATTTATAGAATATTAGGTTGACAAAGTCTTTGCGTTTTATCACCAAAAATAAAATAAAAAAGCAGTCTTGAAACGAATAATTAATTGCAATCTACGTATCCAGCATCGGATTCTATTTAGAATCCGATGGTGGAGACATATAATAATACAATATCATGTTATAAAATATATAATAATAAAATTAATCATTCGTTTGAAGAGTGCTTTTTTGTTTTACTTTTGGTGATCGAATTCAACCAGATTCTAAATAGAATCCACCATCGGACTCTATTCGAAGATTCTAGATCGAACGCAACCGGATTCTATTTAGAATCCGATGGTGGATACATATAATAATACAATATAATGTTACATAATATGTAGTAATAAAATTAATCATTCGTTTCAAGACTGCTTTCTTATTTTATTTTTGATGATAAAACACAAAAATGATGGATACAAACAATAAAATTAAGGCCTTAGGCCACTCTAGAAGCCGGAAAAATAGGCTTTTTGGAGATATTTTTTGCAGCAAAACTACAAAATAAATCGAAATTACAAAAAAGGGTGTTTATCATACATATCAGTGACTATATACAATATTTTTTGTTATGCGATTAATTTCAAAATGGCGGCTGTGCAGCGCTTATCTCAAAACTGCTTTTTTTAAGTTGGCCGGAAACATAACTCAGACAATTTTCAACCGATTCACTTGAAATTTTGAATATATCGTGAAAAATACATTGTCTATGGAAGTACGGAGGATTTTTTTTATATTGCATAGTTCATTTGTTATTAACAATTAGGGGGCATCCATTAATTACGTGAGGTGATTTTGGCATTTTTTCGACCCCCCCTCTCCCCCTGGTGAGATGTCGTGAGATTTAGCTCGACCCCCTCCCCCCTCCCCTAATCTCACGTGAGATTTTTCAAAATGCATATGTTCACAGAAAATAAATTGTAGTAGAAGTAACTGCGGTTGTAGTCCCATTTACTCCACCATGTAAAGTAGTAGGGAGACTCTCTCTACGTGATAAAAATTACGTGATTACTAAAATTACTAAAACTACTAAAATTACGTGATATTTGCCAAAGCTCCAAGCTCTCCCCCACGTGAGATTGGGTGAGATTTCGCTCGACCCCCTCCCCCCCCACCCCCCCCCCCCCTAAACGCCTCACGTAATTAATGGACGCCCCCTTATCTGACAATTTTTTAGACAAATTTTTGGAAAGTGAAAAATTTCGTCAGATGATTGTTAATAACAAATGAACTATGCAATATAAAAAAAAATCCTACGTACTTCCATACACAATGTATTTTTCAAGATATATTCAGCACTTCAAGTGAATCGGTTGAATATTGTCTACGTTATGTTTCCGGCCAACTTAAAAAATACAGTTTGGAGATAAATGCTGCACAGCCGCCGTTTTAAAATTAATCGCTTCAAAAAAATTATTGTATACAGTCACTGATATGTATGGTAAACACCCTTTTTTGTAATCTCGATTAATTTTGTAGTTTTTTTGAAAAAAAATCCCCAAAACCCTATTTTATCGGCCTCTGGAGTGGCGTAACCCCTTAATCATTCGTTTCACGACTGCTTGTTTATCTTATTTTCTAATTTATTTTATTTTCTAATTTATTTCATTTTCTAATTTATTTTATTTTCCAATTTATTTTATTTTCTAATGTATTTTATTTTCTAATTTATTTTATTTTCCAATATAATTCGTATGTATATTTTTATATTCGCATATCGGGCCCATTCAGATTACGAGATGCAAATATCGCCTTGATGCAAGCTCTTCTTGCTACCAACGATTGTGACACACCCTGTATACTACTCTCTGATATTACTCACAATCAGGAGGATTGGAGCGGGATGCACGTTAAGTTTCTCGCTGGTAGCCAAATTGGAAGGATCGAGCCTCCAGCTAAACTCGACTCTTCTTTGACTTCTTCTTCCTTTCGACTTCTTGTATGTGTTCCGTATCTCTCTCTCTCTCTCTCTCTCTCTCTCTCTCTCTCTCTCTCTCTCTCTCTCTCTCTCTTCTCTCTCTCTCTCTCTCTCTTTCTTGTTCTTCTCCTTCTACCTCAGTTTCTCTTCCTCGCGATGCGAATCGATTAGACACGTATCACCTGCCGGCGTAATGCCACTTTGCCGCGGTTTGCATCCGTACCCTCGGTCGGTCTCACGTTTCTTCACGCTGTATGCGATTTCACATTTTTACTTAATCTGCGTATTATTTCTCAAGACGCTTGAGCTCATAATAACTAACGTGTACCGTTTTTTTGTTTGTTTCTTGTTTCTTCGTTACAGAAAGGTGTGCAGAAGCTGCAGGTGTCCCAGGGAGGATCATCAACGGGCGACTATCGAGGCGGGTGGTGGCGGTGCGTCGGGACTCGCCGGTCTCGGCGGTACGTCCTCTTCGATGGCAATGGCGATGGCCTTCCAGAGCGGGGCCGTTCCCATTCCCGGTCCAGGGGTACAGCATCAAGAGCCGTTCAAAAGTCCTGTACAAGCGCCGCCCGTCCTGCAGGATCCCCTCATGCACCATCAGAGACTCTCACAGAGCGACGATGACAGTGGCTGCGCTCTGGAGGAATACACCTGGGTGCCGCCTGGCCTGCGACCGGATCAGGTAAATCGGATTATCTTCTTTTAATTTGCGAGGATTTGCTAGCAACGAATAACCGCAGTCTTATTTCCTGAAAGTCTATGTACCGTTTGGAAGAATCTCCGCACTTTCCCGCGAGGCGTTATATCGAACGGTGCTTAAGGGCGGGGTAAAGTATTGAAATTTTTTTTTTTTCATTTTTTTCATTTTTTAAATGAAGGCATAATATATCAAGAATATTGTGTTAAAATTTCAAGTCGATCGGGGTAAAATTGACGAAGTTATGAGTATTTGAGCGTCTATTGCTCCATGCCGTTCTCTTCTGCGTTTTTCAAACCGTTTTTCTGAGACTTGTCATATTTGAAGTCCGTGTGCACGATAACTCAAAATC
The DNA here is from genome assembly GCA_964007375.1 of Ophion obscuratus. Taxonomy (NCBI): domain Eukaryota; kingdom Metazoa; phylum Arthropoda; class Insecta; order Hymenoptera; family Ichneumonidae; genus Ophion; species Ophion obscuratus. The sequence goes on from OZ023313.1 coordinate 11,414,568, forward strand.
TACTGGACCAATCGCTTTGAAATTTTGCACAGTACTTCTTCACATAATTCACCAGGTATTGTTGAGAGCTTTTTTGTTTTTTTTAATAATTACTAATTTTTCAACAACAAATTAGCCGATTTTTTAGCGAAAATCGGGTTTTTGGCTCCCAAGTGCTACGAAAAATCGAAAAATCGAAAAAAAAAAAACCTCCCGTCATTACCTCGAGAAGCATCTCCTTTAACAAATGCATTTTGATTTTTTTGTTTCAAATGATTCTGTTGCGAGTTATGGTGCACACCGCAAACCAACTTTTTTTCGAGGCGCCTCCGGGGTTTAATTTTCACTCGCTCAATTTTGAATATTTTGCAATGCAAATTTAGGAGAATGTTGTTCAAATGTTATTTTATTATATGTAAATTTTTCAATAAACGAACACTACTCGTTACGCCAAAAAAAAAATCTTATAAACATGCCTTTTTTCGCCGAATTAACTTTACCCCGCCGTTAAGGGGGAAGATAGCTTCGTGGATTTTCGTGGATTTTTTTTAAACGAAAAAGATTTCTTCACGATTTTTTAGACTTAGGATATGTTTTATTACTACATGCCTGTGTATTTTTTAATTTTATTAATGTGTATTTTTAATATCTATAATTATTTAATCAATGTGTATTTTTATTTATTTTATTAATCTTTCAAAATATCGGAGGTATGGCGTGGTCTTCTAAATTGCATTTTCTAAACTGGCGTGAGATACAGCTAAAAAGCTAAAATGTTTTTGAAAATTAAGAAAAAAAAAGGTATTGTTCATTGGTGAATGTAGCCATTGTTTCGAAAAATTTAATCTTTTTGTTCCAAAGCGTACCATTTCATCAATTTTCAACATTTGTCACTTTTTCTTGGTTCGTACGTTGTGTATAAGAGTTAGTGAAAAAAAATCTTCCATTGCAAGACAACAGCCACCGCAACCCGTTTAGAAGACCGTGCCATACCTACGCCATTTTCGAAGATTGACGAAAAAAATACCACGCAACAGCCTAAAGTAGGTAATAATAAAATATACCCTAAATCTAAAAAATGGTGAAGAAATATTTCCTTAAAAAAAAAATTATCATAAGCGATTTTTTTCTCGCCCAAAGGTATCTCTCCCCCCTTAAACTTCCTCGTGGATCCGCTGTACGATCACAAGCCACGAATAATTTCGTATTCTGATTTTGGCATGTTCTCTTTGAAGAAAACGCGCCATGTTCGTCCTGACAACCCAAAAATCCTCACAATCAAATCGACGACACTGAACGCACACTGAGAGAACGTCCATGGTATTTACAACAAACGCCCATGGTAAAAGAGGGGATAGTAATAGTTCGTTATAGTTTATTGACACCGTGATCATAATATGGTTAACACGACTATAAGCGAAAAGTATACCTGAGCATGTGATTTGGATGGCGTGTTTGACTATCTCTTATCCCCGAAATGATTATTGACTATTATTGTAATGATGATTGATTATTATTTATTGATTAATTTATTGAACTGAATTTATTGATTGATTATTATTATTTGTTGATTGTAATTTATTTATTGAATTTATGGTGTGTTTGACTATCTATTATCCCCGAAATGATTATTAACTATTATTGTAATGATGATTGATTATTATTTATTGATTGATTTATTGAATTGAATTTATTGATTGATTATTATTATTGAAATGATTATTGATTATTATTGTAAAAGGCTTGACAATATAGATGTGGTTAATTCAGTGCGATAACAAAATCGACGTGCAAATACTAATATTGTATGCTGTAAGTTAGGTTTTGTTCAGTCGGACTTCTACTGTTCTTTTCAAGTTTGTACAATTCATGCGGTTGACATTAACGTTCTTCGAGTATAATTTGTTAAAAGGCCTCATGAAAAGTGACTATTCGAAACAAAATTATAGTAAAGTTTACTTATAGCGAAGACGTAAATCATTTGCAGTTCGAGCAACCGCAGCTTAATAGTTTCAAGAACTACGCATGTCTCCCAAACTGTTACATAGTATGTTTGTTGCATTGCAAAAATAAGATATCAGTTCAACACTTCTTCTTGTAGTTCACTTTCTGTTCTTGTAGGACACACATTACTATGCATTTAGCACGTCGTATCATATAATATGGTATAAATCACTATTATATGGTACAAACCTATTGCGAACCGCCAAAAATCTATTTAAACAGTGACTTATACTATAAAACCAAAGATCTGTGCAAAATTTCACCTAAATCACAGGTGACAGCTATTCGGAAGTACAGCTGGAATTACTTTAGTCTCATATGCCATATCTGTGCTCAAGATGCCAAAAGTGTTCCCTATCGTAGTGGCAGCGTGCGTAGGATAGGCAGAAGGTAAGCAGTTAGGTGCTAGGTTCGATACCGATTATGCGAAATATTTCCTTCGAAATAAACCATTACAGGAGTTTAGGGAATGGCGAATAATAATCAAACATCATCGAGGTAGAACTCCCATTTTCGTATTTTATTTTATTTTGGATTTATGAAATATTCTATGCATTTAGTAGACGGTAATTGATGCGTTGTACCAACACTTGAATAACACACCAAATACACATACAGCAGGTCGTATCTTATGATATATTACAAATCACTATAAACATCGTCGCAAATCACAGGCAACCTTTTTAATCAATATCTATGAGGCATTCCAAGTGTTTTCGGACGGCCTAAAAGCCTGACCTTCTTCAATCTTTTTCAAAGTTGGTGATGTTCTTGTATCTTATATTTTGAGTACGTGGCATTTTTTCAGATTTTTATCGGCCCGCTAACTCCGCTAACTCGGAGATAGGATTTTACACGTCATAAAATTTCAAATGATCGTATCGTAGTGATCTTCTCGTCGTACGGAAAAATGTCTTCTACAAAAAAGGTGCGTTTTTTTATGAACTATTTTGGGGAAAAAATTAAAAATTTTCCAAGTACTACAACACTAAAAAAAAAGGAAATTCGTTCATTTTTTATTTTTTTTCACCCCAATAACTAGGTTGATCCTGCTGAAATTTACACTGAATTTTCTTTTATTAGTGTAAAACAACATCCGTAAGTTTTATTCTGGGCTGACCTTGCGTTCAGTTAATATCGACTTAAATTTAATAGAAAATTGTTTTTCTCGAATAATTCGGCGATTTACAATTTTTAAGTAAAAATGGTATGGACTGAACTTGTAGGGAATCGAGTGCTTTGCAAATTTGGTCATTATAGTTGGTTTTCTACCATCGATATTTTTCGTATTAAAGCTGAAAAAAGCGACTATTGCATTATCTCGTTTATTTTTAACTTTAGGCTATAAATGAACATAAATAAACTTGTAGAGAATGAAGATTTGAAGAATTATTGTTGTCTCTTTTTTTCCCTAGAATCAATATTTAAGGTCGTACGCCAACGGTAAAAGAAAAGAGCGAATGGTTCGCGAAATAATATTTTACACTTCTTGTTTTTGTTACCGTTGGCGTACGACCTTAAATATTGATTCTAGGAAAAAAGGTAGAGACAAAAATAATAGAGAATTTCATTCTCTACAAATTTATTTATGTTCGTTTATGTCCTATAGTCGCTTTTTTCAGGTTTAATTCGAAAAATATCGATGGTAGAGAAAAAAACTGTAATGACCAAAGTTGTAAAGCACTCGTTTTCCTACAAGTTTAATTGATACCATTTTTACTTAAAAATTATAAATCGCCGAGTTATTCGAGAAAAACAGTTTTCCATTAAATTTAAAACGACGATATTAACTGAACGCAAGCCCAGCCCACAATGAAACTTACACATGTTTTTTTTACACTAATAAAAGAAAATTCAGTGCAAATTTCAGCAGTATCAACCTAGTCATTGGGGTTAAAAAATTAAAAAATGAAAGATTTTTCTTTTTTTATAGTGTTAAGATACGTGGAAAATTTTGAATTCTTTTTCCAAAATAGTTCATAGAAAAACGCATCTTTTTTGTAGAGGACATTTTTTCGCACGACGAGAACATCACTACGATACGATTATTTGAAATTTTATCACGTGTAAAAATCTCTCTCCGAGTTAGCCGAGTTAGCTAGCCGATAAAAATCTTCAAAAAACGCCACGTACTCAGAATATATGATACAAAAACATCACCAACTTTGAGAAAGATTGAAGAAGGTCAGGCCGTTCAAAAACACTTGGAATAGCTCATATATATTTCAATTCACTATTACACTCTCGGGGAAGTAAATTTTCGATAGTATCAGGCAATGTCCATTTTATGAAAACCTACCGTATTATACATCATCGAAGAATAAACGTATGTCTGTAAGATTGATGGTTGCGGTTAGCGTATATGCATAATTCGTGCAACAGCTAAAATATCAATAAGCAGTACTATACTTTTGGCAGTAACTATAGCTATAAAATATTATTGTCCCCTCAGGGAAATATAAAATATACGAGGGTGGGGTGAAAAGTTTCCGGCCTGACCAAGAGATGGTGCCACTAGGTCTAGTTTTGGAGCGGCGTCCTACAGTACCATTCCTACCGAGCTTGTATGTACAGTTTCAGCCCAATCGCTACGTTAGTTTGCGTTTGAGAACAGATTGCGCGAGACGCTTCCGTTGTTTTCGTAAAAATGGAAAAATTGGAAAAACGTGCTGTCATCAAATACTTCCATTTGAAAGGTTTTACATCAAAACAAATAAAAGAAGAGATGGATTCAGCACTAGGAGACTCCTCCCCATCATATTCAACTATTAAGCAGTGGGTTTCTGAATTTAAAATGGGTCGTGTGAGCACCTCTGACGAGCCTCGCTCAGGACGGCCCGTTGAAGTCACAACTTCAGAGATGATTGAAAAAAACCATAAAATAGTGTTAGAAGACCGCAGGTTGAAAGTGCATGAGATAGCTGAGACCTGTAGGATGCCAGCTGAACGTGTGCGAAATATTTTGCACAACCATTTGAACATGGAATAGCTGTGTGCAAGGTGGGTGCCGCGTTTGCTAACGCTCGACCAAAAACTGCTTCGAAAAACCATTTCTACCGACAATTTGGCGCTGTATAGGCGTAATCCAAACGAATTTTTGCGTCGATTCATAACTGTTGATGAGACATGGATCCACCACTACACTCCTGAAAATAAAGAACAGTCAAAACAGTGGGTTGGAAAAGGGGAACCAACCCCAAAGAAGGCAAAAACAATTTTATCGGCAAACGAGGTTAGGGCTACTGTTTTTTGGGATGCGAGAGGAATTATATACATTGATTACCTTGAAAAGGGTAAGACTATCACTGGTCAATACTACGCAGAGTTATTGCAACGTTTGAAGCACGAGGTTGCAAATTAAACGACCTCATTTGGCGAAGAAAAAAGTTTTGTTTCATCACGATAACGCACCAGCGCATTCGTCGATTGTTGCCATGTCCAAAATCCACGAATTGAAGTTTGAATTGATGCTGCATCCTCCCTACTCTCCAGACTTAGCCCCCAGCGACTATTACCTGTTTCCTAACCTCAAAAAATGGCTTGGCGGAAAAAGATTTAAGAGCAACGAAGAAGTTATCGAAGCTGTAAATCAGTATTTTGAGGAGCTTGACGAATCTACGTTTAAAACTGGTATAACTAAATTAGAACATCGTTATGAGAAATGTATCAGTGTTGATGGAGATTATGTTGAAAAATAAAGCAAAAAAAATTTTTAAACATCGTTTTCTTGGTCAGGCCGGAAACTTTTCACACCACCCTCGTAGTTTAAATATAGTTGAGAACATCATCCATATCTCTCAGTGCAATAACGCGGGCTCAACGTTTGTTTGTTCGCGACGTTGATCCGAGAAGAAAAACCTGACGATTCCTTTGTTCGGCCAGGTCCACCTGTACTTCAGCGCCCTTCCCGAGGACAAGATACCCTATGTGGGGAGCGCCGGTGAACGCGAGAGGGTCAAGCAGCTGCTGCAACAATTACCGCCCCACGACAACGAGGCCCGCTATTGCAGCGGGCTCTCGGAAGAAGAGAAGCGAGAATTGCGAGTATTCGCGGGTCAGCGGAAGCGCGAGGCCCTCGGACGAGGTCACGCGAGTCAGCTCGAGCGACCTCACGCTACCGGATGCCGCGAATGCGGACGCGCCATCGCAGCTAGCGAAATGGCAGTAGGGGCTAGCAGGGCCGGGCCAACGGCCCTATGGCATCCAGCCTGCTTCGTATGTTGCGTATGTCGACAATTGCTCGTTGATCTCATATACTTCTGGCGGGACGGAAGACTCTACTGCGGACGACATCATGCCGAGACCCTCAAGCCACGATGTTGCGCTTGCGACGAGATCATACTCGCCGACGAGTGCACCGAAGCGGAAGGACGAGCTTGGCACATGAGGCACTTTGCCTGCCTCGAATGCGATCGTCAGGTTAGTCAAGACATGTATCAGACCAAAATTAAGGGGTCTTCTCACTTTGCGGGCTAAAAAACGCTATTTTCATGATTTCTTGATAAGTGTCGATATAAAAGTTGTTACACTTAATAAATACACTTTCGAAATACGTAAAATTTTTTTTTAAAGTATTTATGTAACCCAGACAAACTTTAAACGCGTTTTTCTCGGAACAACGTGTTTCGACGGCTTGTTGATGAAATCTTCGAAATCTTAACCACATGTTCTTTAAAACTATAGCTATAGCGCATATCAAGGATTTTTTAAAATTGCGATATTTACTACTTTTTCGGCCAAAAACGGTGAAAAAATACCTTCTTTTTTTTTGTTTTTTCGAAAAATGTCCGCCATTTTGTTATTTTTGCATATATCAAAAACCGTATTATATGCGCTATAGCCATTAACATACTGAATCTAAAACCGTTTGATTTTTTTATTTCGGATGATCCATCCTCGAGATTTCATCAACAGCGCAGACCTACAATTTTTTTAGGACATTTTTTGAACTACCGTTTTCGTCGATAAATAGTGACTTAAGGAGTAAGGCCACTGTAACGGCCCAAAAAAAAAGGTTTTTTCACTAATTTTTTGCTCCCGAAATTGAAGGTATTTGAAAAAAAACTTTTAATGGTGTTATCGGGCATACATTAAACTTTATTATAAAATTTTTTTACAGTAAAAAAAAAACAAAATGGCGGTTCCACAGCTATCTTCCCGGGACATGTTTTGCTTCCAGGGCTCCGCGGCACGCAGCACCACTGGTGCACTTTTGAATCTAGAACAAAAAAAAAACCATTAATCTAGAGGGCTATAGCTAGAGAATGTCAATCGGATTTTAAAAAGTATCAATTTTTGTGGATTTGGCGTGCGTTTGAAAAAAAAATTGATTTTTGACGAAAAAAACGGCAAGTTTTTTGTTAATAAAAAATCAATAAATAAAGTTCTTGAAAATTCCGATCGACATTGTCAAGATAATGTAAATGTTCACATCTGGTTAAAATTTCAAGTAAAAAAATGAAAATTGTTCGAGTTATGCTGCGTGCCATTTTGAAAAACCATGTTTCGAGAAAAACGCGTTTAAAGTTTTGCGAATAGTTTTTTATTGGAAAAAATTTAAAAAAGAAGTTTCGGAGAAACTTAAACTATTTTTTATTTTAAACTTAAACTATTTTTTAAGCCAATAAAAAAAATCGATTTTTCAAAAAATTTACAGTGGCCTTACCCCTTAAGGAGCTAACCAGTGTGAACGCTGAACATTTGGGTGATTTTCGAGAATTTTTTGGGAGAAAAGTACTCGATTAAATGTTTCGGAAAATTAAGAATATATTTGGCTATATTTGACCTATATGACATAATTTTTTTCATAGAAAATCATTGAGATCCAAGTGACTTATGCGCTGCCTTCGGAGGCGTCAAAAAGCGAATTTTCTCCACTGCTGACATGATTCTGACCGATTGAGTAGCTCAAACCGAAAAAGGAAAAAATGTAATTAAACTGGAAGGTATTTCCTGTACAATGATGCAGGATTTTCGAAAAATATGAAAATTTATCAGAATTGCGTAGTTATGAAAAAAGTCTGTTTTTCTTGCCTATAAAATGGTCGTTTTTTTCAATGCCAAATCGTCAATTTTCATCCAATCAAAAATATCCTACGTCATTGTAGAGTAAATATATTTAAGAGTACTCAGTCCAAATTTCAAGTCAATCGGATAATTGCTCTTTGAGTTACAATGTCAGCAAATTTGAAAAATCTCATTTCGAGAAAAACGCGTTTAAAAATTTTACTGTCGATTTTTGCAAGATAAAATGATATTGACATAAATGATATAAATGATAATGATATTCTTGAAAGTATAAACTGTCGAAAAAGGCAAAAAAATCGATTTTTTGAAAGTGCCACACTGGTATAGCCCCTTCAATAAATACATTTTTTAAATATATTTCAAAAGTGTATTTATTAAGTGTAACATCTTATATACCAATATCTGTAATATAAATCTATCAAAAAAATTCATGAAAATCGCCTTTTTTAATGTCAAAAGTGAGAAGACCCCTTAAGAAACAAACGCTAGTTTTTACGTTTTTTTTACATCGATATCTCATGTCAAAAGAATTATTTTTATCAAATATTGATTTCTTTCCTTTAAAGGGCATACTTTCAGCCTTCCGCAACTGCCCAGCAACTTTCTGTACGACGATTGGTTCATGAAATATTGAGCATCAAAGTCAAAAGCGTAATTTTGCTTTAACAGCCCATAAGTGGGCGACGAATGATCCTACAGACCTCTTTCAAAGCGCTCATTAAAAATTAAAAAAACAACAAGGAAAAAGCATCTGATCGCATTATTTTAAAAAGATTGCCTTGTACGTAAACCTTTGTGGAAAAAAAATGAAAATATTTCCTTCGCGATTTTTCTTTTGTAAGTATAAGATTTCATTAGTAACAAAGGATCGAAAAATTGTTGAATGTCAAAGCTCGAAAACACGAGATTTCAAGTTTTAAAACGCTTTCTCAAGTTTTCTCCTACGATGATTTTTCGCAGAGGTAAAGCAATTTGAAAGTAACCTAAAAATTTCGGAACTTTCTTTGTTCTCTTAATTTTTGTCGTTATAGTAAAATATGACTCAATGCCAAAGAACTTTGGGACACAATAGCACAATTTCTTTGCCCGGAGACAACAACGTCGTTTATGTTTTCAAAATATTTATGACGATGGACAGCTCGGAGGTCAAAGATACGTAATGAGGGAAGGTCGACCCTACTGCCTCCATTGTTTCGACGCTTCGTTCGCCGAGTACTGTGACAGCTGCGGCGAGCCTATCGGGGTGGATCAAGGTCAAATGTCACACGAGGGTCAGCACTGGCATGCGACCGAGGCTTGCTTTTGTTGTGCTACTTGCCGAACGTCCCTCCTAGGACGTCCCTTTTTGCCACGTCGCGGTGCCATCTACTGCAGCATAGCTTGCAGCAAGGGGGAACCCCCTACGACTCCTAGTGATTCGTCGGCTGGTCCTCCGCCACCTCCACCACCTGCCTTCCCTAGGTAATTACACCTATCTTTGTGTAAATCTGATGTGCACTTGTGTGCAATATTTCGACATGAAGCAGAATCTATACGTTGGTAGTCCTCCTGCGCTTTCAAATGAGTGTGACATCGAAATAAGTCAGTTATCAGAAAAAAAATGTCTCGAACGAATGCTGCATTAATACCATTGTGATTCAAGGAGGTGTCTACTTTGTTGGGTCAAAAAGTGTTCATTTTTTCACCAATTTTTTGTGTGAGAAATATTGAATATAGAATGTTGAAATTTGGCATGTTTACTCATTTTATTGAACATGATAATATTTTTCGAGAAAAACACGTTTAAAGTCAAACTAAAGTTTATGTGGGAATAAAGTAAAACTTTTCATACACGTAATTTGCTGTGCCAGGACCATAGAGTACCGTAAAATGGAATTACTTTGAACAGGTTTTGGAAGCATTTTGTAGGTAACTTTTTTTGTAACATCCTAAATTCCAACTTGTTTTGCTCCATTAGAAAAATGTATCCTTTGGCTATCAAATGTATAAGAAAGTTGAGCCCACCAACCGCCACAATTTTATTTGTGTTTGTTTTAAAGTGTCGAAAAAACCTCGAGTGTGGAGTTCCTTTGACAAGGCATTAAAATGCAACTGATGTGGAAGATTGAGCGTTACTTTGACATCGTTTTGATACAAAAAAAATATACTTTATGCATTATACATGGAATTAAATTTAAAAAAACAACGATTTTTTACAATCAAATTGTCAATTTTATTAAGGAAACATTTTACATTAAAATATGAAGTACCTAGGCTACTATTATAGACACTTAAGGGCGAGGTAAAGTATTTAAATTTTTTTTTTCATTTTTTTTTATTTTTTAAACGAATGCATAATATATCAAGAATATTATGTTAAAATTTCAAGTCGATCGGAGTAAAATTGACGAAGTTATGAGTATTTGAGCGTCTATTGCTCCATGCCGTTCTCTTCTCTTCTGCGTTTTTCAAACCGTTTTTCTGAGACTTGTCATATTTGAAGTCCGTGTGCACGATAACTCAAAATCTACTGGACCAATCGCTTTGAGATTTTGCACAGTACTTCTTCACATAATTCACCAGGTATTGTCGAGAGCTTTTTTGTTTTTTTTTAATAATTACTAATTTTTCAACAACAAATTAGCCGATTTTTTTAGCGAAAATCGAGTTTTTGGCTCCCAAGTGCTACGAAAAATCGAAAAATCGAAAAAAAAAATCCTCCCGTCATTACCTCGAGAAACATCTCCTTTCTCCTTTAGCATTTTGATTTTTTTGTTTCAAATGATTCTCTTGCGAGTTATGGTGCACACCGCAAACCAACTTTTTTTCGAGGCGCCTCCTGGGTTTAATTTTCACTCGGTCAATTTTGAATATTTTGCAATGCAAATTTAGGAGAATGTTGTTCAAATGTTACTTTATTATATGTAAATTTTTCAATAAACGAACACTATTCGTTACGCCAAAAAAAAATCTTAAAAACATGCCTTTTTTTCGCCGAATTAACTTTACCCCGCCGTTAATCTGTCTTATTATCATTGAGATCAAAATCTAAATGAGCAATATTACAATGAACTTTAGCAAAATTACAATAAACTTCAACGACAAATTTGAGCAACAATAGAAAAAAAGTTTAAAAGACACACATTTAAACCGTATTTTGGCACTCTGTTAAAGTAGCCCCAAAAACTGTCAAAGTTACCATTAATGTCAATTTTGTCCCGTTTTACGATACACCTTCCTCTTCCGAACCTCTTTTCGATACAGCAAAACCAATTTAACAAAATTGTTTGCCTAACAAAGTAGGAACCTCCCTTAAAGTGTTTCCTCTGTTCTTCTTTTGTATACTCGCTTGCACTTTGGACGCTCCCTGTTGCAAAGAACCGATACAAACCAATAAAAAATTAAATACTATCGGAAAATGATGTGTTTTTGTCCTCGGAAACGCTTATGAATTCCGATAGGATTGACGACTTTTTGAAATATATGATTTTATCGGGTTTTGTACGTAACTACGGTGCCCATAGATTACCTATAAAATACGAAAACGGTTCCGCGTAGTTCAATTTGTAAATGCAGATACCTTTTAAATTTCAATCGTAATTAATCTGCAACAGCAGATTACTTTGAAATGTCCATTACATTCTAACGGAATGAACTTGCACTCACAAACTGGAATTCTATTGGTACTAATCGGCAGAATCCAATTATAGTTCGTATAGAAATTTATATGCTACAATCGAAATTTGACAGCAATCAGTTTGTATGTGACTTTTCAGATCGAAAACTTACTTTTTTACTGTAGGAGAATGTATTCGTATTTGGAGATTACTTGATATCCGCAACTATTTGCATGTACTTGTATTATAAAAGATTCGTCCTCAGAACGTGGCACGGTTTTTTATCAGTAAATACGGGTCTGGTATTTATAAGGGTATTTATAAGAATTTATAAGATATTTATAAGAATTTTATCCATTCAATCGTTTGCTATATGGCTTCTACAATCCAACAATAATCCTTTGTTGTATGAGAATGTACGTGTATCTCCAAATTATTTTTTATCCGCACCTATCGGAATGTACTAATACTGTAAATGTTTCACTCTCAAGAGGAGGCGTCGGTTTTCATCAGTAAATACGGGCCAATCATTTAACTGTGTGAATCGGTTTTTTTCCTATGCACATAACTCAGAGTGAGGATTCATTAAATCGGTTAACACTCAGTTACACTGTAGAGGCAGTATTGTCATTTTTTTTTTTTAGGTTTTGTATTACTCTTCGGATTAGTCTAGTTTTTGAATTTTTTAGTACATTTCCTAGCATGCACTGGATATTCAGTAGAAACAAAATGTTACGGTAAAAATCTCGACGGTGAAATGTAGCAACAAAAATCTGTGCAAAATTTTAGATAGACAAAGGGTATTGGCTTTTCGGAAGTATACCCACGTACTAGTGTGAACTGCCGTCTTATTCTATTTTTCAAACATTGGAAAACACCAATTTAAAAGAGATACAGGATTCGAACGGGTATAGGTCTGACTCATATTTGCATACAAGCACCCGAGCTTCATTATTAAGCTGAATCTTTGCCTGTACGAATAAATGCCGATATGGGCAGATACATTATAATCTGCATCAACATATGCATTCACATAGACTTAAAGGTCAGTTTTGCATTAGATAATCCATATAGAGCCCTATCTGAAATATTCTCTCTTCACCCGGGATAAGTTTGGAAACTCTCATTAAGGGGTAAGGCCACTGTAACGGCCCAAAAAAAAAGGTTTTTTCACTAATTTTTTGCTCCCGAAATTGAAGGTATTTGAAAAAAAACTTTTAATGGTGTTATCGGGCATACATTAAACTTTATTATAAAATTTTTTTACAGTAAAAAACAAACAAAATGGCGGTTCCACAGCTATCTTTCCGGGACATGTTTTGCTTCCAGGGCTCCGCGGCACGCAGCACCACTGGTGCACTTTTGAATCTAGAACAAAAAAAAAACCATTAATCTAGAGGGCTATAGCTAGAGAATGTCGATCGGATTTTAAAAAGTATCAATTTTTGTGGATTTGGCGTGCGTTTGAAAAAAAAAAATTGATTTTTGACGAAAAAAACGGCAAGTTTTTTGTTAATAAAAAATCAATAAATAAAGTTCTTGAAAATTCCGATCGACATTCTCAAGATAATGTAAATGTTCACATCTGGTTAAAATTTCAAGTAAAAAAAATGAAAATTGTTCGAGTTATGCTGCGTGCCATTTTGAAAAACCATGTTTCGAGAAAAACGCGTTTAAAGTTTTGCGAATAGTTTGTTTGGGTTCGTTTGGGTTTGTTTGGGTCGCACAGGACCTTTTTTTCTTATTCTAGAGGGTTTAAACTATTTTTTAAGCCAATAAAAAAAAATCGATTTTTCAAAAAATTTACAGTGGCCTTACCCCTTAAAACATATACAGGTTAAACCCATATTTATCAATAAGATCGTTGAATCTTATTGATAAATAAGATTCAACGATCTTGTATATCCCCATTAAATGTTAATCAGTCAATACCAATTACTGCTGATGAAGTGACTTATCTGAAATATCTGATTCATTCGTATTGAAAATGTACATGTTTATCGGAAAATGATGCGTTTTTGTCCATGGAATCACAAATTCTGTCCCATACAAAACTTGGTCCTAATATATCTGTCATTTCTCATAAGGCGAAACAAGTACAGTTTCATACGTATCAGTTTTTTCATTCGAGATCTGATAGCTAAAAATCGTGGACTTTCCCGTTTTATGCACATTCGCTTCCAAACGGTCAAGTCCATTTGAAACTTATAAATTTATAACTTGTGGAAATACAATTGGAAAAATATTCAAATCAAATCCGTAGCTGCTGATAAATGCACGCAACTTGTCGATCAGTGTAAAATGCAGATTTAATGCAGTAGATCGCACATACGTTATTCCTTATAGATTCCATCTTGCTCATAAAAACAATAGAATCTGATATATTCCATATCGGTTTATCCAAATAGAAACCGTATATGCGAACATTCCAATGAGTCCAGATAAAATACGAAAATCCGCTATCTGTGCTGCCAATAGACCAAACAGCAATGTATCGGATTTTTATCGTTGGCTACAGGATCCTATCGGTCCTTTGCAACAGGGCTAAAAAAATCTATTTCTATGATTTTTTGGATAGGTTTGTATTATAGATATTGATATAAAAATTGTTACACTTAATAAATACACTTACGAAATACATTTTAAAAAAAAAAATTATTTCTTCACGTCACTATTTATAGACAAAAATGGTAGTTAAAAAAATGTTCTAAAAAAATTGTAGGTCCGCGCTGTTGATGAAATGTCGGAGATGGATCAAGCGAAACAAAAAAAAGCAACCGGTTTTAGATTCAGTATGTTAATGGCTATAGCGCATATCGTACGATGTTTTATATAAAACTTACAAAAAAAGGCTTTTTCACCGTTTTTGGCAAAAAATAGTAAGTATCAAAATTTTTAAAATCCTTTATATGCGCTATAGCTATAGTTGTAAATAATATGTGGTTAAAATTTCATAAGGATCGGTTCGGTAGTTTCGAAGATTTTATCAACAAGCCGTCGAAAAACGTTGTTTCGAGAAAAACGCGTTTAAGGGGTAAGGCCACTGTAGTGGGGAAAAAAATAAGTATACTTTGGGATTTTTTTTTAGCGGCACATTGGAATAAATCAAAATCCTGAAAAAGGTCCTTTATCGGACGTATCATAAACCGTATAAACAATTTTTTTTTCAACGTAAGACAAAACGAAATCGCGGCTGCACCGGTTTCTTCGACGAAGCCTTTTTTTCATAGGCGCGTGGCCGGATCAACGGCACCTGCAATTATTAATTTGCAGTGAATGAAATTTTTTTATCGATTAAATATGTAATTACGTAGGATTTTTTTTATATATCGCTTTTTTGCAAAAGCAGCGCGTTTTTTAAAATAAAAGTTCGATATTCTCAAAAAAACATCGTCCGATAATTGTTTATAAAAAAAAAAGTATGCAATATATCGAAAAAATCTTACGTACGTTCTATGCAGAATGTAATTGCGAATATACGATTTAAATTTCAAGTCAATCGGTCAAGGTTTTTTTGAGTTTGGAGTCTGGCCGACTTGAAAAATGTAGTTTCTAGAAAAACGCGTTTAAAGTTTTCGGTAGGGATTGCATCGGTCTGGGAGGGGGCTGCGCCAAAATTCAAAACAGAAGTATTTAGACATTTTTCCCACCTCAATCCTTCGAGCATGTCATTTTTAGGATATTTAGGCATCTTTCAAGAGAAAAGAAAATGATTTTTTGAATCTTCTACAGTGGCCTTACCCCTTAAGGCGTTACCCCCACTTGTAGCGCAAAAAAGGCCGTTTTCATGAATTTTTTTAAAGAAAACTACAAAACTTTTTTAATCGATCAATATACCATCTTAAAGAACACATCTTGAAGAACTTTCGGTAATTTTTTTATTGAAAAATATTACATTGTTTAGTGGCAAATGGCCGTCAATGAAATAATGTTTTTATATACACGGGTTGCGGTGACCAACATTGCGCCGAAGTGGATCATCTGAAAAAAAAAATGCGGATGGATTTAGTCAAATATAAGTATAAACTAGTCTTTGATCGACGAATTTAAAAAAATATTCATTTTTCACAAAATGGCGGACAGTCAAAGTTAATGGTTCGATTTTAACGAAAAAAACGGCCGTTTTTTGGCTATAAAACGGCCATTATTTTTTTCGAAAAAAAAAATCGAACGATTAAAGACTACATTTTTATGTATTAAATAAGCCTGCAAAATTTCAAGAAGATCGGTTCATTAGTGTTCGCGTAATCTTGGTCACCGACTTCAGAAATGCCATTTTGAGAAAAACGCGTTTAAAGTTTCAATTTCCAGTCGTTTACACAACGGATTCTTCTCGTTCGACGCTCATATCTCAGTCAATTTTCGTTCGGATCGACTTGAAATTTTCAGGACATATTCTCAGATACTTATACTTCAAAAAAATGCATTAAAAAAAATCGATTTTTTCAAAATCGCAAGTGGGGGTAACCCCTTAAAGTTTGTTTGGGTTACATAAATAGATATTTTTTTTTAAATGTATTTCGAACGTGTATTTATTAAGTGTAATAACTTTTACATCAATATCTATAATATAAACGTATAAAAAAAAATGCATGAAAATAGCCTTTTTTAGCATCTAAAGTGAGACCCCTTAAATTCTATTCCTTGCTCTTTCTATAGCCAACTTTCTAGAGCCAACGAGGCGCGCTCTTTTTGTCAACGTTAACCGACCTTCCATTAGTTTTTATCGTCGAAACTACCGCGCGATTATCGGTCTACTTTGACTGAATTTGCGAAATTGCCCACGGAGGAGCGCGCCATGACACGCAGCAGCAAGAAAACCTAATGCCCGAACGGTGTGTCTGAGACGGATTGCCTTTTTTTTCCTCCAGTTCTTATCCGCGAGTCTGCCATTCCGAGATTCTCAGGATTCTCGGGCCGTACCGGACCACCGCTCGAGATTTTTCCCCGACTCTCTGGCATCGTTGCTCGGTAGTGAAGATCGATCGTTGAACTCGTATTGTTTCAGAGCTAGTAGGAAAGCACCGACACCGAGCGAAGGATCGTCGAGTCCTCCGCCGCCACCTCCTGCGACGAGGCATACGATATGTTCGGCGAGAAATTCGCCCCGGTTGCCACGGAAGCATCATCAAGGCTCGGCGTCGCTCGCTACGACGCCGACGCAAGCGTCGGTACTGGAATTTCCGTCGGAAACGATACCTGGCGCTGGTTCGAGGCCCGGTGGTCTCGACAGGGTCATACTTGAGAGGAATCTGGAGAGGTTGCTCCAGGAACGCAATACTCACCCCGAAGAGACGCCCAACGAACTCGGAAGGTACAATATGCTCTCATTGCTCCCCCCTTAAGGAGGGATGTACATTTGCAACGATCAAAAAATCGATTTCTTTTTTTTTCGTAAAAGGCTATATCAGTGTGAACACTGGAAATTTGAGTGATTTTCGGGAATTTTTTAGAAGAAAAGTACTCAATTAAATGTTTCGGAAAATTAATAATATATCTGGCTATATTTCACCTATATTATGTAATTTTTTCATAAAAAAATATTGAGATCCACGCGACTTAGGCGCTGCCTTCGGAGGCGACGAAAAAAAGTTCCTCCACTGCTGACATGATTCCGGCCGATTGAGTAGTAGTACAGTCGTGCTGTATATTGGAATCGGAAAAAATTAGAAGAAGGCTAGTTTTTTGACAGCTGATTTTGTAGGTGCCACGGGTGCTAAAACCAAGTTTGCCTAAAAATCGGGGGGTAGGGTTTTTTTTAGGGAATGGGGGTGGATTAATACCAAACTACAACCCCCACAAGGTCAGCGCCGGGAGACAAAATGTTCAGAAAAATCCGGCTTTTATTTTTGTCCATAGCGCCGAAGTCGTGGCAGTTCATTTTGGGGGTGAAAAAGTGGGGTGAAATTTTGAAAAATCAGTTTTCATTCGATGACTCTTTAGGACAAATTCATACAATTTTTGTTCAAATGGAAACGTTGTAGCCCTTGAAAAGACGCGTCGATCGAGTATTCGATCAACCCTCTCCAATAATATCTTCACCCCCAAAAGAATTGTGGAAGAATTAACAAAAAATTGTTTATTGAATAACTCAAAAACAATCGATTTTTCGGGGATGGTTCAAATGTACGAAATGTAGAGAACAATTTTCTCTATATTTTCGTTCCTATGCACAACTTTTGAATTTTGCATTTTCGAACCCCTCTCAGGGGTTGAAAATTCAAAATGAAATTCTGAGAAAACTATTGACCGAAATTAAAGAGATACGAGTTTGGCGCTGTGGACAAAAATGTAGCTGAGGATTCAAACTACAAATTCTTCCACGGCGGCGAATTCGTGCCGTCAATAGTTTTCCCAGAATTTCAATTTGAATGTTCAACCTCCGAGAGGGGTTGGAAAATCAAAATTCAAGGGTGGTCCATAGCAACAAAAATATGGAAAAAATTATTCTCTACATTTCGTACATTTGAACCATACTCGAAAAACCGATTGTTTTTTAGTTATTCAATAAACTATTTTTTTTTTGGTTTTTTAACCATTTTTTGGGGGTGAAGATATTATCGGAGAGTGATGATCGAATACTCGATCGACACGTCTTTTCAAGGCCTACAACGTTCCCATTTGAACAAAAAACGTACGATTTTTTTCTAAAGAGTTATTGAATTAAAACCGATTTTTCAAAATTTCACCCCACTTTTTCACCCTCAAAATGAACTTCCACGACTTCGGCGCTGTGGACAAAACTAAAGCCCGGATTTTTCTGAACATTTTGTCTCTCGGCGCCGACCTCGTAGGGGTTGTAGTTTGGCATTAATCCACCCCCATCTCCTTTCATCCCCTAAAAAAGAACCCTACACCCCGATTTTTAGGCAAACTTGGATTTAGCACCCGCGGCACCTACAAAATCACCTGTCAAAAAACTAGCCTTCTTCTAATTTTCTCCGATTCCGGATTTTTTCAGCGACAGCACGACTGTACTATAGCTAAAACCGAAAAGGAAAAAAAATTCGTGAAGGCGAGAAATCCCTTTAGGAGCGTGAAAAATAGGTATTTTTCGGGAATTCTTTTAGAGGGGATAAAATAATCTGATCCTTTTTAAATTTGGACATGAGTTTATTATAACTGTCAAGTGTAAAAAAACATTTTTTTTCGGGATGACCAACAAAATGGCCGCGTTATTAAGGGTCTTCGGAGGCCTGTTTTCCGCGACATCGAAAAGTGCTGCGGTTGTCACTCTTTTTCTGTTGATCTGAAAAAGATTTAATAAGTGTCATTCGTTTACTGACATATTAAGGGGAAGGATATACCTAAAAAATGATGAAAAAGTGCAAAATTGAAAATTTGGGAGCCTTTTTACTCCAAAGTTCGAATTTTCGACCATTTTTTCGACATATTTGACCCCGAAAAAATTATTTATTTACACGCTACCTTTCAAACTTTAGGTATATCCTTCCGATAATGTTACTGAGAGTAACCTCCCAAAATTTCATCGAAATCGGTCGATAACTTTTTGAGCTACAACACGATCAGTTTTTGAAAAAGTAGTTTCGAGATAATCGCGTTTAAAGTTTCAACATGTGACTCGCTACCTAACCGCATGCTGTCCCCGCGCTCTAGACTATATGCGATAACTCCGCAAATGTGCAATATTTCGAGTTTTCCTTTGGTCAGTATATTCTTTAGGTATCATACTTTCGAAATATGTAGAAAAAAAATCGATTTTTTGAAAATTCTAAAGGGATTTCTCGCCTTAAACTGGAAGGTATTTCCTGTACAATGAAGTAGGATTTTCGAAAAATATCAAAATTTAACAAAATGCCGTAGTTATGAAAAAAAAGTCTGTTTTCTTGCCTATAAAATGGTCGTTTTTTTCAATGCTAAATCGTCAATTTTCATGCAATCAAAAATATCCGACGTCATTGTAGAGTAAATATATTCAAGAGTACTCAGTTTAAATTTCAAGTCAATCGGATAATTGCTCTTTGAGTAACAATGTCAGCATTGAAAATCTGACAAAACAATTTGAAATATCTAATTTCGAGAAAAACGCGTTTGACGATTTAACTATCGATTTTTGCAAGATAAAATGATATTGATATAAATGATAATGATATTCTTGAAAGTATTAACTGTCAAAAACGACAAAAAGATCGATTTTTTAATAGTGTCACATTGGTATAGTCCCTTGAGTCGATTGAATTGAAAATTGGTAGAAATATTGATAATATTAGTACCTTCTACTTGTCGAAAATTGTTTTTGAAAAATTGAAAAAAAAAAACTACCTTTTTAATCCACATGTTACAGAAATGTTGCGTGAAATGTTGATTTTTTTTGTAAATCCGTGCCATTTTCTCAAATTTGCATTTACTTCATTTTAATTACCGTCACCTAGAAACTATACATGTTCTAACTGAAAAAGTGTTTGTACATTTTTGCAAATCAAAGTCTACCGGAAGCTAGACTGCACGCCGATTCGCAAACCCGACGTTGGGAAAATATTCTACATATATAGTTATATCGTTTAACCCTTTCGCACCTAACGGTCTGGAAAAATGTTGAAATTACGGCTGGGACAACATGTGTCCCAGTTACTGAAAAACATAGGCACATTTCAGTGGTGAGGAATTCACACCCTTATTGAGCAAGTTTCAGACAGAAAAGTTACTTGATCGTAATAATCACTTGAAGGAGAAATAACTGTTCCCGGTAGTGAGGCACGCTAAACTGATTTTTTCGCCTTATTGAAAGGGTTAAAGAAGAAAAAAAATCGATTTTTTATCGTTGTAAATGGATATGGGGCCGTCCATATATTACGTCATCGATTTTTGCTGATTTTCGACCCCCCCCCCCCACAATCATCCTATCGTCATTTCCTACTGACCCCCCCCCCTCTCGCAAAACTGACGTCATTACCAGTTTGGCAAAATTAAAACATTTGCGGATTTGAGAAAAATTGGGTAACATTAAAACATTTTGTTATAGAATCATCTTTTATTATTTTGTACTTTGGCAATGTTTATTAATATAATAATATTATTCTTCCCTATTCTTTAGTTTTCTTTGGATAGCTCCCACATTTTGTTATAGAATCATCTTTTATTATTTTGTACTTTGGCAATTTTCATTAATATAATAATATTATTCTTCCCTATTCTTTAGTTTTCTTTAGATAGCTCCCACGGAGTTTTCACCCATTCTTGCAAATCCTGGATCACGGGTAATATCTCCGTATCCTCCCCATATTCATTTTGGCTCGATCGAACTATTTTCATAGGTACGCTGTTATTTGAAGTTCTCGAATATAATGTAGACAAACCTTATGTAATAAATAAATAAATAATGAGTTCAATAATTAATACCATTAGGTACTTGCAAAATATTTTTCATCACTCATGCGGGGAAACCACTCTAGTTGTACAATATACTATTGTACATTTTGAAGTACCTGGTCTCACAAGAATGACGTCAATTTCGAAACGCCCCCCCCCCCCCATCCATCATTTACCGTCATCCGCAGACGAACCTCCCCCCCCCCAAATTTAGAATGACGTAATATATGGACGGCCCCAAACCCTATTGATTTCCGATGAAAACTGTGGCCTCCAAAGTCTACACAAACAGCAAAGTCTGATGGTGATCTTCAATGGGCGGCAGGTCCCATATTATCAGAGAAAATGTTTCGAAAAAATTACAATATTTCTTTGAGAATATGTATAAAATATTCCCAAAGTTTGAATTAATTCTAATAATTTATTCCTTGTCAAAAAAAATGTATGAAAATCACTAAAAAAAACGTACTCCTAAATTGGTTTCCCGCTGTAATACCAGTCATACCTTTCGACCAATGGTGTATTGATGTTTGGGGTTCTGGTTTTACAGCCGGAGAATGCAGTAAATCGAATTCCCAGTTTGTGCAATACCAAATTTCATAGAGCCTATTGAAAGCCTCCGCGTCGTGAAAGTAAACATATCGCGTGTTTCCGCTTCAGATTGATGCAGGCGAGGGATCGAGAGCCTCTTCGCTGCGTGCCTGCTTGTGCGCCAACTCATGCATCGAGTATGCCGGAACTACCACCGCCGCCTTATTTGATTGGACAGCAAAGTACGAGCGCGAGTCTGTCCAGTCCATCCGCTGATACCACCGATTTGTGTGGCAATCCTAGCCTCACCGACCCACCCACTCCAACCTCCAGGCGTGTTAGGTTTCAGGGCGATGACTCCCACGCGGTGTCCTCGTCCGCGATGCCATTGAACAATCCGGCTGGTACGCCGCCATCCCCTTCGTCTTCCAGACCTCAAGTACCCCGTTCCCGAAGTCTACAGCCGGAAGAGGTCGCCAGCACCTCTTGGGGTACGTTTTCATTTTCAAGTGCTGCTCATTTTAACCCTTCGTTGTCACACTGGGTCAATTTGACCCTGTGTGACAAGCCTATCAGTTGGACGACCATGAAAAAATTCGAGAACATACTTTAACCCTTCGACTCCGCACTTCCGCAACGAACCGCTGACTGCGTATGGGGTCGAGCCGACCCCAGACGTTTTTCAGATCGTTGTATTTAAGTAAATGTGCATTTTTTTGTAGAGACACTTTTTGTAGTCGATGATCCTTATTTTGTGTCCCGGCATTTATTTTAAAAAACAACAAAAATTAAGGTGTTTACTCACTTTGGACGCTAAAAAAA
Source organism: Ophion obscuratus (assembly GCA_964007375.1). NCBI lineage: Eukaryota > Metazoa > Arthropoda > Insecta > Hymenoptera > Ichneumonidae > Ophion > Ophion obscuratus. The sequence goes on from OZ023313.1 coordinate 11,436,857, forward strand.
GGCTTTTTCATGCATTTTTTGATAGGTTTATGTTATAGATATTGATATAAAAGTTGTTGCACTTAATAAATACGCTTACGAAATACATTAAAAAATTTTTTTACGCATTTATGTAACCCAAACAAACTTTAAACGCGTTTTTCGACGGCTTGTTGATAAAATCTTCGAAACTACTGAATCGATCGTTATGAAATGTTATCCACATATTCTTTACAAATATAGCTACAGCGCATATCAAGGATGTTTTTAAATTTTTATATTTACTTTTGTTTGCCATAAACGGTGAAAAAAACACTAATTTGTTGTTTTTTTCGAAAAATGTCCGCCATTTTGTTATTTTTTGCATATATAAAAAATCGTATGATATGCGCTATGGCCATTAACATACTGAATCTAAAACCGTTCGATTTTTTCGTTTCGGATGATCCATCTCCGAGATTTCATCAACAGCGCAGAACAACAATTTTTTAGGACATTATTTAATTACCATTTTCGTCTATGAATAGTGACTTAAATAAATAAATACATTTTTCAAATGTATTTCGAAAGTGTATTTATCAAGTGTAACAACTTTTATATCAATATCTATAATATAAACCTATTTTTGAAATTCATGAAAATAGTATTTTTTGGCGTCTAAAGTGAGAAGACCCCTTAAGGGGTTAAGACACTCTAGAAGGCCGAAAAAAATAGGCTTTTCGGGGATTCTTTTTCCAAAAAAACATCAATATAAATCGAGATTGTTTCCTTTCCAAAAATTTGCCTAAAAAATCCTCAGATAATTGTTAATAACAAGTGAACTAGGCAACATAAAACAAATCCTACGTACTTCCATCGACAATGTATTTTTCAAGATATATTCAACATTTCAAGTGAATCAGTTGAAAATTGTCTGAGTTATGTTTCCGGCCAACTTCTTAAAAATTGCAGTTTTGAGATAAACGCTGTACAGCCACCATTTTGAAATTAGTCGAGTGAAAAAAATTATTGTATACAGTCACTTATATGTATGATAAACACCTTTTTTAATCTCGATTTATTTTGTAGTTTTTCTGAAAAAAAAATCCCCAGAAAGCCTATTTTTTCGGCCTCGGGAGTGGCCTAAGGCCTTAAATGCTCAAACATTCGTTCAAAGTGGTAGATGCGTTGAAAACACATACTTGCACGAAGACCATAATTTTTTTCTTCAAAATATAAATAAAAGTATTTTGAGGTTTTTAAAGAGAAAGATTTGTAGATACGGAAGAAAAGACCGTGTCTTTCGAAAAAGTATATTTATTCAGAGGTTTGAATTTGAGTATTTTCGGAATAGTGAAAAATGAAAAAAATTGACTCCTTTGGCAGATTAATTGTTGAAAATTTGGGAGCCTTTTTACTCCAAAGTTCGAATTTTCGACCATTTTTTCGACATATTTGACCCCAGAAAAATTATTTATTTACACGCTACTTTGCAAACTTTAGGTATATCCTTCCGATAATATTACTGAGAGTAACCTCCCAAAATTTCATCCAATTCGGTCGATAACTTTTTGAGCTACAACACGAGCAGTTTTTGAAAAAGTAGTCTCGAGATAATCGCGTTTAAAGTTTGAACATGTGAAAACTATTAATTGTAGTGACTTACCGATTAATCAGCGATTCCAGGCGTATATTCAATATTTCGAGTTTTCCTTTGGTCCTTATATTCTTTGGGTACCATACTTTCGAAATATGTAAAAAAATCGATCTTTTGAAAATTCTAAAGGGATTTCTCGCCTCAAAGAGGAAAATTTGTAGATACGGAAGAAAAAACAGTGTCCTTCCAAAAAGTATATTTATTCAGAGGTTCGAATTTGAGCATTTTCGGGATAGTGAAAAGTGGAGAAAATCATCAATGGAAATATCACCAATTGGCATAAGTGTGAAAGAAGTGTTGTAAGTTGATAAACGGTTTCGTTTTCAGGAAGCGTTGGTTCGCGAACGAGACACGAAGACGAGGAGAGCTGTTGCTCGACGTGCAGCTCCTCGAGCAGCTCGGACGAAGCGGCCGCTTACGCTCTTCCGCCGAGGCGTGCATACGGCGGTGTAAGAATATCATACGTGCCAAACGACGCGGTAGCGTGCGCCAGACGACGAGCAGGACCGTCCTCCACTGCGTCCGGACAATCTCAGAAGGACACGGAAAAATGCGTCGTATCCTGATCGTTTCTTTCGCGGTTTAGCCCGCGCAAGGTCAATAATCGTTCTGTAAAAAAGACCTTTGGTATATTATGATGATGCCATCGAGAAAAGTGGAGCAATGTTCGAATGTACTCGCAGTTGCATGACGACCGATGACAAAAATGCCTTCTCTTTTCGCTTAACTGTTTCTACTATAAATATATACTCCCGGAGCATGCAGGCGAGCTCCTTTTTTTGTACATACCATTCGTGTCTAATATTACAACCGTATTTATAATACTAATTTTGTGTTATTGAATTTATTTTCCGCGCCCGTGTACATACGAACGATTAAATTTGAAGATACAGTGCAACATTGTTGGAAAATTGTGTTTTATTCTCTTTTCAGCCGATTCGTATCTCTGTTCTTACGCCTAATACAGTGAAAAACGATTAAATTCGAAGCTACAGGGCTACGTTGTTGGAAAATTGTGTTTTATTCTTTTCAGCCGATTCGTATCTCTGTCCTTTCGCCTAATACAAGTTTGTAATCCGCCGACAAAAAACTCCAGGAAAACCGGCCGAGAAAAAATCCGGTGCGCCTGCGCCGGGATTCGAACCCGGGACCTTTCGATTGCCGGTCGACTGCCTTGACCACTGAGCTACGCCAGCCCGCTTACCTCACCTTTCTCGGATAGTGTTGATATTCGTAACGCAACGTTACAAGTTTCACTACATGATTTAAGGGGCTATACTAGGGTGGCACTTTCAGAAAATCGATTTTTTTTTGCCTTTTTCGACAGTTTATACTTTCAGGAATATGAGATGAGAGTTTTATACTTTCACGATTTTTATACTTTCAAGATTTTTATATTATCAAGAATATGAGAGTTTTATACTTTCAAGATTTATACTTTCACGATTTTTATATTTTCAAGAATATGAAATGAGAGTTTTATACTTTCACGATTTTTATATTTTCAAGAATATGGAATGTGATTTTAAAAATTTGCTGACATTGTAACTCAAAGAGCAGTTATCCGATTGACTCGAAATTTGAACTGAGTACTCTTGAATATATTTACTCTACAATGACGTAGGATATTTTTGATTGGATGAAAATTGACGATTTGGCATTGAAAAAAACGACCATTTTATAGGCAAGAAAACAGACTTTTTTTCATAACTCCGCCATTTTGTCAGATTTTGATATTTTTCGAAAATCCTACGTCATTGTACAGGAAATACCTTCCAGCTTAAAGACATTTTTCCTTTTTCGGTTTCAGCTACTCAATCGGCCGGAATCATGTCAGCAGTGGAGGAATTTTTTTTTGGCGCCTCCGAAGCCAGCGCATCAGTCGCTTGGATCTCAATATTTTTCTATGAAAAAATTATGTAATATAGGTCAGGTATAGCCAAATATATTCTTAATTTTTCGAAACATTTAATTGACTACTTTTCTCCCAAAAAATTCCCGAAAATCACCGAAATTTTCAGCGTTCACACTGGTATAGCTCCTTAAGGTTGTTATGGGGTTAAGTCAACATGTTAACGTCGAGGTGACATTTTTTTCTGGACCTTAATAACCACTTTGCCGATCATCTTGTTGATGAATTTGTGCGAAAATCAAGCACACCAAATATTCGACTGTGCAATCATGGCAACGTCGTAGACGGCACAAATGCTACCTATCTTATCGGTATTCGGTAATTATGCCCGGGAACCTCAAACTACTCGATCAGGATAATCAACAACGAATATTATTGGTACTTATTCTCCTAATTAGTAATAATTACTTAATATCCATTTGATAACTATGATCAGCAATTATACATTTCTAGACATTTCTAGGCAAAGACAAAATAACGGGAATTTTTTTTCATACATAATTTTTTTTTTCAGAATATCGGAAAATTATTAAAGTTTTTGATTTCTTCGAGATTATAGATAGCTTTAGTGCACGCTTTTTCTTTCCAGCGGAATTTTTTTTACTCGGACCGATATTCATTTTTCACAGCTCCTTGGGCCGATATTGAGGTTACGAACGGGGCCCATACGTCTCTAACTTCACGACACTTCTGCCAACCTGGGCATTGTGATATACCAAGACTTACGACGTTGCCGATTCGTTTCGCGTTAATTGAGCGAGAAAAAGTTATAGAAAATAATTATACAAAGTAATGAAAACACTTAATGTAATCACCGATTTTGTTCAAAAATGCATATTTTTGCAAATAGATGTAGAAAAATAGTTCGAAAACGTACGTTTAAGATGACGATTATTTACCGGTGCGATGGTCTAGTGGTTAGCGTGCTCGCCACTAAACCAGCGGACCGGGAGGTCCCGAGTTCGAATCCCGGTCGCGTACATTTCGTCGTGAAATGTTTTTCTTCGGCATTTCGCGGCGAAATAAGACTAGTTCCACGACCGGGGGGCGAATTCGATGACCGGCTGTATTGGTATAGGTTTTCCGCAGTTTCCCTATACCCATGACAGAAAATGTCATGATGAATATAATACGGAGGGGGAAGTCGGCTGCGGCCGCAAGAGGGGGGAACAGAGAGGAAGATAGAGAAAAAAGGAAGTAAAACAGTAGAGGAAAGAACGGTCATAATGTGGGGAAGAATAGGTAACAAACGCGAAAAGCGTGAACCTAAGGAAAAAACCAATAAAAAAAAAAATGACGATTATTTTAAAGCTAACAGTTGGTAACAGTCAATCGGCTCCGTGCACAAGCATAGGGCGCTCATCTCGTACTTCACCCCCGACGGCTAAACCCCATAACAACCTTAAGATATTCCTTTCACAAACCCGAATATTTGACAATTAACTGAGTTTTGTCTATAATCAAGTAAAAATACATCACAGTACACTGGTAAAATTTTAAGCCAAATTGCCGAACTTTTAACGAAAGATGACGACTTAGAAAATCGTCTCATTTATACGGCGCTTTATGAAGATGACACCCTGGCCACATTTCTATCTAAGAATTTATACACTAAGTAACTCTAGATGCCCGTGGTAAACGGCTCACGCGTGTAAAAAATTCCAAAGATCCCGTTACGACAATTAAAGCAGGGAGCCACCAAATTTTTCAAGAAAAATATTAATGATAAAACATTTAAAAATGTGACTAGCAGAAAAATGACCGTAGCCGCGACTTTTCAGAGAAAATGTAAAAATGTACAAATCAACTAAATCTGCGCGAATTTTTTTATTCCCGTTTATCGTTGGGCATGATAATTGATTGTGACTTATTTTTATTAAGCGCCACTGTAATTTATCAATGATTCGGAAGAGGCCCTGCTTATGCCCCACAAAATAAGGCCCTCCGCGAAAGGAATACCTTAAGGTGGGTCGAGCGTTTCTCTTATATTAAGGATACTGGTTTTTTAAAAAGAAAATATGTGCAATACAAATTCCTTTTCCGTAAGTTCTGCTATATAATTTTAAAGAAAAGTGTAATATTAGAATTTGCGTAATAACAACAGTCAAATAAGGCAAGTAAATATTTCGGAAAAAGATATTAAGTACAGCTAAATTCACGATTTTTAAGGATGAGAAAGTATGCTAAGTTGCTAAGAATTCAATATTTTTGTCTCGTAATCGAAAACTTCGCAGAGTTACTACTGTCGGATCACGCAAAAAAAAGTAAACGTTAATACACCCATCGGTAAAAATCTCGACTCTATTCCCCTATTAGGGTTTTTTTCAAAATAAATATCCCGTCGAATTTTTGGCTTCTCAACATAGTTTTGTGAATTAAGTAGGAGGCTTAAAGGTAACATTAGTTTTGTGGATTAGGTACTATGCTTAAAAACCAAAAGGGCGAGGTCCCGCCTAGTTTGCATAGACATCCTCATTTTCTATTACGTGTGTGCCAATCACATTAAGGGGGAAGATGCCTTAAGGCGAGGAAAAAAATGCTGATTGTCATGATTTTTTTTAGAAGAATGATTTCTTCACTTCTTAATGTTGTTACAAACGGTAAACGAAAAGAAGCTCAAAATTCAAAGAAACCTAAAAATAATAGCGACGAATTTTGAAATATAGCTACAATTCAACGCTGATATCAAAATAATTTCAAAATATCCGTGACACTATAAAATTTTCAGTGCCATCATTTTGTTAAGCTCTCTTTACGTTATTGACTGATGGTAAGTTACCGGCAATTTAAAAAACAAAAGATTTCACAGTATTCAGTTTTTGTCAAACTCTAAGAGCTGCATGATACCGAGGATTTCGGAAATTTCCACACATTTTTCGAGCATCGAATTTCATATAGATTTGTTAATAAGATACCGACTAACAGCCGATTATTTCGGTTGATAAGTACATTGTCGGTACACTACTGACTGATGACACAGTTGCCGGAAGCTTATTCCAATTTTCTGAGTGTCTGTATCGCCTAATCGTCAGTAAACTAGATTCATGGTAAGTTACTCTCGTTCAATTTTTTTTTCAACATTCAATGATTTCGACAACCACTATCTTATCGACGAATTACAGAAAAACAACAAAAATGTTATCCGCCGACAATTATTTGAAAAATGAGAGCTGAAATTTTCGAAATATTGTCAGTTTTCGATAACTTACCAGCAATCGATAATGTGGCGACAATTGAAAAATGTTCAACATTCCCCAGCTAACCAAGTACCGCAAAAGTACCGCTCATGTGGAAAGCGCCGTACCGGTACTGTTACCACCTCGTACGTGCGTACGGTAATGGTATATTACCGGTACGCCGTACGGTACGCTGTATCGCCATTGTACTAGTACAGTACCAGTACAGTATCGCCACCGTGGAGCCACCGTAGACTGCAGTACGGTGTAACTCCACGGTATCGCTACTCGTAACTCCACGGTAGCGATACCGTGGAGGTACGAGTACGCTGGTATCCCATAGCCGTACATTATCGGTACTGTAGGGTACGGCGTACTCCACATTTGCGGTACGCTGTACGAATGGTACGCTTGGTTAACTGGGTCTAATAAAATGTAAATCGTCGGTAACTTACCATCACTTGGTAACCTACCGGCAGTTAAGAAATGTTCAACATCACAATCACATTTAAATCGTCGGTAACTTACCATCACTTGATAATTTACCGATAATTCAAAAGTTTGGACACAGATAATCTTGACAACTGTCAATAATTTAACGTCAGACTGTCTGTTTTATTAATGGGAATCATATTCTTCCATTCGTTGTGAAGTAACGCCTACTTGCAGTTAAATAACAGCTACTTTTCATGATAACAATGAAAAAAATTAAAAACCCCCGATGCTTGTTCCATTTCGTGAGTATACTACTGTGCTTACAGTCCCGATCGAAAATAAATATCGCGCTCGCGAATTCTGGTCGGTAAAAATGCCTCCAGTACAAATCCTTCCAGAGATCACGTAGATAAACATTTTTTTATCAGGCGGATTAACAAAACGAACGGTATTTCTTTATGTTTTTTTTTTATTATGAGTGATCTCTGAAAAATTAAAATCTACCAAACAGCTACCTCTCTCGCACTGAGCGAAGCTCAATAGGTGTGCGCTCTCCTGATAGCTAATTTACAGATTTCCATTGTCCTTCGAGGCTGCTAATATTTTGGAAAAAATAAAATAAACACCTCCCGCGGTGGACGTATTCTTTGTACGAATCCGAATATTTATCAATGAACTCATTTTCTTATAATGAAGCAAAAATACATCCCAGTATACGGGTAAAAGGTCAAGCCGAGTTACCGAACAAAACAAATTGTCCAATTACAAGGCACTTTATGGAGATGACATTTTGGCTACATTTCCATCTGATGATTTATATATTAGGACGCGGAATAAGTTCTCGCTGTTTTCCAACAGATGGCGTTACCTGAAGAACTGCGTGCGTGTAGTTTAACATGGTAACGCATCTATAAAGAAGTACTATAAACAAGCTTGAAATTAAGTCTACGTCTTTTCGCCGAAGTGTAAACAACTTTTTTTTCATAGTGTTGAACATGTCAAATTCCGTGCCGAATAGAGTATTTGCGGGGAATTTTACTGCACTACTTTTTTTTTAATCTGCAGCTGCAGCACACAAAATTCTTGTTGAGACTTACGGCAACCATGCTCTATCGGAAACAACATGCAGAGATTAGTTCAGATGCTCAAAAATAATGATTTTGATGCATTAAATTGGAAGCATTACTTCACGAAGACTCATGTCAGACGCTAGCCGAAATTACAGAAACATTAGGAGTTGATCGCACAATAGTTTTCAAACGTTTAAAAGCCTTAGGAATGATTTTTTAAAACAAAGCATTAATTTTCACGAAAAAGCAGCGAGAACTTATCCAATCTCCCAATACTAAAAACTCTAGATATCGAAGGTAAACGGCAACGTTTAAGGTATTCCTTTCGCGGAGGGCCGTATTTTGTGGGGGCATAAGCAGGGCCTTCTGAATCGTCGGTAAATTACAATTGCGCTTAATAAAAAAAACAAGTTATAATGGATTATTATACACAACGATAAACTAGAATAACAAAATTCGCGCAAATTTAGTAGATTGAGACATTTTTACATTTATTTGAAACGTCACGGCTACAAAAATTCTTCTGCTAACCACACTTTTCCAAGTTTTAACATTAATATTTTCTTTAAACGTTCGGTGACCCTCTGTTTTTATTGTTGTTACGGAATCTTTAGACTTTTTTACACCTGTGAGCAGTTTGTATTAGGCATCTAGAGTTATTTAGTGTATAAATTATTAGAAAGACATGTGGCCAGCGTGACATGTCCATAAAGCGCCGTATAAGTGAGACGATTTTTAAGGCCGTAATTTTTCGTTAAAGGTTCGGTAACTTGGCTTGAAATTTTACCAGTATACTGGGATGTATTTTTACTTCATTATAGACGAAAATCAGTTAAGTGTAAAATATTTGGGTTCGTGAAAGGAATACCTTAAACTACAACTGCAAAAAAGTTGGGCCGATTTGCAGAAAAAAATAAAAAACTAACACTTATTTAATTATGTACCTACTGAAAGTAAAGTTTAAAGAACGGTAACTGCATTAAAGAATGGTGGAAAATTAGTTCGCCATTTTTTAAGGTATTGGAAGATTTTGATATTAATATTAACATGAACCTGTGATTAAAGCTTCATATTTTATGTGAGTTACGTAATTATCGACCACTGTGTCAATTTAATTTTAGTATAAGATGATTGTGACCACCTCCCCCCCCCCCCCCCCCAAGGCGAAAACAAGCTGCGCCAATGCGAACGTCTCCGTTTTTCTGAAATGTAACCTGTGCTCAGAGAAATCTTTACCCTAGTATTTTTACCGACCGAGCGTGTGACACATGTCCCTGAATAGTGGGCATAATAAACCGTATACAGTAAATTCCGGCAAAATCCTCCTCATTCTTAGGATGTAGAGCTGTCGGAAGTTCGGTGGCGTAAAAGAGCCGGCGATCATTAGCGTCGGTAGATCTCAACACCGTGGAATGATTGAGGACATGTATAACATGCCCGGTCGGTAAGAAGCCTGCGGCCAAGTTTGCTCCTAGACCAATCACATTTCGGGCGAGCGAAGAAATGGACATTATTTACCTTTCAAGAAGGTTGAAGCGTTAGCCACAATTCCAAAAAATATATATTATTATCAGGAGTATACTGAGTCTATACGATTTTTTTCTCCACAAAACACCTGAGATAAAAATAGTAATTTTGTATGTAATTTTACGTGCGGTTAGATGGGCAGAAAGTTCACGCTACGGGTGATGTAATGTTTTTGGTTATTTAGCACCATGATGAACAATTTCTAACAACGGATTAACGCAAACTAAACCTTTTTAAACATTTATAAAAACAAAACTCCATCTTGCCTATCGTAAACCATATACAACATTGAACCATCAAGGTATGACGAACGATTACGACTCTTGTTTGGCGAATGAAGAGCATTGCTGCCAATCTCAATGTCCGCGAAGTTGTCGTACTTCGACAACACTGAATATTAATTAATGGTGATAATAAATCATCTCGTGACATAAATATAAATAGGCATCATTATACATGACTCAACATTTTATTCTGAGTTCTATAAAACATTTGCTGACGCAGTTTTTTTCAACATAATTATCGATAAGGTTATAATTTTCAAGTTGGTAGTAACACAAAAGTTGTTCCTATTTACGTGATAAAAACATGAAAATGCACAATTTTGCCTTTTAATTTTATATTTTCTGAAAAATTAGCATCTACAGAATAAATCTATACCTCGTATTCATTCTTTAGAGTTTAATTGAAAAGAAAATGCATAAACCGTCATTTGACTCAACTAGTCGCTCAAACCTTCTTAAGGGGTTAGGCCACAGTAACGGGTATAAAATCATGAGCAAGTTTAACCATTTTTTTTCGTCGGAAAAAGTGATTCACTCGTAAAATTAATTACCCATCTATTTAGTACGAATATCAAGGTGTGAGAAAATATGTTATTTTTTTAGGCGCTCCGCTGCGTGACATTTATCATTCACAATTTTTTACCTAGCACAAAAAACGAAAATTTCGTTATAACTGCTCATAAACTGCTCATAAAATGAAAAGTTTTCGATTAATCAGAAATTCCGTACGTACTTCTCTGCGACATAACTTTTAAATTTGAACCAAATCGAGTGATAATTGTTGAAGTTATTTGTCACGCCAATTGGAAAAAAGCTGTTTCGAGAAGTTTCGAGTAGTCCGCCATTTTGTACATCGAAAAAAATATATCTATATTTTCTAACAGCTTGATATTCATACTAAATAGATGTGTAATTAATTTTACGATTGAATCAGTTTTCATACGAAAACAAATTGTTAAATTCGCACATGATTTTATACCCGTTACTGTGGCCTAACCCCTTAACAGAGCGTCGGTGTTTCTTTTCTTTTCTCCGAACAATGAAGCGGTGAACGAGATAAGAATTACGTGCAAGACTTTTCTTCATAACGCTTTATTCATATAAATCGAATTTCATCTCGTTTTGCAAACACCTGCTGAGGTTAAATTTTTCCGTTCGAAGACGAGCCGTTTTCCGCGAGAAAGCAAAACTATTAAACGTATTTTTATGCGCCAAACGCACAAGTGGTAAGAAAAAAGCAAGTACGTTGCTTCTCAAATTCGAATATTCCCGGGTAACGCGCACATGTGGCGCCAGCATCGGTCGTGTCACTGCACCTCAACTTGGCCTAGTGCGACGCTTGAGGGCGCCACTGTACGATGCCTGGCTCTCGTAGCCTATCTCCCAAGTTTATAGTCTCGCGTCGGAGGGGCGAGGGGACAAGTCGTTTGTGTACCACAGCACACTTACGGAAGTCTATCCAGGAGTTACACGCGAGTAAAAACCCATCTGTTTTCCGCCGTTTCGCAGTGGAAACCGAAGTGAAGCTGAAGCGTTTAACGTTACAAAACGCGAGTCAAGTTCCCGCGCGTGTTTGTCCCGTCAGGCAGGCATTCAAACGTGTTTGTTCCGCAGTGCAAAGAAGAAAAATGTCCTCGTGGATGGCAGGTGGGTAACGCGTCGTATGCCGCCCCGCAATCCCAGCTGACTCGAAATTTCCAAGACTCGTCATCGTCACCGTTGGATTTAGTGACATGAGAAAATATCGATTGCTCCGCGAGTGAGGAAAAGAGAGGAAAAAAAATGGGTCCGTCAGTCGGTCGCCGAAAGTCGGTTTCGCGCAATCGAGGCAGTTTCTGACTTTAGAAAAAAAAACATCTCGTCACATGCGAAAATACAAAAAACGAAATACAACAAAATTGTCAAGTCCCTCGAGAGTTTGAACGGAGCTATTGATTTTTCGCGCTATGTGATTCGGCTCTCGTGCAACGCAAAATTCAACATTCCATAATCTGTGCGTTAAATAAATGAAGAAAAAAATCGTCGCGATTCTTCGATAACTAAGAAACAACGTGCCCTTCACATCGGGCGATTGTCCAGCCCGTGTATTTCGGTATATTCTTCGGATTATCGAGCTTGAAACCGGGGAGTCTTCGTGCTTACAACAGGGTGCTAATAATTGGTACAAACTACGAAATTTACGGGACGTTAATTGAGAACGAACGAGCAAAGAGTTGGACAGAATTGCGACAGAGAAAAGACGTGCGAGAAGACGCTCGAAAGCAAGAGAAAGAGAGAGAGAGAGAGACAGCGAGAAAAAGTACGTGATAAAAGAGGATGGAGAAGGGAGACGGGACGGCACGGCCGTCGGTGGATCTCGACGAGAACGGTCTTACGCGAGGCAAATCTAACGACGAGTGCGACCCTACGGATAAACATTACGGATGTGCGCACTACAAGCGAAAATCGAAATTTGTGGTGAGCAAAAAAATAGAAATATACAATTATTCGCGCCGCTTTTCGATTTATAAAACATTGATTCGCGGTTATGGATATTCCTAATCTGTGCATCGATGCGTCAGATTTTCATCGAACGCGCAACGTGTATCAGACACCGATCAATCGCGAGCCATTCGGCGTTCCGGAGAATAAAAATCCATGCAAATGACTTTTTTTTTATTTATGAGAATTCGTATCGAATTTTAAATGTCAAGAATTTCGGCAGGGAAAATCGTTTCTCAAGCTAATGAATAGTTACAACCATTTTTACATAGTATCAGTATTAAAAACGTTTGATTTTCAATCAACGATTGGAATCTTTCTTCTCGTCATAGTCAATCTTCTTCATAGCTGAGGCTTATCGTTGTTACGCGTATGAAAAAAAAAAACGGGAAAAGTCAGGGAATTTTGAAAACTTCCTGCAATTTTTCCAGAATTCACTTTTTGAAAGAATTACGCAAGAAACCGACTTGGAAAAAAGCTGAAAAGTATTAAAATAAATATATTATTGTTCATTATATTCAAAATTTGTTATATAAATATAAATAATAATAAATATAAATATAAATATTTATGTTATTCTTCATTATATACAAAAAACGATATGTCAGTGCCAAACATTGAAAGTTTCAAAAATTAAAAACTAATTTACTCTAAAGCTCTATGCATTTGCATTCAATTTGCCAATACACAACTCCACAATTATTATTGTACATAAGTCTGTGTATTAACTTTTTTATTTTTAAAACCGTCAAAAATTTCTATGTATAATAAAAAAAAACATCCTGTATTGGCTTTCACTGTATTTTTTCTAACGTTAGTGTTTAAATTATTTTTCGAATTTCAGTTCTTCAAAATTTTCCTTTATTAATTAACATTTTCATGCATTTGGTCTTAAAAAAAATTATGTTCTTGACCCAAATCGCCCTCGAATATTTTCAAAACCTGTGTGAAAAGCCCAAACAACCGTGCTCATAAAGAAACCCTCCGAATATGATCCGTGCAAAGATCCTAAGACGGCATTGAGGGTTTTTGTGCCCATTATTGATTATCCAAGATTGCGCGTGTATAATTATTAACGATACATATCAGTGTACTGAACATCTCTGTCAACGCGCTGAAGACGCTCGAAACAACAACAAAAAAAAGCATCACAATTCATCGCGAACTGCGCGCGTAATGCAAGACGAAGTATTCGTTGATTAATTGATTGATCGTATATACGCGAACGTACTCGCTCGATCGAAGGTCGCTCAGTTCGCGGGATCAGCTGAGACGGCGCTACAGTTCAAACTTTCCCCGTGCACGCGTTCGTACTTTCGTCGATAATTCATAACACTTTTTATTCCGGTCGAAATGCATGTACCTCTTGTCTCGAGCGGGAGAGAGAGAGAGAGAGAGAGAGAGAGAGAGAGAGAGAGAGAGAGAGAGAGAGAGAGAGAGAGAGAGAGAGAGAGAGAGAGAGAGAGAGAGCGCGATAGAGAAAGGAGAGAAAGGAAGGGCGCGGGATGTAGAAGCGAGTCGGGGCATGCAACGCGAGACTGACGGAGGGACAGCTTATACGCAAAAACACATATGTATATTGCGCGGTAGGGCGCGCGTGTGAGTGCACGTGAGCGAGACCACCTATCCCGGCGTTGGTGCATGCGCATTGACTCGCGCTAAAATCAATAAGAAATTCACGTATTTTATCAAAGAGAAAGACAAACAATGTTTCACTTCCGGAATGCTCGTGCTCAACGCTCCCTCGAATGCAACCCCTTTTTGCCGCCTCGTAAAATCAAACGATGAAAAAATGAAAACAACGAGGAACACACACGCTTGCTAATGTTCGTTCCGGCTTTTCTTTTCTTTTCCAACGACAGACGCCCTGTTGCAGCAAGGTGTACACATGTCGTTTCTGCCACGACGAGCAAGAGACTCACACGGTAAATCGAAAGGAGGTGACCGAGCTGATATGCGTATTATGCGACACTCGCCAGCCGGTTCAAGCGACGTGTCAAGAGTGCCACTGTCGCTTCGGCAAGTACACCTGCCTAGAGTGCAATCTCTTCGACGACGACGACAAAAATCAGTACCACTGCGACGGCTGCGGTATATGCAGAATCGGAGGACGGGACAGGTTCTTCCATTGCGCAAAGTGTAATATGTGTTTGCCAGTTTTGTTGCAGAACGGACACAAGGTGAGAGAAACTATAAAACGAACATCATCATCCTATGTAACGATCGTTCGGTGGCTCCTTCGTTATAACTAACACGAGAGCGCGTTTAAGCTGAGTTTTCTTTACAGAAGATCATTGATCGTTTAACCCGAAAAAAATTCGTTCGCTAGCCGATTGTCGCACGCTCATTTTGTGTTCACATCTGTGCAGTGCGTGGAGAACGTTTCGCACGCGAATTGCCCCGTGTGCCTAGAGGACATTCACACGAGTCGCATACCTTGCCACATTCCCGATTGCGGACATTTGCTACATCGTACCTGCTTCGAGGAGCTCCTACACTCGGGCCACTACGCCTGTCCCACTTGCCAGGTGTCGTTACTCGACATGACCGAACTCTGGAGATTTCTCGACAAAGAGGTGGCCCTCACGCCGATGCCACCCGAGTACAAGGATTACAAAGCCGATATCCTCTGCAAGGATTGCCACAAGGAGTCCACCGTTAAGTTCCACGTTGTCGGACTGAAATGCTTGAACTGCGGTAGCTACAATACATGCAGAATCAAGGGATCCCCTTGTCCAGGTGAGGGTTCTTACGATAGACGAGCACGCGTCGCACGTGTAATTCTTCACACGGATTCTTTGGGCGATTTTCGATGCCTCTAAACTTTCAATCGGGGAATATCCGCGATCCCGAAAAGTATTGACGCCTCTCGCGGCCTAAGGGGGAAGCTCTACTTTTACAGTAAACTGTCAAAATACATTGACGACTGGACAAAATTTGCAAAAAGAAAAATTTCGAGATTCTGTTGTGTTCCAGAGTGCAAGATAAATAATAAAAGGGAATTATGACTCCGTAGCCACCTGAAGATAAAGTCTTTTTTTTAAAGTGTTTGTTGGCTTCGAAAATGAAACTCTTTAGGCCGTCGAGACGATTTTGTAGTAACTTCACAAGTTTTTTCTTTCCAAGCTTGTATCTTTATAAATAATAAATCGAGCAATATTAACAGGGGGTCACAATGACTCCAGCTATGTTTCAAACGATTGCAGCGTTGACGGTGTCGTTCCGAATGACTCATAAAAATTCAGGATCTTACTCAGAACATTCTAGAATGTAGTATTGTCGGTATTATATTTTACTCGTCTTTTAAAATGGCGAAAAAAAAATCAGCAAAGTGTCAATGTGGGGCCATCCATATATTACGTCATCGATTTTTGCCGATTTTCTACCCCCCCCCCCCCCTACAAACATCCTGTCTTCATTTCCTAATGACCCTCTCGCAAAACTGACGTCATTACCAGTTTGGCAAAATTAAAACATTTGCAGATTTGAGAAAAATTGGGTAACATTAAAACATTTTGTTATAGAATCATCTTTTATTATTTTGTACTTTGGCAATGTTTATTAATATAATAATATTATTCTTCCCTATTCTTTAGTTTTCTTTGGATAGCTCCCACATTTTGTTATAGAATCATCTTTTATTATTTTGTACTTTGACAATTTTCATTAATATAATAATATTATTCTTCCCTATTCTTTAGTTTTCTTTGGATAGCTCCCACGGAGTTTTCACCCATTCTTGCAAATCCTGGATCACGGGTAATATCTCCGTATCCTCCCCATATTCATTTTGGCTCGATCGAACTATTTTCATAGGTACGCTGTTATTTGAAGTTCTCGAATATAATGTAGACAAACCTTATGTAATAAATGAATAAATAATGAGTTCAATAATTAATACCATTAGGTACTTGCAAAATATTTTTCATCACTCATGCGGGGAAACCACTCTAGTTGTACAATATACTATTGTACATTTTGAATTAACTGGTATCACAAGAATGACGTCAATTTCGAAACGCCCTCCCCCCCCCCTCATCCATCATTTACCGTCATCCGCAGACGAACCTCCCCCCCCCCAAATTTAGAATGACGTAATATATGGACGACCCCTGAGTAAAAAAGCCCTTTTGTACTTAAAAGAATCATAACTCTTGCAATTTTCAATTTCTTTCCATAACATTTTAGGATCTTACTTTGAATATTCTAGAATGTGGTATTGTCGGTATTATATTTTACTCGTATTTTAAAATGGCGAAAAAAAAAACAGCAAAGTGTCAATGCGTAAAAAAGTCCTTTTTTACTTAAAAAAATCACAACTCTTGCAATTTTCAATTTCTTTCCGTAACATTTTAGGGTGATACTCTTGAGATATGATAGTTCAAGGGGGGTAAAAAGCTCCATAGTGGGAAATAGTTTAAAAGAAAAAATAGCTCCTCGTCCGACCCTAGTATGTGCTAACGAAGGGTACACCAAAGCACCGTTAGATGTCAGGCGCCTCGACCGCCAACAACTTATAATAGTAATTTTGGCTTAAAGTTGCAATTGGGGTCATTTTGACCCCGAGTTACCGCGTGGTTAAGTTATTTCTGTTATATACAATGTATAAATATAATTTCAGACGTCCCTTGTAAAAAGTATGCCCTGAAAAATAGAGAATCACTCCTCGAAACGTGCGAGTGACTCTCATAACCTTTAAAAATCTAAATCCAGAGCTGAGAGCTAAAAAAAAAGTGGAAAATAAATTATTCATTACAGTAGCATCTTTACAATCTATCATGGAGGTAAATCCACTAGCCAACTCGCAGGAAATCAAAACGAAGTAATTGTTTACGTTTGAAGCTAGGCCTTGACCGGCCATATTGAAATATCGCTGCGCCACCTCTAAGAACGTGAAGATCGCGAATTGAACCTGGAATTGAATATTTTATCAGAGGTTCTAATTCAACCGTAAAGCAAAGTTTATTTGGATAGAAATTGGTTCAATGTCTTGCAATTCGAAGGCAGTAACGAACCTTCGAGCATATCACGAATATTAGCAAATTCAGCAGGGTGCCTACTGACCTGAAGTCATGAGAAATCTTAAATGTCATGAAATTACACTCGACCCTGAAAAAGTCATGAAATGTCATGAAAAATTACCAGTTTACCTGAATTATTATACTCTACCAAATTATCGTTGAGTCTATATCCAATATGAACTAACTTTGTGGTACTTGTCGATAGAAAAGCGAATATCGAATCGATAGAAAATAAAATAGAAGAAAGTAAAAGAAAATGATGCGTTATCTCAACATATATTAGTTTTTCTTCGTTATTCGTGTAAAGCGACTAGATGATATTACTCAAAGTTCCTAAATGTATGTAATATTTTTCGCGATGTTCCCAAAATATATTTCTTTACAGCAATCTTGAAATTATGTTTTTCTCACATTTTTTACTACATATGGAATTGTACAGTTTGGTGGATTTTCGTTTATTCCGTATACTTTTTATTGGCATACAACACACATCTGTGTGAAGGAGCAAAAAGTAAAAAATTAAGAAAATCGATCGCACTGTAGAATCGTTAACTATACTTCTATATCAGAAAGTCATACTAAGAGTCATGAAAAAATCCCCATTCTTTGCCTTAGAAATCCTTAAATGTCATGCAATTTCAGTCCTGGTCAAAATTAGACACCCAGATTCGGACAATAAAGTCATCGCGAAGATTGTACAGAGGATTTTTTTTCGAAAATACGTTTGGAAAAAAAGTACTGTTTCGTAAAAAACGACAGTGGTGCGATAGATTTTACCGATTGTGTCGTACATGTACCTACGAATATTTCTTTGTCCGGCAGACCCAGACTCTTTGGACGTTGCGGCTGGGGGAAGTAGCACGAGTGACCAGCAGCAATCTCCGGGCCACAGTTCCGAGTAGAGACCAAAAGCAGAGTGAAAAGAGCGAGGACGAAAGAATCGAAAAGTCTCAAACTCGAAAGCTGTCAGGAGACAGTGCCATCGTCGAAAAGTATTTCGACAGAAAAATCCATGATTTCCCTGAAGAAATGTGGAAGAGAAAAAAAGGGCGCGCGGCCGTGCCACGCCTCTTCCGCAAACGCCGGAATATTAGAAAATTTGTACATTTTGTCACAAGTTGCAATTTTTGCCTTGCAAAAAAGCCATTTTTATTTTCATTTTACGAGTGGATCCTTTTAGACGTGCGGCCTGTCACTCGCCTTTCCGCAAAATACGCGTCAGGTCAAATTATCCGCGAGATACGAAAAACTTTCACTTCGGCAGCGAACAAACGCTGCCCGACTTGTAATAATTATCGATTCGATTATTATAAACGTCGAGGCTGCGCGTTTCACAAAACGTCGAGTCTTCATCAAGCCGTGTACAGAATGAGCAAAAGCTTCAAACAAAAGGCAAATAATGCTAAATTTATCCTCTCCGTTGGTTTACCGCTCACTGGTATTATACCGTTAAAGAGAATCGATAATTCGGACATTAAGATGAACGCATAAAAAAAAAACGAACTTAGACACGTGCGAGATCTTATCTAACGTTGACTCAACTTTAAAAAATTGACCTTTTCTCGTCCTCCGTATCACTTTGTTTTTACGTAGAAGTGATCGTTGAATTTTCGCAAGACTGGATTGCTTTCTCATAAAGGAAGCGATGTTTTCATTTTTTGAGAATAAATTTGGACATTTCGCTGTCGAAAGTCATGGTTTCGAGTAGTTAGAAAATAATAATTTTCGTGAAAATCTGTCTGAATGGTTACCGTGTGTGCGTGTGTCCGTGCGTGTGCATATCCGAGAAACACAAATGATCGAATAAAATTACTGCAACTGCAAGAGCAACTGTGCGCGATTATGTAAATATTTAATAGACAAGCGCGCCGCTGATCAATTTTTCTTTACTTCGCATCGGAACAAAATGATTGATCCTGTTAGGATTCGAAATTGCGTTTAAATTTGTGCAAACTCTTCCGCTCGAGCAGCGAGCAATCTCGATAAACGTGAGTAGAGCAAGTATTAAAAAGGAAGGCGCACACCGACCGACTCGTCGCAAGTGAGGCGGATATAATTGTTTTGCAGATTCCATGTTATTTTGGCGACAAGCCCAAAAAGACAAGCAACGTTGCCGTTTTTGGAGTATTGAGTACGTCAGTACGCCTTTCGTGAATCTATTACGTTTTTCATGATTTTAGTATCCCAATAAGAAAAACAAAATTCAAACATTGATGAAAACCCTAGTTCATCCTCAATGGAAAAAGTAAAGTCCCGCGTCCTCTACATATTGTTGCAGACGTTAGATTTAAAGTGACCGCCAGTGCCACCAATTAAGGAGAGGTACCTCAGTCAATGCCGAGAAAAACAGGCAAACTTCGGGAATTTTTAGCTCAAAAACTAATGTTTCGATTGGATCCGGGGTTTTTTTTTAATTGGAAAATGTGTACATTGAGGTATGTTTAGGAATTTTTGAAAATAAATTCGTTGACCGGAAGCGATTCAAACGCGATTATCTCGAATCATAGTTTTCAAGGTCGATGCCAGATATATTTCGAAAACGGCTTATCCGATTTTGTCCAAATTTCGATACAATATTCTTCGAGAGTTTGTCTCGTTCGCCGCGTAGGATTTTTTTGAAATTTTCATTTTTGACGGAATTGCGATCGTTTTAATTTAACATTCGTTTTTCGTTCGTATTGCATTAAAAAAGCAATGGTTCAATAAAATGAAAAACCCCTACGTGGCGAACGAGAAAAACTATCGAAGAATATTGTATCCAACCTTGGACAAAATCGGACAAGCCGTTTTCGAGATACATCTGGCATCGACTTTGAAAACTATGTTTCGGGATAATCGCGTTTGAATCGCTTCCGGACGACGAATTTATTTTTAAAAAATTCCTAAACATACCTCAATGTACATATTTTGCAATTTTAAAAACCCCGGATCCAATCGAAACGTTAGTTTTCTAGATAAAAATTCGCGAAGTTTACCTGTTTTTCTCGCCGTTTACTCAGGTACCTCTCCCCTTAAGTACGAAAATTCAAAATTTGTTACGGTTTGGCGCTGCCGTCTGGTACCAAACGACAGCTCACTCTGGCAACACTGAAGACAAGCACCCTCCGCTCCGTTAAAAGACGAATAGTGCATCTTGTCGTTTGCTCGGAGCGTAACCCCGGATTTTTACCAATCGCGTAATACGTCACCTTTAATCTCATTTTCGAATGTTTTTTTGGGCGAACTTCCGAAAAGCCGTTACACCCGATTCGGCTGAAATTTTACGCAGATGTTTCGTTTAATATATAAAGTCATCGCCCAAAGGGATTTTTGGCGCATTCCAATAGTTTACGAGATACCGAATTTGTTTGGGTTTGTTTGGGTTACGTTAGCCACCAGTGAAGTCGGAGGAGTGGGGATATCGATCGACCATGGCGAACGATACAGATATACTCGTGCGGGCTAAAGAAACAAACATTAAAATTCGATTTTGTCTCGTGAACTATTGGAATGCGCCGAAAATACCCTCGGGCGATGTCTTTATATATTGAATGGACACATCTGTGAAAAAGTTCAGCCAAATCGGGTGCAACAGCTTTTCGGATGCTCATCCGTTTTTTTTTCTCCTTTTTAAACGTATCGAATTGGCGTACGACTTTATACCGCAAATTTTCGTGCGCAATTTGCAATCAATTGTAACGATTAATAGCAAATGTGCGAGTAGAAAAATCCTCGACTTACATTTGGCCAATGTATATAAAGTCGACTCTCGATCCGAGATAAATTTTTGCATCCCGAATCGGAAAGTCTTGGAACTTTTTGTCAATGTTACCTCCTTCTCTGCTCCAAATTTTGGCGTAGACTTTAGATTTGTTTTTTTCGACTTCCTTTTTTATCGCGCAATGGCAAGCCCTCGAGAGTTTTACCATTCGTGATATATTTTTGTAAAATAAAGGGAAATTATTTCCGTGTTATCTTTGTGTGTTTCTGTTCATAAAAAAGTGGATTATATATATATATATATATATATATATATATATATATATATATATATATACACAGGGTGTCCCATTTTAATCTTACACCTAAATTTTCTCGAAAAATATTGCTCGGACGAAATATTGTGTGGAACAAAACTTCTAGGGATTGAAGGGGGACGTTTGAAAAAAATTTATTTGAGGAGCCAAAATTCAAAATGGCGGCGTTACAGAGGCTGACATGTTTTTTTCAAACGGAAACATAACTTTTTTTTATTGCCAAAAAATTTGTCAGCTGAAAACTAAAAACTTTTGTTGAAAAAATTTTTTGATAAAGTTCATAGTTTTCAAGTGAGAACATCATTTTCAATTATTTCAGATGTATCCAGGATTTTTGTGTGTGTGTGTGTGTGTGTTTCTACCCATCGTGATCAAAGTTCGTCAAGGATTTAAAGAAACACGTTTTTGGGCCTGAAAATGGCACAAACGCTATTAAAATGAAAAAAAAAAAATGAAAAAAAAAAAAAAAAAAACTTTTCATCGATTTTCCTCCAAAATTTTCTCATGAAATATCGTCCAAATTTGAAAACAAAAAAAAAAAATTTCAACAAAAAAATTTGATTCTTTTTTTGTTCAAGTGGTCATACATTCGAAAATACAACATTGAGCGGCTTGCCGTGAGACATTTAGTCTAATTGTCCCTGCCACCGGCATTTGCGTTAGCCAAAGCGTAGGAGGTTGCATGGCTGATGGCATGAAAATGATGTTCTCACTTGAAAACTATGAACTTTATCAAAAAATTTGTTCAACAAAAGTTTTTAGTTTTCAGCTGACAAATTTTTTGGCAATAAAAAAAAGTTACGTTTCCGTTTGAAAAAAACATGTCAGGCTTTGTAACGCCGCC
Source organism: Ophion obscuratus (assembly GCA_964007375.1). Taxonomy (NCBI): domain Eukaryota; kingdom Metazoa; phylum Arthropoda; class Insecta; order Hymenoptera; family Ichneumonidae; genus Ophion; species Ophion obscuratus. Next base: position 11,459,238 of record OZ023313.1, read on the forward strand.
ATTTTGAATTTTGGCTCGTCAAATAAATTTTTTTCAAACGTCCTCCTTCAATCCCTAGAAGTTTTGTTCCACACGATAGTTCGTCCGAGCAATATTTTTCGAGAAAATTCAGGCGTAAGATTAAAATGGGACACCCTGTGTGTGTGTATATATATATATATATATATATATATATATATATATATATATATATATATATATATACACACTCAGAGATAAATTAAGAGATATTTCACGATGTGATGAACAAAAATAAATAGCATAATAGTCACAAATAGGTAGAAAGATAGTTTTTTTTTCCAACACGTGAATTCGAGTGACTCAGGTACACCAACGCGATCTAGCGCGTCTCTTTGCATTCCCGTGAAAATGACCCATCCGCATTCCATTTTAATGATGTACGTCGGGTAAGGAAGCTCACGAAAATTTTCATGTAAGCGTTACAAGTGTCGAATATATTACGATAATTAAGGAAATAAACATTTAAAAACAAAGCGCATGGTGTAGCGTAAACTTTCAAGGCAAAGGAAATCGATACTCGACTCTTATATCATGGTTTAACGATTGTTCGAAAAAAAATATCCTCTTGTGATGTTTACGATCGACGAAATGATCGAGTAATGTAGAGAGATAACCGCACGCCCGTTGTGTACGAGCTCCGAGGGCACACTCGCGCGTACACGAACAACCAGATACACGTTCCTCCACCAACGATGATTTTCAACCGTAAACATTCCTCACCAGCCACCCGACATTTCGATATATTACTGTCAAATTGTGTTATTCGTTGAAATCTTGTTTTTTGTGCTATCTTTATTACTGAAAAAAAAAAAATGTAGGTTAAATACCAATTACAAAGGCTCTTTGTACGTAACGGCCGCAAATAGTGTTTTATATTATAATATATATGATATTCTATCAAATAAATGGGCTATAGTTTTCTTCCTCTTGATCCAATCGCCTTTAATCTGTCTTTGCTTCGCCCCGCCTCCGTCGAAGGTGCGATACAAGGGTGAAAAAAAAAACGACAACTTGGTCTGCGAAAAAAAAGTATGTAAAAAGAAAAAAAAGTTAAAAAAAAACATATCTGGCACTCGCTCAGTCTACGAGGATGACTTGAAAAGTGTATCCCATTCTACAAGCCTTGACTAAATTCTCTTTTGTTTTCCCTTCAGACCTCTCGCTGCCGGTTGCATCGCGTTCGAGCGAACATTGTTCATTTTCTTTTTTTTTTCTTCCTTCGACACTTTTGCCTCTTTTCTCGTTAATAATCGTATTTTAACTCCGAAGCAACGACGGCCAAGCTCGACATCCACACTCACCCACGCGCACTCATACGTACACACAGACACCGCGGTATCTCGCTCACCGCGAGCTTTCCGACTAGTATTATATCAGATTGTGGTCATTCCGTTCTGTTTTTTTTTTTGCGTTTCCCGCGATGGAATTATGTGAGGGATTTTTTTTTCTCTATCTTTAGAAGTTGAGAGAACGCGGTCGCAGAGGTACGAATCCGTTCACGCTGAGGAAACGACGCGCTGCGTTCGTCATCTCAAGCTGATCCTGGGTGAGGCCACATGCGACCATCGTCCATTGCGCTTCCAGTTGCAACTGAGGCTAACGAGAAAAAGAAAAAAGATATTGCAAATTTCCACATGGATTATTTCGGACAAAAAGTTGGTAACATTTGTGAATGCTTTGGAAAATGTTATTCCCGTCGTCTCGTCGTCGTAGTTCGCTTAACAACTATTGGGAGTACAACTTTGCAGTGACCGTTTTTTTTTTTTCAAAAGTTTAAGGCTTTATTATAAAAAAGTGGCTACATATTTTTTTAATCAAAGCACTGCCCGTCGCTAGCTACGACCTCGGCCCATCTTTCAGGTAGCATTCGAATCCCGCATCGATAAAAGTCTTGGTCCTTGGAGGCAATCCAGGAATCGACCCAATTTTTGACTTCTTCGTAAGTACCGAAGTGCTGGTCAGCCAAATCGTGTGCCATTGACCGGAACAAGTGATAGTCGGAAGGGGCAATGTCTGGAGAGTACGGCAGGTGGGATAAAACCTCCCATTTCAGCGTTTCCAAGTACTTTTTCACGACATTTGCAACATGGGGTCGGGCATTGTCATGCTGCAGTATCATTTTGTCATGTCTTTTGTTGAATTGTGGCCGTTTCTCTTTGAGTGCCTTACTCAAGCGCATCAACTGACGTCGGTAGAGTTCCCCTGTGATGGTTTCGGATGGTTTGAGCAGCTCATAGTACACAACGCCCAGCTGGTCCCACCAGATACACAGCATCACTTTGGATCCGTGAATATTCGGTTGGGGCGTCAATGACGGAATATGACCAGGCAGTCCCCATGATTTTCGGCGTTTAGGATTATCGTAGTAAACCTACTTTTCATCTCCAGTCACAATCCGGTGCAAAAATCCCTTCCTTTGTTGTCTTTGGAGCAGTTCCCGCAAATGCTGAGAATTCGGCTCGTAGGTTGCCATGTTTGAGTGCCAATAACTTTATAACGCATACACGTATCCGTTAGCTTTTTTAAATTGTTTACATTGGCAGAGCCTCTAGTTCAAAATGCCACTTTTTTTATTGAGCTAGGGCCACTACTTCGGCTGCAGTGGCTCTCTAAGTAAAACGGTCACTGCAAAGTTGTACTCCTAATATTATTACACCACCGCAAATGTGGACTGAAGAATAATATAAGGTGTAGTAAAAAGAAATCCATTATTTTTGCATTAAATTGAAACCTTTGTTAAGCATAGTTAGAATGATCCGATTTAGGACAAATATGCACCGTTTTGATCGATAACTTGTTGCCATTTTGAAGGTATGTTCAATGTTCCCTCCTCATAGAAAGCCTCGTCCCTATTGGCAAAAAAAACTGGGACAGTCGATTTTCACAAGCTTCTCTCGAGGCGAATTTTTCACCAGCGAAATCATTCGCCATAGACAGAAACAGGTGGTAATTCACTTGGTGTCGGATCCGGACTATAAGGTGAATGCGTAAGAACCTCCCAACCAAGCTCCCGGAGCTTCTGGCGAGTCGCTATTGATGTGTGTGGCCTGGCGTGTTGTCCTGACGGAACACAATTCCTCTCCTATTGGCCAAAGCTGGCAGCTTCTGGGCGATTGCTTCCTTCAGACGGTCCAATTGTTGACAGTACAGGTCCGAATGAAGAGTTTGGCCGTAGGGGAGCAGCTCATAGTAGATGATTCCCTGCCAATCCCACCAGACACACAGCAAAATCTTCCCGACCGTCAATCCTGGCTTGGCCACCGTTTGCGCCGGCTCACCGCGATTCGACCACGACCGTTTTCGCTTGACGTTGTCGTGAGTGACCCACTTTTCATCACCAGTCACCATCCGCTTCAGAAATGGGTCGATTTCGTTGCGATTCAGCAGCGATTCGCAGATGGAAATTCGCTCCATGAGGTTTTTTTTGCGTCAACTCGTGTGGCACCGATACATCGAGCTTCTTTTTCTATCCAGCCTTACTCAAGTGGTTCCAAACGGTTTTTTGTGCAATGTTTAGCTCCTGGGCAATCGAAACAGTGCCTACATGACGGTCGGACTCGACGATTTCCATTATTTTATCGACATTTTCGACAATTGGCCTTCCAAAGCGTGGTGCATCTTCGACATAAAAATTTACCGGAACGGAATCGACGAAACCAAAATTGCGCGTGATTGGCTGTTACAGTATCAGGACCACAAACAATATTCACATTTTCAGCCGCCTGGCTTGCGTTTTCGCCTTTATCGAAGAAAAACCGTAAAATATGGCGTATTTTCACTTTGCCGGTGGCCATCTTTGACGCGCGCTCAAACAATATTGAGTCGAGCAATCACAAAGCTGAGATGTTTATTTTAGTACGAAATCTTATCTTTCTAACGCCATTCAGCGTAATCCGATCGCACTTGTACAACGCGAGATACAGATTACTAAAGCCATCTATTGCAAAAACAATGGATTTCTTTTTTACTACACCTAATAATTGTAAAATTAATTGAGACGAAAAAAAGCTGAACGAGAGAGAATCGTCGTTGAATGATTCCCTCTAGTTTAGTATTCTGACGTTGTCAAATGACCTACGACGATGAAAAAAAACTCGGGAATATTTTTCCAAAGCGCACACGAACGTCGCAATATTATTGGGGACTCACCTTGGGGCGCTTCTGCAGCTTGATTAGCAGAGGACTGGTCAGACTACAGGGGCTGTCGAAAGCTTCGAAAGTGATCGCCCTTTTGGCATTGGGCTTCCGGTGAACGGACGATAAGTCGTGGGATGTCTGGAAAGGAGATAGAGACACACTAGCTACAGCCGGCAGATAAAAAATTGTAATGTTTTCATTTTTATTTTCTTTTCGCTCTCTCTCGTTCGAGTAAAAGAGTAAAAGCGTCGAAAGTTATTGAAGAAATAAAGATTGTTCCTTCTTTTTTCATGTACAAACATTTACGTCTCCGTTGTGCGAATAGTGAAAAAAGGCGAGAGAATAAGGGAAAAAGAAAAATGGGACTTTTTCATCGACCCAGACGGAGGGGCGTTTTTTTTTTTTTCATCTACGATGACTAGGAGGGGGCGGCGTTCGGGCTGAGCCTCTGTATTTTGTATTTGGTGTAAAGTTTTATTATCGACAGTAGAGTCGTTCGTATCTTTTCTTTTATTTTTTTTTTCAATATTCTTTCAGTAGTACGCGGCAAATATCTTTGGATTTTTCGTTTTTTTTTCTCGCATCTCTTTGTAGCTTAATTAAGCTTAGAAAAGGGGGTGGAGGTGAGGGGGTGGAAGCTTTGGTGTTCGGGATATCGGGCAACGAGGGGATTCGAGGTACTTTGGTACGCTAGGCCAGGCCTTTTATAATAATCGAATGTATGAAAAATAAAAGAACACGGTGGCATACATTCGTTTGGTGTTAATTCTCGCGCGCAAACCATACGTGATAACCCAACGTAACGAAACAAAACAAAAAAAAACACATAAATAATATAAACATGATAACGCTTCTTTAAAAAAAAAAAAAAAGTCTTACTCTACAACGTTCAACGCCTAGTGATGGAATTAAAAAGAAACCAAGCGACGTTAATAAATATTAAGTACGAATTATTTACGTGAAAAAAGAACAAAACAGAGATTTACGGCGTCTTGGACATGATTAAGTTTCTATGACATACACGGTAGAAATACGATCGAGAGACCTCTAACGATTTTTTTTTTCAATCAATAATTTAATAAATTACTTTATCGCAAATCTTTTTTATGATTTTAAAAATCGTTTTATAAATAATTAACAGGGGGACGACAGGGGTGGATGAGGATGAAATAATATTAATAGTGGTAATAATAATAATATTAAATAAAGTTCGTTAGAATGAGTTAATATAGTATGTATGTACAGATAAATTTCCGAGCGAATTATCATCGTCGACTTCATAACGTTTTTTTTTGTCTTCTATATCTTCACGATTATACCGCGGCGACGAAAATTCTGTGATTTGGATTAGTCGAAAAAAAAAAAAGAAAACCTAACCGAGGATGCGCCAGGCTGAACGAGTACGCGATCCTCGGGAGCGCGAAAGAAATTCGAGTACGATGATATTACGAAGGGACGTAACGAAGAGAGAAAGAGAGATAGCGGTTAGAAGACACAGTCGAGAGAACAGAAAAAAGTATCGAGACAAGATGGCCGGCTAGCGTGTCTACAGGCGATTGGTGCGTGAATAAAACCAGGATAGGGCAGGCTGTGTTTGGCTTTGGATGGTTTGATTGTGACTTTGGGCCTGGGACTCTACCTTTAAGGGGCTTGGTCCACTCGTCGTGAGGAAACTATCCTCCAGAGCCATCGAGGCAGGTGAAAATAGCACCGAGGTGTCCAAACTTTTGCTCTGAAACACACGTAAACGACAAATCAGATTTTATGCGTCACGTTAAATCAATGGTTTGGAGAATAGTTCGTCGTGGCTTGTACGACGCTGAATAAGTTCTCGCTGTTTTCCAACAGATGGCGTTATCTATAAAGAAGTATTACACGCCAGAGTTGGGCGTAATTCTATTTATAAATACGAATACGAATTTATTCACATCGTGACTTTCATGTGAATATCAATACAAATTTATTCATACTTCATTTATTGTAAATACGAATACAAATACAATTGTATTAAAAAATATTCTGAACATACAAATAAATTCACAGAAAAAATTGTAAATGTTCACAAAAAAAGTGACCATTTACAAAAAATTCTGTGAATTAAAAAATATTCACAAAAAAATGCAAATACAATAAAATTCACAAAATAGGTTGCGATTTTTTTTTTCGTATTCAAGACAAATTAAACCAAATTCACAATGATTAGATTAAAATTTACAGCAAGAGTGAGTTTTTACGTATTTTGCGAGAAAACATTGCGTCGAGGCAAAGAATTTTTTGCAAAAAAAGTTGCGAGTTTCAAATATTACATTATAAATATGTCATATTTATAATGTAATATTTGAAACGCACAACTTTTTTTGCAAAAATTTCTTTGTCCCGACGCAATGTTTTCTCTCGAAATACGTAAAAACTCACTTCTGGTGTAAATTTGGTGTAAAAATTTTAATCTAATCATTGTGAATTTGATTTTAATTTGTCTTAAATACGAAAAAATTTGCAACCTATTTTGCGAATTTTATTGTATTTACAATTTTTTGTAAATACATTTGCATTCACAGATTTTTATGTGAATTTTTTTTAATTCACAGGATTTTTTTGTAAATATTCACATTTTTTTGTTGTGAATATTCACAATTTTTTCTGTGAATTTATTTGTATGTTCAGAATATTTGTGAATACAATTGTATTTGTAATAAGTGAAGTATGAATAAATTTGTATTTATATTCACATGAAAATCACGATGTGAATAAATTCGTATTTATAAATAGAATTACGTCCAACTCTGCCTACACGCAAGCTTGAAATTCAGAGTATTTCGTTTCGCTGAAGTGTAAACAACTTTTTTCTTCTAGTGTCAAACGTGTCAAATTTCGCGCCAAAAAGAGAGTATTTTCGGGGAATTCTACTGCGCTACTTGATTATAAAAAAATATGCATCTAAAGCACACGGAATTCTTGTCGAGACTTACGGCGACGATGCTCTGTCGGAAGCAACGTGCGGAGACTGGTTTAGACCAGGGTTCGCACGATGTATATTCATTGATATCTATGTCGGATATACATAAACTGATATTTATACTAAAATACAGCAAAAATGCGCATTTTTTCATAAAAATAAGTTTATCTTCATGCAACTGTACATGGCGCTGCGCTGACTCGACTTTAAAATACCAAACTATAAGGACTTGTCTATGCATTTGTCCTTGATATTTCTTATCAGTGGGTTTAAAAAGGCTAGAAATTTTTTGTTGCATGTGCCGAAATTTCTAACAATACCATTGTCTTCCGACCTGCTGCGTTTCTTCCATTGTTCTCAACGTTCTCATTTGCGGTCTGACGACGGTTTTAGACAGGTAAAGCTGTTGGTTGCGCTATGAATTATGATAATAATACGATGTTTAAATGAGACTTGGTTGACTATGAATGTTGTAAATGTTGAATGTAAGAAGTTTAATAGGAACTTTTATTTTAACCGTCGATTTATTAGGTGAAAAGATAAACGTACCTAATTATCTTTTAATTGAAAAGACTCGATTTTAAAAATGTGTAAGACTGATAATCGTAAAAAAAAGTAAGTAAATAAATATTTAAAAAATCAAAATTTGGGCTCAAGGTAGTCCTACCGTTTCACACTAGTCATACCGCTGATCACACTTGAGACTTGTACAATTAATATTCTTGACATATGCAAAAAAAGACATTTGTAATAACTAAATTTTCCATGTGTAAACTGTTTAACGAATGTTCACATTTAATTAGAAAAATGAAAATAAAATAGTTATTCCAACGATTCGCCCAGTATTTCTAGGTTTGATATTTGGCAATATCGGTTCTATCTCCGTCTCTTTTGACTCAACCAGGCGAGTTTAAGGGGGGAAAAATCACAGTAGCACACAAAAAAATAGGCATATTTTCGGGAATTAATTTTGGCTGAATAAAAGTATCAATCGAAAATCTGTAAAGTAGGTTTTATAGCAATACTAAAAAAGTACAAAATGTAATTTTTTCAATAAAAAATATTTAAAAATGGCGGCTCCGCAGCATATGCCCCAAGGCGCCTTTTTTTGAGCTCGCCGAAGACATAACTCGAGCAAATTTTTACCGATCGACTTGAAATTTTGACAGTAGCTTCGAAACATCTTTCTCCACGGAGCTACGTAGGATTTTTTCGATATATTGATTTTTCGCGAAATGGTGCATGTTTGAAAATAAAGTTAAATTTTTAACAAAAAAAAAACGCCACAAAATCGTCGATGAAAAAAAAGTAAGCCATATAAAATTAAAAATCCTACGTAGCTCCGTGGAGAAAGATGTTTCGAAGCTACTGTCAAAATTTCAAGTCGATCGGTAAAAATTTGCTCGAGTTATGTCTTCGGCGAGCTCAAAAAAAGGCGCCTTGGGGCATATGCTGCGCAGCCGCCATTTTTAAATATTTTTCATTGAAAACATTACATTTCGTACTTTTTTAGTATTGCTATAAAACCTACTTTACAGATTTTCGATTGATACTTTTATTCAGCCAAAATTAATTCCCGAAAATATGCCTATTTTTTGTGTGCTACTGTGATTCCCCCCTTAAACTCCATGCTTTTCAACGTCGATCTATCAAACAATATCAAGTGCGGGAAATATAAAGCATTGTATTCGGGCCACGACTGGTAAAAAGCGTGGAAAATTTGTGTCCGCGAGATATGTCGGTTAAAAATGAAATATGTGTGGAAATTCGAATGAGTGAGATGAGGTTAGGACTACAGTCAGCTGTTGCCTTCCTGTCACGTCGCTTTATCGTAGCAAGTGCTAATAAATCCAGTATCGGAAGTTCAAATTAAACCTGATATTACCTAAAAATTACGTCAATAAGCGTAATTTTTTCTGAGAGCACTGGATCACTACAAGTGTCAAGAATGTAAATCTGATTATTTTTAAGAATCTGACGGATTCCCACTATTGTATACACTTTTGTCGCGACCGGAAATTGGGTTTTTGTATGTCGTCTCGGAATTCCTTCACAAAAATACGCAATTTTGATATTTCTTTTCTCTGTAATTAGGTCGATAAACGACCCTGAAATTTTACAGAGACGATTATTAATATATTTAGTGAAGCTTAAAAAAAAATTATGAAAATCCTATCAATCCCGGCGATAGGGCTACCTTAATTTCACATCCATATTGTTTAACGACGGGGTAAAGTTAATTCGGCGAAAAAAAGGCATGTTTTTAAGATTTTTTTTTTTGGCGTAACGAATAGTGTTCGTTTATTGAAAAATTTACATATAATAAAGTAACTATTGAACAACATTCTCCTAAATTTGCATTGCAAAATATTCAAAATTGAGCGAGTGAAAATTAAACCCCGGAGGCGCCTCGAAAAAAAGTTGGTTTGCGGTGTGCACCATAACTCGCAACAGAATCATATGAAACAAAAAAATCAAAATGCATTTGTTAAAGGAGATGTTTCTCGAGGTAATGACGGGAGGATTTTTTTTTTTCGATTTTTCGATTTTTCGTAGCACTTGGGAGCCAAAAACCCGATTTTCGCTAAAAAAAATCGGCTAATTTGTTGTTGAAAAATTAGTAATTATTAAAAAAAAAACAAAAAAGCTCTCGACAATACCTGGTGAATTATGTGAAGAAGTACTGTGCAAAATTTCAAAGCGATTGGTCCAGTAGATTTTGAGTTATCGTGCACACGGACTTCAAATATGACAAGTCTCAGAAAAACGGTTTGAAAAACGCAGAAGAGAAGAGAACGGGCATGGAGCAATAGACGCTCAAATACTCATAACTTCGTCAATTTTACTCCGATCGACTTGAAATTTTAACACAATATTCTTGATATATTATGCATTCATTTAAAAAATTAAACAAAAATGAAAAAAAAAATTTTAATACTTTACCCCGCCCTTAAATTCGCAACATACTAAAAAAAACAGCACAAAAATAGATGTAATTTTTATAAATATCAAAAATTTGGAAAATACAAAAAAATCGCATGTATACGAACATACAGGATATTTTCGATATTTATAATAAATATCAGGTTTTCACGAACCCTGCTTTAGACGCTTCGAAAATAATGATTTTGTTTACAAAGCATTAGGAATGATTTTTAGAAACGAAGCATTGAGTTTCCACGAGGAAACAGGTAGAACTTATTCAGCATTCAAATAGATACGTGGGACGAATTTCAACTTACGGGCGTCTCAACGGCGAAGCTCATGTCCGAGCTATCGTGAGAATTCGCCCATGCCTGGCACAAAGCTTTTCTCGCCCTTTTGCCGCCGGGTGCGCTGTTCTCCTTGCCCCGTCTTCGTCCCGTGCCGTAACCCGAATCCTGCAGAATACTGCTATTGCCGGCGAGGCTCTCTCTGTCGGTCTCCTGTTTGATAATTTCCGTGAGGGCGTCGAGTCGACTCGGTGTCGCCGGCAATTGTGTCGTAGCCCCGCTACGACGTTCGAGCTCGGCGAGGGCATTTTTGAACGGGGTCGGCGTTCTCGGTGTGTTCCCGTCGTTCTGACTTCTCCGCATACCCGTTGGTTGGGGCGTCGTCAGAGGTCCGGGACTGCCCTTGGGGGTGCTCGCACGTGGCCACGACGTTTCCGGACTAAGGCTGTTCAAAAATTGCGACGGACTAAACGGCAATTGTTTGATTGGTGTGGACGGTGCCGTTGAACTTTCCGGCTGCTGTTGCTCCTCGTGCTGATGATGACTCGCGCCGCTGGCGCTGCTGTGGCCCAACAGGTAGTCCGTATTATTGTCCAATGCGACGACACGCGTCGCGGGCGCTGTCGCGTGGTGAAAGGCGACACGACGACGACGCAGTATCGGTGGTGGACTAGACTTTTCCCGCTCGTCGTCCTCGTCGTCCTCGTCATCGTCGGCCTCCTCGAGGTCGGGCATCGGCAATAAACGAATATCCGAGCCACTCGCCTCATTGGCAAGCTCGAGATTGAAGTATCTGTGGATGAAAAAGAATTATTATTATTACTATTATTATTATTATTATTATTATTATAATATATATATATATATATATATATATATATATATATATATATATATATATATATATATATATATATATACGAATAAACTGATCGATTGAATGTTTCGTAAAGATGACGAGCGTTTCTTTTAAGGGGTAAGGCCACTGTACATTTTTTGAAAAATCGATTTTTTTTTATTGGCTTAAAAAATAGTTTAAACCCTCTAGTTTAAAAATAGTTTAAATCCTTTTAACTTCTTTTTTTAATTTTTTCCAATAAAAAACTATTCGCAAAACTTTAAACGCGTTTTTCTCGAAACATGGTTTTTCAAAATGGCACGCAGCATAACTCGAACAATTTTCATTTTTTTTACTTGAAATTTTAACCAGATGTGAACATTTACATTATCTTGAGAATGTCGATCGGAATTTTCAAGAACTTTATTTATTGATTTTTTATTAACAAAAAACTTGCCGTTTTTTTCGTCAAAAATCAATTTTTTTTTTCAAACGCACGCCAAATCCACAAAAATTGATACTTTTTAAAATCCGATCGACATTCTCTAGCTATAGCCTTCTAGATTAATGGTTTTTTTTTGTTCTAGATTCAAAAGTGCACCAATGGTGCTGCGTGCCGCGGAGCCCTGGAAGCAAAACATGTCCCGGGAAGATAGCTGTGGAACCGCCATTTTGTTTTTTTTTTACTGTAAAAAAAATTTATAATAAAGTTTAATGTATGCCCGATAACACCATTAAAAGTTTTTTTTTCAAATACCTTCAATTTCGGGAGCAAAAAATTAGTGAAAAAACCTTTTTTTTTGGGCCGTTACAGTGGCCTTACCCCTTAAGTTGAGTGACAAAAAGTGAGGAAAATTTTCTTAAAATGTATACTTTTGTTTACTCGTAATTTTGTTATACGACGAGAAAAATTAAGCTATGTGATTGCTTTTAATAAAATTTCACAAACATATATTGTTGCTGCGGCACCACTTTGTAATATAATTTTAAACAATTTGTTTTTGGACCGAAATGACCATTTTTTTACACCGGCTTCGAGGCTACCCTGTCATTTTGGTCAACCGGTTGTAAAAGATAATTGAGTCAACGTAAAAGTTCAACGGTTGAATTTGGACAGCTTCTCAACTGTTCATCTTTGAAAGTCGACCATCCTGCGTTTTCTGTGAATGGTTGACTAGACGGTTGACTGGATGGTTGGACTCGGCGGTTGATTGGATGGTTGACTCGACGGTTGATTGGACGGTTGACTCGACGCAATATATTTAATGATTAATCAAATTATACTGTCTTGATAATTAAATCGATGATTCGCGGAGAATTGAGTAATCAAACACAGGAGGGGGGGGGGGCAGAGAATATCCGCAGCAGATTGTGCGACGGAGTGAGACAATCATCCAGCGAAAACAAAATGGCCGCGGTTAAATGACCGTTGAATCAACCATTAGGATTTTTTTTACGGTCGACTTTATAGTTGTAAAGCTGTCCAAATTCAACCGTTGATATCTTCGGTTGACTTTGCAGTTGCCAAAATTGCTTGGGTATAACTCATAATATTAATTTCCAACCTCAAACACAATCTTAGGGTTGTTGGGGTCGGCTGAATACGTCAGGGACGTAGGAGAGTTAAGGACAAAACATGACCCAAGTTTAAACGTGTGTTCAAACTTCGGTCATTTTTTGTGAATGATCAATGAGAGTTATCGTGAAAAATCAATTAATGAGAGAATTTGTGAATTATTAATAATTCAAGCTCGTGTCATAAGGCAAACGTCTATTTCTTTGACACCTTACAAAACTTCTTTGAGGAAAGATATACACCTAGATAGTCGAGGTCGAGGATTTAGAAGCTATGAACATTCCGTCGACCATAGAAGACCTACACTATGGGCCTGGTATCGATGATTCCATGTAAGTTGACAAATTTCATGATTTATTCATTACCAAATTTTCAAACGCGTTTTTCTCAAATCCACGTATTTCAAAACGGCACCCAAAATTTCTCGAAAACCAATGAACCGATTGCCCAGAGGTTTTTTGTGGTTATTCTATACACCATTATCTAGTACTTGTAATAGGATTTTTTTTTCCGTTACTTAGTTTTTGTTTTATAGGCAAAATAATAACTAATTTTTGGCCCAAAAATCACTATTTATGTTCGAACGTCCGCCATTTTGTCGCAAATTGATATTTTAAAAATCGGCTATGACAAGTACTAGATTATAGTATCTAATTTAATAATCTTTTTGGTTGTTTTTTCAGATGATTTTTTGAAGAAACGCCAGTGGGTACCGTATACGCAGATTTTTTTACGATGCTCCAAGAATTATACGATATCCTTGTATATTTTTGATATTTTTAAATAAAGAAAATTAAACATATTTTTCAATGTATATACTTTTAGATAATTAAAACCACAATCCGAAATTTAAAATAGTTTTCCTCGAAAGAAATTCACAAGAATGACCTTTTTTCCGGCTCCTAGGTGTATATCTCCCCTTAAAGGTAAAACTGCAACTATCCATTTCTTGCGTTGTTCTAACTTCCAATTTGCCACAGGAAATCCATAAAATTTGCATTTGCTATTCCTTCCGGTATTTTTGCAATTTATTACACAGTAACTGTCGCGACCCCTTTTAAGGGCGGGGTAAAGTATTAAAACTTCTCTTTTTTTCATTTTTAAAATTTTTTTTAAATAAATGCATAATATATCAAGAATATTGTGTTAAAATTTCAAGTCGATCGGAGTAAAATTGACGAAGTTATGAGTATTTGAGCGTCTGTTGCTCCATGCCGTTCTCTTCTCTTCTGCGTTTTTTAAACCGTTTTTCTGAGACTTGTCATATTTGAAGTCCGTGTGCACGATAACTCAAAATCGACTGGACAAATCGCTTGGAGGATATGTGGATGAGAAGAAATGAGGGCGGGGCAGTAGTTGGGAGGGAAAAAATCTTTGCAATTAAATATGCCGATGATGTAGCGGCAATAGCAGAGACGATTGAAGGTTTAAGAAGTATATTGAAGGACCTTGAAAAATGGGCGGAAAAAAATAGAATGGAAATAAACGCTAAAAAAACCAAAATAATGGTATTCAGGAATGGGGGTAAAGGTAAAAAGAACGAAGAATGGGAGATTAAGGGGGAAAAGATTCAGATAGTTAAGGAGTTTAAATATTTAGGATATTGGTTTACTTCGAAAAATTCAAACTGGATTCATAGTAAAAGAACGGCGGGGAAAGCGCAAAAAGCGACAAATATGGTATGGGGGATATGGAAAAGAGCGGGAAGAGATATGATGGAGGAGAGACTTTATTTGCTGGAATCAATAGTAAAATCAGCAGTGATGTATGGAGTGGAGATTTGGGGATTGGGGGAAATTGAATCCTATAAAAGAATACAGAGCAGGTTTTGTAAAATGGCGCTAGGGGTACACAGAACGACCCCTAATTACATTTGGAGGAGAGAGTTGGGAGTGCCAACATTGGAATACATAATTAGAGAAAGGGCTCTGAGATATTTGAAAGAGGTTGTGAAGATGGGGGAGTCGAGATGGCCAAAAATATGTTTGCGAGAGGAGCTAAGAGCGATTGAGAATGGAACCCCCTCGAAGTGGGGAAAGGATTTGAAAAAAGTATTAATGGAAATGGGAATTGAGGATCTAGTAGGGATGATAAGAGAGGAGACAGACGAGGGCGAACTAGAAAAAAAGGTGAAAGAAGGATTAGAAAACCTAAAGAAAAAAATACTGGAGGAGGAAGAAGAAAGAATACAAAAATCATCATACAATAGTTTATACAAGTACTTGGTGGAGAACGAAGAAAGCCCATGGAAATACTGGAACGAGGAAGGACTGAAGGGTAGGGAGAAAGAATTGTGGGCAAGAATAAGATGTGGAAATGTATGGAGGGCGGGAAAGAAGGGGGAGAAAAATTGGCGGTGCAGATTTTGTGAGGAGAAATTTGAGACGGTGGAGCACCTCCTAATTTGCAAAAAAGGCTGGGAAATGATGCCAAAAGAGGCAAGAAAAGAAGCGGAGGAGTGGATACAAGGAGTTGACGAGGTTGCGATAAAGGGGGAGATCATTAATATGCTAAGCGGGAAAATAAATGTGGGAATTTGCCGCTACTTCAAAGAAATAGAGGCATTATGTGCAAAAATGAAAAAAAAGGAAAAAGATGAGAGCGACAGCAATCAGTAGTGGTTAGGATATAGGTTAGAATTTTAGACGTAAGTTGTTAGGTGTAAGTTCGTGAATGAGATTGATTGTAAGAAAAGAGACTTTGTAAAAAACTTTATAACAAGTTGTGCAAATAAAACTCTATTATATATATATACTGGACAAATCGCTTTGAAATTTTGCACAGTACTTCTTCACATAATTCACCAGGTATTGTCGAGAGCTTTTTTGTTTTTTTTTTAAATAATTACTAATTTTTCAACAACAAATTAGCCGATTTTTTTTAGCGAAAATCGGGTTTTTGGCTCCCAAGTGCTACGAAAAATCGAAAAATCGAAAAAAAAAATCCTCCCGTCATTACCTCGAGAAACATCTCCTTTAACAAATGCATTTTGATTTTTTTGTTTCAAATGATTCTGTTGCGAGTTATGGTGCACACCGCAAACCAACTTTTTTTGCGAGGCGCCTCCGGGGTTTAATTTTCACTCGCTCAATTTTGAATATTTTGCAATGCAAATTTAGGAGAATGTTGCTCAAATGTTACTTTATTATATGTAAATTTTTCAATAAAAGAACACTATTCGTTACGCCAAAAAAAAAATCTTAAAAACATGCCTTTTTTTCGCCGTATTAACTTTACCCCGCCGTTAATAAAACAATATTTGAACTCTTCTTCCAAAAATCTCGTACTACGGTCGTACAGACTAGATGGATAAATAGCCGAGTTTATTGCCATTTTTGTCCACTGCGGGCGCTTCGTTCGATTTCTTTACCCCCACGCTATACTCTGCACGGAGCCAATTACGAATTACATTGTCAAAGGGATCCTCGATGTAAGTCTCGATTTGGGCAACAACCGATGCACTTTTCGACGTGCCAGAATAAACTTGATAAAACTATCGTGATTAAGGCGAGATATACATTTAGGCAGGAAGATAATAAGCAATATTGAGCGATTTTTTAAACTGAGAAATAATTATTCTACAATTATGAAACTTTAGGTGTACTTTAATGGTATATTTAAGTATACGAAATAATTTTTTCTCATTACTTCATCATCAAAATGGCGGACCTGTGGCAGAGTGTTACCGCAAGAGGTCGGCCATTTTGTACATCGAAAAAATATATATATATATATTTTCTAACAGCTTGATATTCATACTAAATAGATATGTAATGAATGTTATGAATCACTTTTTGATACGAAAAATTGTTAAATTCGCACGTGATTTTATACCCGTTGCTGTGGCCTAAGGCCTTAAAGAAGAAAAAAAAAACAAATCGATTTTTTGCTCGTTGTAAATGTATATCCCGCCTGGCGATACTATTGGGAGGCTGTATTTCTTGTTTCCATTGAATTCGAAATTCAGATGGCCATACGCGAAGCGAAGGACTGTGGCACGTACTTGGACAAGGGTGAAACGTCGGTCTTGACCCTGTCGACGTTGGCCCTCCTCGGGGGCGAATCCAACTGACTGCTTCCGGTGAGGGAACGTTCGCCGCTCATTTGAAGCATATTCTGGTAGCTGCTGGTGTGAGAATGATGACTGGAATGCTGCTGTTGATGCTGCTGTTGGTGATGATGGTGATGATGATAATGTTGATTTTGCGGTGTCTCCCAGGCGCTCGACCAGTCCATCTGATCGATTTCAAGGCTGTGCGAGCTTATGCCAACTCCGCTGTCTTCGCACTTTATCGTGACCTTCGACCCTGAAGATCCAAGGTTACCCTGACTCGAGCTATCGTCTTGAACTATATGAGGATCCTTCTTCACCATCATCGCCGTTTCCGAGACTTTTCTTCTTCCTCGGCCTGTGCAATATCAACGTTCGTTATCGTTAAATCGTTCTTATCCGCTCAACTCGTTTTCGCTTGGTGGCACATTGAATAACGAACATAAAGCTTTTCTCACAAACGTGTAAAGATAATTACGAAAATTGCCATTTGTCATTACTATTTCGTTGGAAATGTACGAACCTCGCGAGCCCATGGTCCTGCCTTCTTCGGCCTCGTATTTCCGTCTCATCGTACTGTTCCAATGGTTCTTGATAGCGTTGTCCGTTCTCCCTGGCAGAAGCTTAGCGATCTTTGCCCACTGGTTGCCGACGCGCCTGTGAGCCTCGACGATCACGCGATCCTCGGCCTCGGTCCACGCGGTTTTCTTGATTCCTGGATTCAGATGATTGTGCCATCGTTCTCTGCACTGTTTGCCGATACGTCCCTTGAGGTGCCTCGCTATGAGGGTCCACTTTTTTGGACCATAACGTTCCACCAATTCGACGACTTTCTCGTCTTCCTGTTACGAGCGACAAAAACATCGGCGGTTCAAGTACGTTCGTCGAATATTGAGGAGCAACGAGCATCGGACAACGAAACGTGAATTTATCGAACGGCAACTTAACGAAAAAAAAAAAAAAAAAACATCATTCTGAAATGTATCGTTATCCTTGTCTCTCGAGTTTCTTTTGCTGAAATTTGCGCATCCTCGCAACCGTGGGTCCGCGTTGAAAATGATTTTCTAGGCAAATGGGGAAATGTTTTTATCGAATCAAAAGCAATGTAGCGGCGCGTTAAAAAAACATCGAAGGGAAGGTTACTTTAATAAGGGGTGAAAAATGCACGAAATTTAGGATTTTTTTTTTTATATACAATAAATACTTTTGGAAATGGGTTTGAACGTATTCTTCTATCAATAGAGAGTAAATTTCAATTTTATTTATTAAAAAACCAAAATGACGACGCCAGCTCCTGTCAAATGAAGCCATGCGTACATAGCGAAGCGTAGGAATTTTTCTTTATGTACAATAAATACTTTTGAAAATGGGTTTTAACATATTTTATTCTTCCATCAATGGAGATTAAATTCCAATTTTATTGGATTAAAAAACGGGTTAAAAATGTATTTTTTTTTATATAAATACAATAAATACTTTTTGAAATGAGTTTCAACATATTTTATAATTCTAATAGAGAGTAATTTTCAATTTTATTCATTAAAAAAACCAAAATAGGGGCTCCAGTTCCCGTCAAATGAAGTCATGAGTACGTAGCGAAGCATTAAAAAATATTTAAGGCCTTATATACGCGAAACATTTTAAATTTTTATTGTTACGTTGTATTCCATTAGTCTGAACGGTTAGGAATATTTTAAGCTTTACAGAATTAAAAAATGCTGTAAAGCCATTAAATGAGGTAACATTGCGTTTATAATAGATACCGCGCGGCGCGCCCGAACGCCAACTTCAAAGCCGTTTTTCCACGATTCACTTTTTTGAACCTCGTGAAAGTTCTTACTCTTGAAAGAAGGTTCGGATCGCTTTGAAATTTTTACAACACATTCTTAGTATCATCACCTATCGTGTGAACCACAGAAACAAAAATTTCAATGACACAACAAAATATAAAAAATGAAATACCGACAGAAAAATGAGTAAAAAAATTTTAAGTTTCACATTTTTATTATAATAGTTTTTTTTTTAAATAACACTGTTGGTCCACACTGAAGATAGAATTAATTATGCAATTATAAATATGTTCATTTTTTTCAGACACCCACATCGATGCCGAGAACTTTCACCATCAACGCGCGCCCAAATAAAAATACATTGCTTCATTATGTTACATCTCCGCCATTTGTTAATATTTCTGATTTTTTTTACATATACTGAACCACGTGCATAAATGATCTGTAATCTGTAATTTTCTGAAAAAAATGTCAATATATGCGTTATTTTTTTTTAATCGCGTCTAGAAAAGTACCTTGAAAATCGGCGAAATTGCGTATATAAGGCGTTAAGGGAAGATACTTTGATAAACGCATGAAAAATGCATAAAATACGGGAATTTTTTTTTATACACAATGAATACTTTTGGCAATGGGTTTCAATATATTTGTATTCGTCTATCAATGGCGAGTAATTCCAATTTTATTGGGTTAAAAAACGGGTCAAAAATTGCTGAACTACACGAAACTTGGGGACCTAATTTTTTTTGTTTTCCGAAAAACCCCTGGATAACAAAATGGCATGCGTTTGAGAAAAAAAACCCAATTTTTCTGCCGGCTTTTTTTGTTGCTACAGCGGACCAAAAAAAAATACGACAAAATCAATTTTTGACGAAAATCGCTTCCCCACGGCCCGGCAAATTGAATTTTCTTTCAATTGCGTAGAGATTCATGTGACTCGTTTCATTCATTGAAGCTCGTCATAAAAAATCGTACTTAACGTTTGTTTTTCACAACCCAAACAAACCCACGTGTTCTAAACTCCAAGGATGCAAATGGTGTAAAAAAAAATCGAATTGTTCATCCCCACGAACCGTAACTCGCCCTCAATGCGTAAACAAATACGCTTCGATATTGAGCGTATGTAATGACGTTGAAGTTTGCATCGTCGTTGGAATGCAACGAAAATGATTTTTTGCTTGCCACCCAAATTTTCTTTGGCAGATTCGAGCTACGAAAGTCACGCAAAGTTTATTGAGGATTCTTATTCAGTAAAATACAACAAATGTGCAAAATATGACTTTCGATAATAATGAAAATGAGAAAGTAAAAAGAATTTGCGTTGCATCGCAACGATGCAAACTTCAAGCCCATCGTATGTAACGATGCCAATCACGGTTATTGAATGAAGATTGGCAATCTGAGAGCCACTAGATTGGAAGCTGCACGAGATACGAGGGTGGGGTGAAAAGTTTCCGGCCTGACCAAGAAAAACGATGTTTAAAAATTTTTTTTTGCTTTATTTTTCAACATAATCTCCATCAACACTGATACATTTCTCATAACGGTGTTCTAATTTAGTTATACCAGTTTTAAACGTAGATTCGTCAAGCTCCTCAAAATACTGATTTACAGCTTCGATAACTTCTTCGTTGCTCTTAAATCTTTTTCCACCAAGCCATTTTTTGAGGTTAGGAAACATGTAATGGTCGCTGGGGGCTAAGTCTGGAGAGTAGGGAGGATGCGGCATCAATTCAAACTTCAATTCGTGGATTTTGGACATGGCAACAATCGACGAATGCGCTGGTGCGTTATCGTGATGAAACAAAACTTTTTTCTTCGACAAATGAGGTCGTTTAATTTGCACCTCGTGCTTCAAACGTTGCAATAACTCTGCGTAGTATTGACCAGTGATAGTCTTACCCTTTTCAAGGTAATCAATGTATGTAATTCCTCTCGCATCCCAAAAAACGGTAGCCATAAACTTGTTTGTCGATAAAATTGTTTTTGCCTTCTTTGGGGTTGGTTCCCCTTTTCCAACCCACTGTTTTGACTGTTCTTTATTTTCAGGAGTGTAGTGGTGGACCCGTGTCTCATCAACAGTTATGAATCGATGCAAAAATTCGTTTGGATTACGCCTATACAGCGCCAAATTGTCGGTAGAAATGGTTTTTCGAAGCAGTTTTTGGTCGAGCGTTAGCAAACGCGGCACCCACCTTGCACACAGCTTTTCCATGTTCAAATGGTTGTGCAAAATATTTCGCACACGTTCAGCTGACATCCTACAGGTCTCAGCTATCTCACGCACTTTCAACCTGCGGTCTTCCAACACTATTTTATGGATTTTTTCAATCACCTCTGAAGTTGTGACTTCAACGGGCCGTCCTGAGCGAGGCTCGTCAGAGGTGCTCACACGACCCATTTTAAATTCAGAAACCCACTGCTTAATAGCTGAATATGATGGGGAGGAGTCTCCTAGTGCTGAATCCATCTCTTCTTTTATTTGTTTTGGTGTAAAACCTTTTAAATGGAAGTATTTGATGACAGCACGTTTTTCCAATTTTTCCCTTTTTACGAAAACAACGGAAGCGTCTCGCGCAATGTGCTCTCAAACGCAAACTAACGTAGCGATTGGGCTGAAACTGTACATACAAGCTCGGTAGGAATGGTACTGTAGGACGCTGTTTGTCGATGAACACACGTACGTTTATTTACCCGCATCTTGGCTCAAGCATGAAAAGTTACCGTCCGCGACGTTTAACGATCGGGTTATAGGTATTAACGCGGAGAAAAAAGAAAAGGGAAGAAATACCTCGCAGACCCAGCCGACAAATGTCAAGCCGGAGCCGAGTGAACAAAAAGATGTCCCTGTTCAAGCAGCATCAAATTAAAGAAGTAAATTAAAGATAAGTAACGACGAGCGAGTACAACTTCCTGGAGGGCAATGTCCAGTCGATCGGGACTTGCACGTTTCGCTAATGAATTCCCGCATGATCCAGGTAAGATTCTCTCTCTCTCTCTCTCTCTCTCTCTCTCTCTCTCTCTCTCTCTCTCTCTCTCTCTCTCTCTCTCGTGTCGTGGATCTGTCGCTGGAACTCTCGAGCGTGAGAAAAACACAAAGATATAGTGTGCTTTCGCGGGCACACTGCTTCGTCTCCCGTGGGCTGCTTAAGAACGAGGCGGCAAGACCACCACGACGAGCTTCGGCGGGCCAAAGATGAGAAAGAAGGAAGGAAGCTTGAGAGGAAAAGAGTCGACGGGGTATGGGATAAATTTCGTGGAACCTTCTTCTCCTTGCCGGCCTAAAATTTCTCCCGAAGGAAAGGAGCTTATCCGAGCAATGCAGCTCGAAATCGACCCTCGCTACATTCTCGATCTCCACTGTCGCTTTTTGTGCACTATATCGTCCAACTTTCCACGATTTTGCTAAAAATCGTCCGCGCTGTAACGATCGAAGACTTTTTTCAATCATCTACGCTTACGAAGCAACTGTACTCCGAATTTCGAATCGGGGACTTTAATGTCGCGGGAGTTTCATCCTTTTGCATCGCTGGGTACCCGACAGTGGGTCAATTATCACGGGGTCAAGAAAACTCCGAAGGTCACGGCATTTTGGTCGACTTTTCTCGCTGCTTCAGTGACAACTCCGACAGCCATACCGTGTTCCAAGGAGTGCGTGAAAAGTGAAACGGCCCGGTTGTTGCTACGGGAGATAAGTACTAGGTGCGCAACTAAGTTCCCGGGTTTCACACATGGATGGCGCTAGCGACACATGTGGTCGGCATACAGGTCTGAAATTGGGTGTCTTTATAGCTTGGACATCTGTCAAGAATACCCAGTCGTAATATAAACAAATATCGCAACACAACGACCTTATTTCGAACCTCGAAAATGTCAAAGTTTGTGCCAAATAAACAGCATTTGCGGGAAGCATTGCTTTTTTGCTTCGACCTAAAAAAAAACAGCAGCTGAAGCACGTCGGTTACTTGAGGAGGCCTACGGCGAGCATATACCATCAAAAACAACGTGTGAAGATTGGTTCAAGCGGTTCAGAAGTGGCGATTTTGAGACTGGGGACAAGGAGCGCTCGGGAAGACCGCAAACATTTGCGGACGCCGATCTGCAAGCGTTATTGGATGAAGATGACAATCAAACAGAAGATCAACGTGCCGAGGCATTAAACGTGACTCGGCAATGTATTAGGTGTACAAATAAGTTTTAGGACAGTTTTCAAAAAATTCAAGATTTATTAAAAAAAGAAGTAAAACACAGTTATTCATCGAAGTAATCTCCATCGCACTGAATGACCTTCAGCCATCTCTCAGGTAACTCGCGGATGCCTTTCGCAAAGAAACTTTCGTCTTGCGAGGTGAGAAATTTAGCGACCCATGTTTCCACTTCTTCAAATGTTTTGAATCGCACGTCAGACAAATCGTTCTGCATTTTCCGGAATAAATGATAATCGGATGGGGCTAAGTCTGGTGAATACGCCGGGTGTGGTACAGCTTCCCATCCAAGCGCTAGTAACGTATCCTTGACCGGTTTACCCACATGAGGCCGCGCGTTGTCATGGAGCAGTTTTACTGGACGTTTTCCTTTACCAGAAAATTGACGTTTCTTCTCAATTTCTTGATTCACTTGCATCAATTGATGACAATAGCGATCGGTAGTAACTGTTTGACCAGGTTTGAGAAGTTCATAATACAGTACGCTTTTCATATCCCACCATATGCACAGCATGACTTTGTTACAATGAACATTGCGCTTTGGCGTGGATGTTGTCGGCTCGCCGGGGTCAACGCAATGATATTTGCGTTTCAGATTATCAAAATAAATCCACTTTTCATCGCCGGTCACAATTTTCCACAAGAAAGACTTTCTATGTTGCTTGTTGTAAAGACTCACACAAATGTTAAGACGGCTGTTTTTATTTTCTTGAGTCAGAAAGTGTGGTACCCACTTTGTTCCTTTTCGAATCTTACCCATTGCTTTTAAACGATAAGAAACAGTTTGTTGAGTTACTCCAAGCTGTTCCGAAAGTTGTTTCTCCGTCTGACAAGAGTTTTCATCCAGCAACGTTTGCAGTTCCTGATCGTCCACCTTTACAGGAGGCCCCGTGCGTTCACGGTCACTAACGTCGAAATCACCTTCTTTGAATCGCTTATACCAATACTCACATGTACTTTTAGATACAATGTTGTCTCCAAGAACAGAACATATCGATTCACACGCTTTCCTAACACTTTTTCCTTGATGGAATTCATAGCGAATGCAGTGTCTAATACATAGCTTATCGGTCTGCATGTTTAATTTACAGAATTTATAGGTTATGTTTATGACTCCTTTACGTTTCGATACTACATATCAAGCGCCATCTATGATAAGTGAGCGGGACCTTTGAATTAATTTAGAATAGCTGTTATGATACAAAATCGAAGTGTCCAAAAACTTATTTGTACACCTAATATTTCGAAACGTCTGCACGCCATGGGAAAAATTCATAAGGAAGGAAAGTGAGTGCCGCGTGAGTTGACTGAGAGACAAATGGAAAATCGACGAGCCACTTCCGAAATGTTGCTTTTGCGGCAAAACAGAAAGAGTTTCCTGCATCGAATTGTTACCGGCGATGAAAAATGGATATATTTCGAGAATCCCAAACGCAGAAAATCGTGGCTTTCACTTGGCGAAGCGTCAACATCGACGGCACGGCCAAATCGCTTCGGAAAAAAGACAATACTCTGCGTTTGGTGGGACCAGAAAGGAATCGTGTACTATGAGCTGCTGAAACCGGGCGAAACTGTCAACGGGCATCGCTACCGACAACAACTGATCAATTTGAACAACGCGTTGCTCGAAAAACGGCCAGAATGGGACACGAGACACTAACGTGTGATATTGCAGCACGACAACGCTCCATGCCATCGCAGTTCCGTCGTCCAGGACACCATAAAAACACTGAAATGGGATCTGCTAGCGCACCCGCCGTATTCGCCAGACCTGGCCCCTTCAGACTATCACTTGTTCCGCTCGATGGCGCATGGCTTGGGTGGGCTACACTTGGCCAATTACGATGCAGTACAAAATTGGTTGGGAGAATGGCTTCAGCCCAAAGACGCGTCTTTTTCTCGTCGCGGTATTTATGTATTGCCAGAGAGATGACAAAAATGTGGAAATAGCGAGGGACAATACTTCCAATGGACCATTTATTGTATTTGTCTTGAAAATTTCGATTTTTTATTGTTCAAAAAACCTGGAAACTTAGTTGCGCGCCTAGTACAAAAGTTAAATAAATCGAGGAAATCGAAGATTAGCTGCAGTTAAGTGGTCTCGGTGGGCACTAAATTCTATAAGCATATGGCAGCCTTTAAGGGGAGATACCTGAGTAAACGGCGAGAAAAACAGGTAAGCTTCGGGAATTTTTATCTCAAAAATTAACGTTTCGATTGGATCCGGATTTTTTTTTCTTGGAAAATTTGTACATTGAGGTATGTTTAGGAATTTTTTAAAAATAAATTCGTTGACTGGAAGCGATTCAAACGCGATTATCTCGAAACATAATTTTCAAAGTCGGTGCCAGATGTATCTCGAAAACGGCTTGTCCGATTTTGTCCAAATTTGGCTACAATATTGTTCGATAGTTTTTCTATCCACGTAGGATTTTTATTGAAATTTTCATTTTCGACGGAATTACGACCGTTTTAATTTAACATTCGTTTTTCGTTCGCAATTTCCGACGATTTTTGATTGCATACGCATTGCACGAAAAAGCAATGGTTCAATCAAATGGAAAAAACCCTACGTGGCGAACGAGAAAAACTATCGAAGAATATTGTATCCAAATTTGGACAAAATCGGACAAGCCGTTTTCGAGATACATGTCGCACCGACTTTGAAAACTATTTTTCGAGATAATCGCGTTTTAAGGCAGGATTCTACTTTGAACTTTGAAAAAAAAAAAATTTTTTTTTTTTACATTTTTCGAAAGTAAATATGTTCAAGAATGTTTGGTCAAAATTTTATAAAGTTCCATGCAGTCTAACTATCCTTTTTCGCCTTTCGAACGCACCTACCTGAGCGCGCTATTGTGACCCGCCAGGCGCGCGGCCCGGACTCACCAAAACTTTAAACGCGTTTTTCTCGAAACGACATTTTCAAGTACCGTGGTCGTGATAACTCAAAAAGTACTGAACCGATTCTTACCAAATTTGGAACACATATTCTATATGTGTGTACCAACCGACCTAACTACAATCAACTTAAAATTTTGATTAGAACTATTTTTTTATTGCAAAAAAAAGACCCAAAAAAACGCATTTTTTTTCGTATTTTAGCCGCCATTTTGTTAATTTTGCACGTATATAAAATATTCTAGTTAGGTCGGTTCCTGAAGACATACTGAATATGAAACTATTTGATTTTTTTGTTTCAGACCATCCGTCGGGAAGATTTCACGACCACGGCAACGGTACCTGCTTTTCGAGGCGTTGGCTTTAAACATATTTTACGTGTACAAAAAATGAATAAAATACATTTAAAATTTTTTTTTTATGTACTTAAAGAGTGTATTTATTGAACAGTTTAAACCCCATATCGATATCTTTAATAGTATTCTCAGAAAAAATTCACGAAAATAGCGTTTTTTTCATGGTTTCAAAGTAGAATCCTGCCTTAATCGCTTCCAGTCGACGAATTTATTTTTAAAAATTCCTAAACATACCTCAATGTACATATTTTCCAATGAAAAAAAAAAACCCCCGTATCCAATCGAAACGTTAGTTTTTGAGATAATAATTCCCGAAGTTTGCCTGTTTTTTGCGCCGTTTACTCAGGTACCTCCCCCTTAAGGACTTTCGCAACAATAAAACACCCTTTTTTCAAACGTGTCTCAATTTGATCCTTTGGTGGTGATAAACTACTGGAATTTTTATTTCTATTTTACGAAATCGACAAGTGCCATTAAAATGTATTTAAATGTTGCATTTCGAATTTCCGCGCGAAAACGCTAGCATGCTGCTTCGGTTCGCGACGTCACTTGCATAGTGAACATTGACGCTGCGCCAATTGTGAGTACGTAATTTTTTTTTTTTTTTTTTGTTAAACGTGAGTGACAAACCCTATCATTGGTGTACTGTTCCCAAATGTAAGAACACCAGTGTAAAGACTCCGGAAAAGTTGCGGATCAAAATGCCAATTGATATGAATGAGAGGAAGACTTGATTAAAACTTGCCAGACGAGATCCAAAGTCATTTGTAAACTCCGAAATGAAAACTCATTTGTTCTTTTTTGAAGTACAGATAACTATTTGAAAATTTGCAATTAACTATGACAAACGAGAATATCCAGAGAATAAATATAAAATACTTTTTTATATTTTTATAGGTAACGTTATCTTTCCAATAACGTTACAGTGAGAAACTTCCCAAAATTTCAACCACATCGATCAATAACTTTTTGAGCTATAACGTCAGCAGTTTTTCAAAAGACGCCTAAAGCAATATCCCATAACGCCGCCATTTTGTTTCGTTTAAAAAAGAAGAAAACAAAAATGCAACACTTGAAAATTGTAATGAGATGTGAAAATTTTCGAAAGACGCGATTATTTTACCTTTGAAAAAATTCATGAATAATTACCCTTATTCAGGCGTCTACCCGTGCAGAAATTTTGACCGGGATACCCTATGTCCGATCAAATCCCGATCAGGATTTGTCATGGATTCCCCAAAACCGGTATCCCGGTTAGAATCCAACTTGCATCAGTATCGGCATATGTACGACGACGATGGCATGATTTTGAAAATTTTGGCGTCACGTGTATTTTCTGTATTACTATGGAATTCCTATCTATAGATAAGAATTTCTGTTTATAGATTCCTATCTATAAAATTCCTATCTATAGATAGGAATTACATAGTAATACCGAAAATACACGTGATGTCAAAATTTTCAAAATTATGCAATCGTCGTCGTACATATTCCGATACTGATGCAAGTTGGATTCTAACCGGGATACCGGTTTTGGGGAATAAGTCTCTGTTTATACCCACCGACATGTCGGTGGGTATAAACATGTATTTAAGACAAATTAAAATCAAATTCACAATGATTAGATTAAAATTTACACCAACCGTGAGTTCTTACGTATTTCGAGAGAAAACATTTCGTCGAGGCAAAGAAATTTTTGCAAAAAAAGTTGTGAGTTTCAAATATTACATTATAAATATGAAAAAAAGCACAAAATGAGTTGTGAATTTCCTCAAGTTGAAGAAAATAAAAATTGAAATCACGACAGTTATATTAAAATTTACACCACAAGTGTAAACGTATTTTGAGAGAAAACATTGTGTTGAGGCAAAGAAATGTTCGGACAAAAAGTTATGGGCAAAAATTTCTTTGCCTCGAGGTAATGTTTTCTCTCAAAATACGTACGAACTCACTTTTGGCGCAAATTTTAATCTAATCATTTTGAATTTGATTTTAATTTGTCTTAAATACGAAAAAATTCACAACTAATTTTGTGAATTTTTTTGTATTTATAATTTCTTGTCAATACATTTGCATTCACAGATTTTGTTGTGAATTTTTTTTAATTCACATCAAAATCTCGCGATGAGCGCGATCTGCCATTTAAATCTTTGGACAAATTTTTTTTATTGATAGTTTAATGCACCAAAACTTTATAAATGTTATTTATTTTTATAATAAATTTAACATGTCATAATTCCATTTTTGACATTTTATTTCAGCCTGTATTCACCCGTGATCCTTCCCGGATTCCTCAATAATTCCATGGGGAATCTATTTAGAGTCATTAAAGGATCCGGTTCTGGATCCCTAATGGAATCCAGTTTACGGATCTTACATTTAGTCTTCGAATCTGATCCGATATCGGACTAGATCCCAACTGGGAGCCCGGGATACAAGTCAGAATCCAGCTGTATCCCTGCCAAAATTTCTGCACGGGTAAAGGGATTTCCTCCCTTGAGTAAAACGTTCGCCAAAACAAAACACACCAGTTTAAAAAACACTAAGCGCTATTAGACACACGTGCCAAAGTACTTTGGCACATGAGACGAGTGTTTTTATTTCCTCTTATACAAAGCTAGCCGTACGAGAGGGAAAGAGGATAGGTGAAAAAAAAAGTTGTGAGATAGACGAGGTGAAAAGATCGGTCGCGTATTTTCTTTCTCTCTCACTCTTTCAATTTCTGCGGTTAGAAGCAGGGGCCTTGCGGTTCAGCCCCTCGATGGGGCTCTGCTTGCCCTTGGCTGTTGCTGAGTGCATTGGCACTGCACAAACGTGAGTGCAGCATCCATGCTCCGTTTCTCTCAGTCTGTCCACCGCCCTCCCTCCCTCTCACTCCCCCCCCTCTCTCTCTCTCTCTCCTTCTCTCTTCGTTCCACTTGTTACAGAGATCCAGGCGCGGCACGGACCTTTCTTATTGCATACTCGGCAAGCGAACTCTGCTCATTCCTTGGCTTCGGTCCTCCATGTCTGCACCACGCATGCGTCGCATTCTAACGAAATTCAACACACTCGCGCCTCTGTAACATTATTACGGGGCAATTTTTAAAGCCCTGGAAATGACATGGTTTTAAAGAGCTCCTGCAGTACCACCCTGCACTTTTTTTCAACGCTGCTCATTAACGGATGTAAAATTCGAAGAATTTCTGTAATTGCCAGGAAGAGCTCTCGTTCTTGTTCTTAATATTTTTCGACTCGCCGTACAATCAGCCTGGCGTGTTGACAAACTGTCGTGATACGTGCATTCTGGTTTGTCAACCTACACTCGTGTCAACAATAGGCCAACAATAGACCAGGGCGAAAAAAAAAACTTTGTTACGAGGAATTTAAGGGGAGGGGAGCCTTTAGGCGAGGGAAAAATTTGCTGTTTTTCATTTTTTTTTTCTAAAGGAGAGTTTTCTTCGCTATTTTTGAAAGCCAATGTATGTTTTATTGCTACTTTTGGCTGTTACGTCATATTTTTATTTTTATATTTTTTTATAGTCTTCAAAAATTTGTATAGTCTTTCGAATTTTTACAGTATTTTACTATAAAATACTATAAAAATAAGAAAGAAAAATATTTATATATTTACTAGAATTATTACTAGAAAAGAAAATATTTAAATATTTATATATTTAAATATTTCGAAAAATATTTATATATTTAAATATTCGGATTTTTTAAAATATATTTACTACAAATAAGAAAGAAAAAATCCTTAGGAATTTACTATAAAATACTATAAAACGTTTTAAAATTTTTTTAGTATTTTTATTTTAATTTTTTTATAGTCTTTAAAAATGGCGTAGGTATGGCACGGTCTTCTAAACTGCATTTTCAAAACTGGCGTGTCGTATAGCTGAAAAACTAATCGACCGATTCTGATGAAATTTGATATCAATCTTTTTACCCTTATTGTTTAAAACATGACCCTAAATGTTTTGGAAAATTTAAAAAAAAAGGATTTTTATTGCAAAATGTAACCATTTTTTTCCGGAAAATTCAATATTTTGGTTCCAAAACGTACGATTTCGTCAATTTCCAACGTTTCTCACTTTTTCGCGGTTCATATTCTGCGTATGAGTGTTAAGAAGGCACCCCTCTCTTAGTAAGGCATAGTGTGAACTTTCAAGAATATTTACCAAGAATATTTACCAAGCGGACCCTGAAATTCAAAAAATTGACGAAGTTACACCTATTTAAGTGGAACAGTGTGCGTCGGGTTTACCGCGTTCCGTCGAGTTTGAACGCGATTGTCTCGAAACTACATATCTCGATACGGCGGGATTGACGTCTTGAGTAACTTTCACACTATTGACTTGAATTTGCACAGTCAGCGTTCAAACAGCAGTCATTTTCGGTTCACGATCGCATTTTTTAATTGGACGAACCATTCGTTAATAACAGTGACTTCGGCATGCTGTTTTTCCGAGAGAAAAATGAGGTTTTCTCTGGAGAAGCTGTCGTTTTTCGTATTTTTCGAAATTTCGAAAAGTCGATCGTAAACCATATTTTGATGATCTGTTACAGAGGATTTGGATTACAGAGCCAGTTGGATATATTTGAAGGAATAATATCCTTCATTATATTTGTTCAAATATATTGAAGGATATGTTCAAATATATTGAAGGATAATAATAATATCCTTCAATATATTCCTTCAAATAATATATTTGAAGGAATAATATCCTATTAGGGATATTCCTAATAGGAATGGAATAATATCCAGGATTTGAGTTACAGAGCCAGTTGGATATATTTGAAGGAATTTTTTTGTTTGTTTTCGTTTCAGATTACATTTGAGTCTGGTAGAGATCCCGCCGTTTCGAGCCTCGCCGCTGAAGGACTGCAACGCCAACTGCAGCACCACGAACACTTTGAAAGATTTTGCTTTCGAAAAAAATACATTGTAACCACAAACATGTGTACAACATGCTGGAAAAAAAATTAATTTGTTCCGACCAATGTGTTTCGCGAAAAAAAAAATCATCATTCTGACCCTTCAAATTGGGCTTCCAGAGAGGGATACCCCGTTAAGGGGTTACCTCCACTTGCGATTTTGGAAAAATCGATTTTTTTTTATTGCATTTTTTTGAAGTATAAGTATCTGAGAATATGTCCTGGAAAATTTCAAAGTCGATCCGAACAAAATTCACTGAGATATGAGCGTTGAAAGAGAAGAATCCGTTGTGCAAACGACCGGCTAATTGAAACTTTAAACGCGTTTTTCTCAAAATGGCATTTCTGAAGTCGGTGACCATGATTACTCGAACACTAATGAACCGATCTTCTTGAAATTTTGCAGGCTTATTTAATACATAAAAATGTAGTCTTTAATCGTTCGATTTTTTTTTTTTTTTCGAAAAAAATGGCCGTTTTATAGCCAAAAAACGGCCGTTTTTTTTCGTTAAAATCGAACCATTGACTTTGACTGTCCGCCATTTTGTGAAAAATGAATATTTTTTAAAATCCTTCGATTAAAGACCAGTTTATACTTATATTTGACTAAATCCATCCGCATTTTTTTTTTCAGATGATCCACTTCGCCGCAATGTTGGTCACCGCAAACCGTGTATATAAAAACATTATTTCATTGACGGCCACTTTGCCACTAAACAATGTAATATTTCTCGATAAAAAAATTACCGAAAGTTCTTCAAGATGTGTTCTTTAAGGTGGTATATTGATCGATTGAAAAAGTTTTGTAGTTTTCTTTAAAAAAAAATCATGAAAAAGGCCCTTTTTTGCGCTACAAGTGGGGGGTAAGGACTTAATGAAGGAGAAAAACTTCACTGGTCTTTTTTTCAGATTAATCCCGCCGACGCTACGTGTCGCGCCGTCTAACATCCGCTGCAACCCGTTTGGAAGACCGCGCCATACCGCCGACGATGTTGAAGATTAATAAGTAAAAAAATGCCACGTAACAGCCAAAAGTAACGACAAAACATACCGTGAGTCTCAAAACTGGCGAAGAAATCTTTCTTCTACAGAAAATCACGAATATCAGCAATTTTTTTTCGCCTAAAGGCATCTCCCCCCCCCCCCTAACGGGAAAATATATAGTTACATTTCAATTCGACCGTTCTATGCGGCTAACACAAAGTTTTTCTTCCGACCAAACAAAGTGCATTATCGCGTCACAGCGTAGACGGGCTATGACGTTTGAAGTTTTTTTAATTTCGCTTTGAAACTTTAGGAAAATATTCTATATATATATATATATATATTCTATCATTTAAAGAAAGAAAAAAAATCGATTTTTTGATCGTTGTAAATGTATATCCGGCCTTGAGTAGCCAGATCAAAAGTCACGGATAAGGGTGATTTGAAAAAAAAAAAACCATATTCCATTTAGTAGTAAATAAACGCAACAGTTTGCAAGTCGGGGAGTGTTCGTTGCTCCTGACACGAGCTCATTCTCGACCCGTGTGCAATCGTTCCACCATCGGCCTCAACGGAGAAGAAGAGGATGCCGAGAGGTCCTTTTTCCCACGCGGCATTCCACGGGGCATTGGCGCCCCCGTTACCTGCGACTCCGACTCGGATTCGCGGTTGTATGTGCGAGACAGAAAAAGAGAGAGAGAAGAGAGAGAGAGAGAGAGAGAGAGAGAGAGAGAGAGAGAGAGAGAGAGAAGAGACCCCTCGTGGTCGGTCGGCATTTCGAGAAACGAAAACAAAGGCCCTTCGAATATGGGACGCGAATGGTAAGTCATATATATATACACACACACACACACACACACACACACACACACACACACACACGGAGAGACTATTATAATGCAGTTGTCAAAAATGTGTATTTAAAAAAATGTGTAGGTCAGAAACCATTTGGAAAAACGGCAAAAAAAGTTACATCCTTCCTTCCTCCGTAACTTCCGAATGGAAAAGTAGCAAAGTACTTCTCCAAAATTTGTCCTTGATTCTTGATCTTCCCAAGAAAAGTCAATTAATATTGTGTACGTGAGCTGAAGCTTTGCGAAAAGTTTCTTGAAAAACAATTGCCGAAATGACAATTTCTCAAATGCAATATATATATATATATATATATATATATATATATATATATATATTAGACTGATTAAAAAAAAAAAAAAAATTCTGTATTCTCGTGCTATTGTTGGGCACTGATGAAACAAAATTTCTCTAAAAAGATGGGCGCGGTCACTCAATTTTTAGAGGTGGCTATCTAGACTTTTTTGTATTTGAATTTTTTTTAACGAACGTATTGCATTTAAACATAGTCATGGCTTCGGATTACGGATAAAAATCGGAAAAGTTTTGAGTTTGTTCTTTTACAAACATAACAGAGAAAAACTGACCATACGTCGAAGTGCACACGAAACGATGAAAGAAATTTTCGAACAATGGAAATGTGCTGAAATTCCAACGCGTCGATTGAATAACGCAATCTTGAAATCAATAAAACTCCATCTAGTCTGGAAACAACTTTTTAAAAATCGAGTTAAAAAGAATTTGCCGTCACAAATATCGAAGGAGCGTAAATTTAAGAGAGATTTGGACAAACTGTTCAAGGTTGCACATTTTCTTTCTGCCCAAAATGTTAACGAACTTGAGAATGGCTGGGAAGAAATGTAAATGAGTTCGAAGATAATATAAGCGTAGCACTTTGAAAATGTAAATATACGATTTATGAATAAAAGCTTATAATTTAATTTTTCGTAAAAAGTGCGAAATGTTAATGCGGATAAATAAATCTACATGAATAACGAGAGTAGTATAGACGCCATTATTGATCTACCTGGATTTGAATTGTGAATATTGCACCCTTTTCAAATTGTTAGAGTTTATTTTTGTTACGAAAAAGCTGCTGGATGTGATTTTTATCCGTAATCCGAAGCCATGACTATGCTTAAATGCAATACGTTCGTTAAAAAAATTCAAATACAAAAAAGTCGAGATAGCCACCTCTAAAAATTGAGTGACCGCGCCCATCTTTTTAGAGAAATTTTGTTTTGTCAGTGCCCAACAATAGCACGAGAATCCAGAAGGAAATTTTTTTTTTGAATCAGTCTAATATATATATATATATATATATATATATATATATATATTTGGGGAGACTATTATAATGCAGTTGTCAAAAATGTGTGGGTCAGAAACCATTTGGAAAAACGGAAAAAAAAAGTTACATCCTTCCTTCCTCCGTAACTTCCAAATGGAAAAGTAGCAAGGTACTTATGAAAAATGCGTTCTTGATCCTCGATCCTCCCAAGGAAAGTCAATTAATATCGTGTCCGTGAAGTGAAGCTTTGCGTAAAGTTTCTTGAAAAACAATTGCCCAAATGACAATTTCCCAAATACAATTTCTCGACGACAATTGCCCGAATGAACAATTTCTCAAATACAATTTCCCGAAAGAACAACGCCCCGAAAACAATTTCCAAAATGAACAATTTCTCAACTACAATTTCTCAATAACAATAGCCCGAATAAACAAGTTCTAAAATACAAAGTCCCGAAAACAATTCACCGAATACCATTTCTCGATAACAACTGCCCGAATAAACAATTTCTCAAATAGAATTTCCCGAAAGAACGGCTCCCCGAAAGCAATTTGTCGAATGAACAATTTCTCGAGTGCAATTTCCCAAATGGATGATTTTTCGAATGAACGAGCCAAATAAATTCGGGAAATTGTTCATTCGGCAAATTGTGCACGAGAATTTGTCCGTTCGATAATAAACGGTGTTCGGGAAATTGTTCATTCGGGAAATTGCATGGCAGAAATTGTCATTTGGACAATAATTTTCGAAGAATTTTCCGCAAATGAAGGTGAAAGGATGTAAACAAGGCCAAGTGTTGACATATACGAAGCTCTCACCTCTTTGGTCCATGGTCCTTTGACCAATTCCGGATTTACGACCTTGGCCCATCGTTGCTGACACTGAACGTCGCTTCGATCGGGAAAGTGAGCCGCAACCGCGTCCCATTTGAGTCCGGTGCCCAATTTTTCGGCGTTACTCACAAGCTGCTTGAGTAGAGCATCCTACGTGGAAAAAAAAACAAATTACATTCAATAAAAAAAAAAAAAAAACCTCTTGACATTCATAAGAATGATTTTCACAGCGATGAGAATAGAGCAGTTTAAAAAAATACTATCTTTTAAAAGTTAAAAAAAATACTATCGTTTGAAAGTTTTTCAAAAATACAGTTTTAAAACATTCCTATTAAGGGGTAAGGCCACTGTAAACTTTTTGAAAAATCGATTTTTTTTTATTGGCTTAAAAAATAGTTTAAACCCTCTAGAATAAGAAAAAAAAGGTCCTGTGCGAAAAAAAATTTGTTGTCCTTAGGAAATGAAGGTCGCCGCCAAGCGTGTCAAAACCCAAACAAACTTTAAACGCGTTTTTCTCGAAACATGGTTTTTCAAAATGGCACGCAGCATAACTCGAACAATTTTCATTTTTTTTACTTGAAATTTTAACCAGATGTGAACATTTACATTATCTTGAGAATGTCGATCGGAATTTTCAAGAACTTTATTTATTGATTTTTTATTAACAAAAAACTGGCCGTTTTTTTCGTCAAAAATCAATTTTTTTTTTTCAAACGCACGCCAAATCCACAAAAATTGATACTTTTTAAAATCCGATCGACATTCTCTAGCTATAGCCCTCTAGATTAATGGTTTTTTTTTTGTTCTAGATTCAAAAGTGCACCAGTGGTGCTGCGTGCCGCGGAGCCCTAGAAGCAAAACATGTCCCGGGAAGATAGCTGTGGAACCGCCATTTGTTTTTTTTTTACTGTAAAAAAATTTTATAATAAAGTTTAATGTATGCCCGATAACACCATTAAAAGTTTTTTTTCAAATACCTTCAATTTCGGGAGCAAAAAATTAGTGAAAAAACCTTTTTTTTTGGGCCGTTACAGTGGCCTTACCCCTTAAGTTCAAGGAAAATTCGGTAATTGTGCGTAAAGTATAAAAATGACGAGCTGACCAGATAACTCATTATCATTCAGGTCTGCACAAGCTTAACATTGCACAAATACGATTTTTTTTTATTGTATAGTTTCGTAGCCTTAATTTTAAAGGGTGTGGACTTTAATTTGTAACAATATTTTTGTAAAGATTCCAACATTTAACGGAGGTATGACGATTTTCGTGAAGGCTCGGATCGTCCACTGCGCTACGGCGAGCCGATCCACTGCGATTTACTCGTTTTTCTTTTGCGTTTTTCGCGAAACGATGTTTTATGAAAATCTAATCGTCGAATTCACTCAAAATTCACACAGAGCATAGTGTATAACATTTTTCGTCGTACGATCGAATGATTTTTTTATACGTTCATCCATTTGTTAATGACGAATTATTAAAGTTGTTTTCTTCTCGAGAATTGACTTTTTCTATGACGTTGAAGATCGCATTGTTTGAACGCAACGATTTTCCTATCATCTACCATTCCTTCATGTTTATTCTCACCTAAAGCCTTCTTTTTGTGCGAATTGCAATCGTAAATCTCTAATAACAATAAGTAAAAAAAAAAAGTTAGAGAGATTTTTAAAGCAAAAAAATCTAATATTTAAAAAAAATGTATATTCGTTGAGTTCCAACGATGCAAACTTCAACATTATTCTTTGCTGCAGCTTGCGATTCTCGGGACATTTAAATCTTTAAAGAAGCATCCGGTCATACAAACGTTTTATCATTATACTGAAATACATTTTTTAATTTTTTAATTCCAGAGTACCCTAATTGCCAAAGCCACGTACACCAATTGGCCAGGCAGCATCAGCGGCACTTCGCTTAAGGGGTCTTCTCACTTTAGACGCTAAAAAAGGCTATTTTCATGATTTTTTGATAGGTTTATTGATATATATATATTGATATAAAAGTTGTTGCACTTAATAAATACACTCTCGAAATAATAAAAAAAAAAAAAAATGTATGTATTTATGTAACCCAAACAAACTTTAAACGCGTTTTTCTCGAAACAACGTTTTTCGACGGCTTGATGATAAAACCTTCGAAACTACTGAACCGATCCTTTAACGGCGGGGTAAAGTTAATTCGGCGAAAAAAGGCATGTTTTGCGAAAATGTTGAAAATTGATGAAATGGTACGCTTTGGAACAAAAAGATTGAATTTTTCGAAACAATGGCTACATTCACCAATGAACAATACCTTTTTTTTTTCTTAATTTTCAAAAACATTTTAGTTTTTTAGCTGTATCTCACGCCAGTTTTGAAAATGCAATTTAGAAGACCATGCCATACCTCCGCCATTTTGAAAGATTAATAAAGTAAATAAAAATACACATTAATAAAATAATTATAGATATTAAAAATACACATTAATAAAATGAAAAAATACACAGGGATGTAGTAATAAAACATATCCTAAGTCTAAAAAATCGTGAAGAAATCTTTTTCGTTTAAAAAAAATCCACGAAAATCAGCAAGTTCTTTCCTCGCCTAAAGCTATCTTCCCCCTTAACGGCGCGGTAAAGTTAATTCGGCGAAAAAAAGGCATGTTTTTAAGATTTTTTTTTTTGGCGTAACGAATAGTGTTCGTTTGTTGAACAATTTACATATAACAAAGTAACATTTGAACAACATTCTTCTAAATTTGCATTGCAAAATATTCAAAATTGAGCGAGTGAAAATTAAATCCCGGAGGCGCCTCGAAAAAAAGTTGGTTTGCGGTGTGCACCATAACTCGCAACAGAATCATTTGAAACAAAAAAATCAAAATGCATTTGTTAAAGGAGATGTTTCTCGAGGTAATTTTTAAAGTAAAAAACATATGTTTTTTACAATAAAAATTGGTTATTAACTGACTCAATTACCTCTTTACTAAAAATAATAATTTTATTTCAGACCAGAAACAAAAAATAACAAATTTTAGTAACAAAATTCCTAATGTTGAGTTGTTCAAAATGAGCTCAATTTGAAAAAAATA
Organism: Ophion obscuratus; assembly: GCA_964007375.1. Classification (NCBI taxonomy): domain Eukaryota; kingdom Metazoa; phylum Arthropoda; class Insecta; order Hymenoptera; family Ichneumonidae; genus Ophion; species Ophion obscuratus. The sequence continues at coordinate 11,497,225 of OZ023313.1, forward strand.
AGAAATAAAATTAGTAATGGCAAGAAAAGTGGCAAGTGTTGCACCATTTTGAAATCTTGATTAAATGCGCCATCTTTTTAAATAACTATTATTTTTAGTAAAGAGGTAATTGAGTCAGTTAATAACCAATTTTTATTGTAAAAAACATATGTTTTTTACAATAAAAATTGGTTATTAACTGACTCAATTACCTCTTTACTAAAAATAATAATTTTATTTCAGACCAGAAACAAAAAATAATAAATTTTAGTAACAAAAAATCTTAATGTTGAGTTGTTCAAAATGAGCTCAATTTGAAAAAAATAAGAAATAAAATGTTTAATGGCAAGAAAAGTGGCAAGTGTTGCACCATTTTGAAATCTTGATTAAATGCGCCATCTTTTGAAACAACTTGCCAAGGGTAGTGTAGTACATTTTTTTTTCAAAATGAAGTGTCAAAGTTAACTAACAATATTTTTGTGAACCATGACTCACTAAAACTTAACTTATTTTATTAAATTAACAATGTTTTTTGCATTAATTTGTAGTTGCGATTAATAGCATCGTTAATGAAGATCACGAAAGTAAAAAAATCACAGCGAAATTGTGACATTGGTAATCACAGGACTTGAAAATGCGACCAAGGGTGTCGAATTTCAACTTTTTTTAAAAAATGTCTATTATCGCTGAACTGAGTGATATGGATTTTTTTTATTATTTTTCCCAGAACTGGTATAACTTGGCCTTTCATCCAGTCTCAGATTATCGTTGAGTTTTGGGACACCCTGTATTATGCATTCATTTAAAAAATTAAACAAAAATGAAAAAAAAAAAAAATTTAATACTTTACCCCGCCCTTAAAATTTTAATCACATATTGTTGTTAAAAACGCTGAAAAACACGTTTTTTGTTTTTTCGAAAAATGTCCACCATTTTGTTATTTTTGCATACATAAAAAATCTTAAGATATTCACTATAGCCATTAATATACTGAATCTAAAACCGTTTGATTTTTTTGTTTCGGATGATCTACCTCCGAGATTTCATCAACGGACCTACAATTTTTTTAGGACATTTTTTAACTATCTTTTTCCTCTATAAATAGTCACTTAAATAAATTGAATTTAAAAAAATGTTTTTCGAAAGTACATTTATTAAGTGTAACAACGTTTATATAAATATCTATAATATAAACCTATCAAAAAAAATCATAAAAATAGCCCGTTTTTAGCATCTAAAGTGAGAAGACCCCTTGAATAATAACTTCATTGTTCATTAATATCTTTCAATGAAAAAAAAACTCAAACTCGGCAAGACTACGGATCAATTGATGTGGAAAATTCCGACCACCCCATGCCAATACTCGTATCAGAAAAAATGATTGAAAACCGACCTGTTTTGGGGCCCCCAACCTATGCAGACTCGTTGAGCGAAATGAGCAAGTCAAGTATAAAAATCAACCTCGTTCAATTACATAAGATTCAATGTATTAATTGACAACAGAGAACATCGCTTGTATTGAAGCCAAAAAGCAATCAACGTCGAATCGTCAAATTTACATGACTTTGAAGTTTGCATCGTTGGAATGCAATGAAAATTAATATTCCTCAATTCCTTCACTTCATTTTCGCATACTTGACCTACATAAAACTCGCAATAATTTTTGAAGACATTCATTTAGCAATCTACCATATAATTCTACAAAAAAGATCTCGTATAATAACGAAACAAAATGAAACTAAAATGTAAAAAAGAACTTTCGTTGCGCTCCAACGTTGCAATCTTCAACACCATAAATTCAGGTCGACATGAGACCTTGGGCCAGGCAATGTATCTCGGTAAATTTTTCTCATGGATTTTTCGTGCTATTTCTCATGGATTGAACCAAAAAAAAAAAGAATCATTTGCTTTCGTAAATCCGTCTGACCCTCCGATCGCGCAAATTGTCGTAGACAAGGGTAACATTTTATAATCCCCCTTGAGATCGGAGCTGTCTTTTGCGTAGGCTACATAGGTATATACGTGCATAGGCTGTACGATATTCGTAACACGGACAGGAGACGACGACCGCGAGCAATAACGGGGCACGCATGGTGGTGGGATCGAGGACGAAAAACTTTCCCATGGGAAATCCTATAGCGTGTATTGCATGTGTGTGTAGACGCATATGTCCAGACGTATACGCCCTTGTGTATGTGTGTACGTGTGTGTAACGGTATATATATATGTGTAGATACAACAATCGGTGCCGATGCTCATCCCCATCTGTCGGGGATTTCGCCTTCACGAAACAAACCCTTTGCCCCCCCCCCTCCCCTCCCCCTGGCCGCTGAACTGATGGTGTGTCTTCACGCGGTAATGTACCCCTTGGTTATACATACGTATCCCCTCGTACTGGAGCGAATTTATAAGGGTGCCTCTCGAACGGCCCCTCGGACTGTTTCACATTTTCTGGTCGCGAGTATAAAAAAAAAAACGTTTGATATAGCTAGGCCAAAAATAAAAACACCTTCGTAAGAAGGGCTCATGATAAGCAGAAGTGAGCCCTTCGTAAGGGCTTACCTTCGTAAGGGCTCATGATAATGATTATATTTCGAATGAGAATGATTATATTTTGCAATTAAGGGGTTAGGCTACTCTAGAATTTTCGAAAAATCGATTTTTTTTTTAATGGTCCCTTAGGACCTCAAAAATGGTGTCCCAAACGATTATAGCCGGGAGAAAATTCAACATATTTTTGAATGTATATACTTTTAGATAATTAAAACCCCAATCCGAAATTTCATATAGTTTTCCTTGAAAAAAATCACAAAAATGATTTTTTTTCCGGCCCCTGGGTGTATATCTCCCCTTAATAAAGACAATTTTTTCATCGAGGAGTACGTTGAACCCCAATATAGTATTTTTCTGTTAATTCCATATGTGATATTTCAAATTGTTTCAAATTGTTTTTCGAAAAAAAAAAAAAAAAACAGCGATATAAAAAAGTCATGCGGTTTACTTGATATGACGTTGAAGTTTGCAACATTGGAATGCAACGAAAATTCATTCTTGATTGCTCAATTTTCTTTTGCTGATTAAAGCTGCGACAATCGCCCAAACGTTTTCACGTATTTTCTTGTTAGGCATGGTTATTACGCATTATTGACTCCGAAATTCTCGAAATTTTCCACACAGTTTTGGAGAATACTCCGGGGAGATTGAGGTCAAGTAGAGAACATAAACTTATTTAAGGTTAAATATATGAAAATGTTAAATATTGAAATAGAAATTTAAAAAACAAAAATTCGAGAAATAATTCAGACACTGTAAAGTAACAAAAAGACACTAAAAACAAATACAATAACTGTTCTTTATAAGCAGAATTTTTTATGTCGGTGCCAAAGAATAAAAAAATAAATATAAAGACTTGAGGCCTAAGGCCACTCTAGAGACCGAAAAAACTGGCATTCTGGGGATTTTTTTTTTCAGAAAAACTACGAAATAAATCGAGATTACAAAAAAGGGTGTTTATCATATATATCAGTGACTGTATACGATAATTTTTTAGAAGCGTTTTATTTAAAAATGGCGGCTGTGCAGCGTTTATCTCAAAACTGCATTTTTTTAAGTTGGCCGGAAACATAACTCAGACAATTTTCAACCTATTCACGTGAAATGTTGAACATATCTTGAAAAATACATCGTCTATGGAAGTACGTAGGATTTTTTTTTACATTGCATAGTTCATTTGTTATTAACAATTATCTTACGATTTTTTAGGCAACTTTTTGTAAAGTAAATCGTCAGATAATTATGATATGTATGATAAACACCCTTTTTTGTAATCTCGATTTATTTTGTAGATTTCCTGAAGAAAAAATCCCCAAAAAACCAATTTTTTCGGCCACTAGAGTGGCCTAAGGCCTTAACTACGATAATAACCATGTGGTTGTGTATCGACAAATCGAGTACAAATGTACAGAGCCTTACAGTAAATTAGTTTTTAGTCTTGACATTTCCCGTGCAGAAATTTTGACCGGGATACCCTATGTCCGATCAAATCCCAATCAGGATTTGTCATGGATTCCCCAAAACCGGATCCCGGTTAGAATCCAACTTGCATCAGTATCGGCATATGTACGACGACGATGGCATCATTTTGGAAATTTTGGCGTCACGTGTATTTTCCGTATTACTATGGAATTCCTATCTATAGATAGGAATTTCCGTCTATAGATTCCTATCTATAAAATTCCTATCTATAGATAGGAATTACATAGTAATACCGAAAATACACGTGATGCCAAAATTTTCAAAATTATGCCATCGTCGTCGTACATATTCCGATACTGATGCAAGTTGGATTCTAACCGGGATACCGGTTTTGGGGAATAAGTCTCTGTTTATACCCACCGACATGTCGGTGGGTATAAACATGTATTTAAGACAAATTAAAATCAAATTCACAATGATTAGATTAAAATTTACACCAACCGTGAGCTCTTACGTATTTCGAGAGAAAACATTTCGTCGAGGCAAAGAAATTTTTGCAAAAAATGTTGTGAGTTTCAAATATTACATTATAAATATGAAAAAAATCACGAAATGAGTTGTGAATTTCCTCAAGTTGAAGAAAATAAAAATCGAATTCACGACAGTTATATTAAAATTTACACCACAAGTGTAAACGTATTTTGAGAGAAAACATTGTGTTGAGGCAAAGAAATGTTCGCACATAAAGTTATGTGCAAAAATTTCTTTGCCTCGAGGCAATGTTTTCTCTCAAAATACGTACGAACTCACTTTTGGCGCAAATTTTAATCCAATTATTTTGAATTTGATTTTAATTTGGCTTAAATACGAAAAAATTCACAATTAATTTTGTGAATTTTTTTGTACTTATAATTTCTTGTCAATACATTTGCATTCACAGATTTTGATGTGAATTTTCTTTTTAATTCACATCAAAATCCCGCGATGAGCGCGATCTGCCATTTGAATCTTTGGACAAATTTTTTTTTTATTGATAGTTTAATGCCCCAAAACTTTATAAATGTTATTTATTTTTATAATAAATTTAACATGTCGTAATTCCATTTTTGACATTGTATTTCAGCCTGTATTCACCCGTGATGCTTCCCAGATTACTCAATTATTCCATGGGGAATCTATTTAGAGTCATTAAAGGATCCGGTTCTGGATCCCTAATGGAATCCAGTTTACGGATCTTACATTTAGTCTTCGAATCTGATCCGATATCGGACTAGATCCCGACTGGGAGCCCGGGATACAAGTCAGAATCCAGCTGTATCCCTGCCAAAATTTCTGCACGGGTTTCAATTCGGCACTGACATAACTTTTTTTATATAATAAAGAATAATATAAATGTTTAAAATATTCTAAAAAAAATGTTCTATACCCTTCGTTTTTTTTTTCAAGTCGGTTACATTTTTCGTAATTTTTGAAAAAAGTAAATTCTCGAAAAATCCCAGATAATTTGCAAAATTCCCTGACTTTTATCTGATTATTCAAGGGGGAAAAGAAATTCCCTGAGTTTTCCATGTAGGCAACAGCCATGTTAGAAATTTACGTCAATTCGCCAAAAAAAAAGGTATGAATACTGTTGGAAATGAATAAATGAGGAATAAAGAAAAAAATCATTGCATTCCAACGATGCAAACTTCAACGTCACAACTTAATCCGGCGTTTAAATAGAATGCTTACATTTTCATGTTTAAGGAACGTGTACGTGATATTCTTTCCAACTACATTATGCGTATCATATTTTTGTGAGACTCATTTATTCGTGTAAACTTTTCTTTGATATTTTGGAAGAGTACGTGTTAAACGTGTACTTTTATTTGACACGAATAGTGATAAATTCGTTTTTTATTACCTCTTCCTTCGTCCAGCGACCTTTATTTATGTGTTTCCCCTGAGGGGGATTGTTGCCCACCGTCGTGATCGAGGCCGGATTATTGTTAGGCACCACGATCGAGACTGGGCTCTGCGACGAAATATGACGACTATGAAAATTCGCCGAATTCGAATATTCCCCCTCGGAATCTTCGGCACTGCTTGAATCGTATGCCGATCTCGATCTGTGAACAAATACGACGGGTCCATGAGCGGATGAACGCTTGCACGCTCTTTTCACCTCAGCAAAAACATTTTTTTTAATTTTTTTTAATTTTTTTTTTCAATTCACATATACAATGTAAGGAGTTTCGGGATGAGGTTGAAGTTTGCATAGTTGAAACGCAACGAAAATTAATAGTTGTGAATTTCTTGGATTTCTTCAGGGTAATTTTGCCTACAAAAATCATTGAACAATTTTTTTTAAACATTTGGTTAGGGATCTTCAATATAAATCTATAAAGATGAGATCTTTTATGATAATGAAAATATGGAAAGTGAAATGTGAAAAAGAACTTTAGTTGCGTTCCAACGATGCAAACTTCAATAAGATGTTTCGGGACAATTGACGATGCGTTACTATTCGATTAAAATGTATACAGTAAACTCTTTGTTATATACCGAATGCACCCTCTTAATTTTAAATCGATCGTCTAGACCGTTTTTAAAAAATTCACGAAAAATCGGAATATCGGACCAAAAATCCGATGTTGAAAAAACCGATATTGCACTCAAATGATACCGATATTTCGATATCAGAGCTGAAAACACCAAAATATCATTATAATTGTTATTATTTCCATTTGCGTTACTTTTACTTGTTTTTTTGCTTCGTTTAACAGCCATAAAATATTACAACCTACATTAAATATTTTCGAAGTGTCTTTTTTTTTGTCGACGAATGTGGAGTCAGAATGGGCTTTTTGTTTCCGCGGCTTACACCTGCAATAAGATAAAGTTGTCTATAAAAGACGAAACTTCATATGCCCTCTGTTTTTTGGTTCATCATCAATTTCAGGGTTTGGTTGGTATTAAAATATTCTTGAAAGTTCACACTATAACAATATGCGAAAAAAACCATTTTTTTTGAAATATCCACAGAGAGATACCCCCTTAATCAAGGTTTCCCATAAATATAGGAAAATATCGAAATATCGGTATTCCCATATGACAACTTGTCAATATAGAAATAATACCGGTAATAAAAAAGCTCCCATAGTTCAAGCTTAGTACATTACGACAATTTTGTCATCAGTCTCACAATGTAATAATGTGAGTGATTTGACAGTTTTTCTCCCTACGTTAAAAAGTGCTGCTTCAATTGTACATTTCATAGAAACGGCGTAGACGACCGATTAAAAATTTAGAGGATGCATTCGCTATATGTCAAAGAATTTACTGTATAAATTTGAATCAAACGGTAGCATCTTGTCAATTGTCCCGAAACTCCTTAAGGGGTTAGGCCACAGTGACGGGTATAAAACCATGTACGAATTTAACAATTTTTTTCGTATGAAAAAGTGATTCACTCATAAAATTAATTAAAAATCTATTTAGTATGAATATCAAGCTGTTATAAAAAAATATATATTTTTTTTCGATGTACAAAATGGCCGACTACTCGAAAATTCTCGAAGGTTTTTTCCAATTCGCGTGACGAATAACTTCAACAATTTTCACTCGATTTGCTTCAAATTTAAAAGTTAGGTTCCTAATTGCATTTCGCAGAGAAGTACGTACGGAAATTTCTGATTAATCGAGAACTTTTCATTTTATGAGCAGTTCATGAGCAGTTCGAAATTTTTCGCCGAAAATTCATTTCTTAACGGCGGGGTACAGTTAATTCGGCGAAAAAAGGCATGTTTTTCAGATTTTTTTTGGCGTAACGAAGAGTGTTCGTTTATTGAAAAATTTACATCTAATAAAGTAACATTTGAACAACATTCTCCTAAATTTGCATTGCAAAATATTCAAAATTGAGCGAGTGAAAATTAAACCCCGGAGGCGCCTCGAAAAAAAGTTGGTTTGCGGTGTGCACCATAACTCGCAACAGAATCATTTGAAACAAAAAAATCAAAATGCATTTGTTAAAGGAGATGTTTCTCGAGGTAATGACGGGAGGATTTTTTTTTCTTCGATTTTTCGATTTTTCGTAGCACTTGGGAGCCAAAAACCCGATTTTCGCTAAAAAATCGGCTAATTTGTTGTTGAAAAATTAGAATTATTTAAAAAAAAAAAAAAACGCTCTCGATAATACCTGGTGAATTATGTGAAGAAGTACTGTGCAAAATTTCAAAGCGATTGGTCCAGTAGATTTTGAGTTATCGTGCACACGGACTTCAAATATGACAAGTCTCAGAAAAACGGTTTGAAAAACGCAGAAGAGAAGAGAACGGCATGGAGCAATAGACGCTCAAATACTCATAACTTCGTCAATTTTGCTCCGATCGACTTGAAATTTTAACACAATATTCTTGATATATTATGCATTCATTTAAAAAATTTTTAAAAAAATTTTTAATACTTTACCCCGCCCTTAACGGGTGATATACAGCTAGATGTTCGAGGTCGAGGATTTAGAAGCTATAAACATTCCGTCGACCGTAGACCTACGCTATGGGCCTGGTATCGATGATTCCATGTAATTTGACACATTTCATGATTTATTCATTCCCAAATTTTCAAACGCGTTTTTCTCAAACCCACGTCTCTCAAATCGGTACCCAAAATTTACCGTAAACCAATGAACCGATTGCCTTGAGGTTTTTTGTATTTATTCTATACACCATTATCTAGTACTTGTCGTAGGATTTTTCTTCCGTTACTTAGTTTTTGTTTTATAGGCAAAATAATAACTAATTTTTGGCCCAAAAATCACTATTTATGTTCAAACGTCCGCCATTTTGTCATAAATCGATATTTTCAAAATCGGCTATGGCAAGTACTAGATTATAGTATCTAATTTAATAATCTTTTTGGTTTTTTTTTCAGATAATTTTTGAAGAAACGCCAGTGGGTACCGTATACGCAGATTTTTTTACGACGCTCCAAGGATCATACAATATCCTTGTATATCTTTGATATTTTTAAATAAAGAAAATTAAACCTAGTTTTGAATCTATATACTTTTAGATAATCCGACCCCGATCCGAAATTTCAAATGGTTTTCCTTGAAAAAAATCACAAAAATGACCCTTTTCCGGCTCCTATGTGTATATCTCCCCTTAAATTCAGATACCTACAACTTTTGAACAAAACAATATTTTTTAAATACCGTATGTACTTCTCTAGGTATTCTAATGCAGATTGACGAGAATTTTTGTTTTTTGTTCTAGGTAAAAAATTATGGATGCTAAATGTCACGCCGCGGAGCGCTTAAAAAAAAGATAGGATGAGAAAATATTAGTAGCCGGCCATTTTGAACATCGAAAAAAAAAAAATGTTTTCTAACAGCTTGACATTCATACTAAATAGATGCGTAATTAATTTTATGAGTGTCATAACATCACTTTTTCGTACGAAAAAAAATTGTTAAATTCGCACGTGATTTTATATTCGTTACCGTGGCCTAATTCCTTAATTAAAACAAAAGAACAGAAGAAGATATCAACAAAATTTTGCACAATAATGACCACCGCTGAAATTAAAGCACACGTATTTATTATAATACGATAAATTATTATCATTGCTATCAATCGCCGCACCAATTGCCCTGTTTCATAGTAAACTGAAACGCCGATGAGAAATCTCATTTGCAAAATGATTCCACGACTACCTCAACGAACACAGCATCCCAGACTAAACGTTGTCGATAAAAAAAAAAAAAAAAAAAAAAACAAAAAAAAACAAACAAGCGCCAAATCACAATATCGCTGAGCAAGCAGGTCGGTAAACAAAGGTACGTATCTCGAGTCATAAAGCATGTGCGATCATACGTAATGCACGGGTGTGGTAGAAAAGTTCTCAAATTGCGCAGGAGTATAAACAAACGGAGTTCGACCAGCTCGAAGCACGTGCTTCGTGGCACATTTCCCCGAGGTATACGCCGGTCGCTGAATTTGCTCAACGGCAAGCGATTCCATTGATGAAATTCGAGAATTTCAATGGCACGAAGCGAGCTCGAGTCGCATAAGCCGGTGGACTCGACGAGGCTATCTTTCGAATGAACTAGCCGTTATTAATTTATTCATCATCCACTGACTCGGCGGGGTTTGCCGTTATTGCGGCAAGTTCGTATGTGTTCTTCGAGTATTTGCGAGCCCGTTGAGTATACTCGTAAATAAAATTGACCGTGCGGAGTGTCGCAATCTAATTGTCAATACCAAAGAGTGTTTGCCTCGGTAAGAGGATTCGAGTGCTTACGATCGTCATAGAGCGGATTCGACTTTCTACGAGCACGTTTCGGTGTCTGGAATCGTAAATTTACGATTATCGGATTTGTGTGCACGTGAGTGAGAGTCTATGTGCAAATATACGAAATCGAAGATATACTCATCTTTGAGTGCCTTCTCGTACGCGTAAGTAGACTTTTGTGCTTGAGTATTCAAGTTCAGAGTGCCGTCATTATCATGACCGAGGGTTTGCCAGTTTATTGAAATGAAACTATTTACTCTATTGCTTGTTAACGACACTGATGGATTCGCGGTCGAGTTCCGGCTCTGGCGGCACTTTGAGTCAAGGGGGTCAAGATACCTTTAAGCGAGGAAAAAATCTGCTGATTTTCGTGATTTTTTTTTATTTTGATTTTTGATTTTTGATTTTTTTTTTGCAAGATTTCTTCATCATTGCTGAGACTTAGGGTATGTTTTATTACTAATTTTGGCTGTTACGGGGTACTTGTTTTTCTTTATTAATCTTTAAAAATGGCGGATGTATAGCACGGTCTTCTAAACTGCGTTTTCAAAACTGGCGTGACGTCTAGCCGAAAAACTAATCGACCGATTCTGATGAAATTCGGTAGAAATCTTTCTAACCTTATTGTCTAAAACATGAACGTAAATATTAATTTTTTTAAAAGTATTTTTATTGCAAGATGTAGCCATTTTTTTTCGGAAAATTCAATATTTTTTATCCAAAGTGTACCGTTTCATTGATTTTCAACATTTCTTACTTTTTCCTGGTTCATATTCTGCGTACGAGTGTTAATGAAAGGATAATCTTCGTTGGTTTTTTTTCAGACTAATCCCGTCGACGCTAGGTGTCACGTCGTTCGACAACATCCGTCGCAACCCGTTGAGAAGACCGTGCTATACCTACGCCATTTGTGAAGATTAACAAAAAAAATAACAAATACGTCGGAAGGCAAGAAAATTTTTTTTTACACTTCCCAATTTTTTCATACTTTTTCTAGGGTCCTAATTTAACGATCTAAAACCTAAATCTACAGAAGATAATCATCTTATTGGATCTTCGGTCTTGGATCATAGAGTACGGTCCCAAATTATTGGCACTTTAAGGGCCCAATTATTGGCACCTCAAGGGCCCAATTATTGGCATTTCAAGGTCCCAAATTATTGGCACTTCAAGGGCCCAGTTATTGGCACTTCAAGGAGCCAATTATTGGCACTTCAAGGGCCCAATTATTGGCACTTCAAGGGCCTAATTATTGGCACTTCCAGGGCTCAATTATTGGGACTTGAAGGGTCCAATTATTGGCACTTCAAGGGCCTAATTATTGGAATTTCAAGGGACCAGTTATTGGCATTTCAAGGGACCAGTTATTGGCACTTCAAGGAGCCAATTATTGGCACCTCAAGGGCCAGATTATTGGCACTTTAAGAGCCCAGTTATTGGCACTTCAAGAGCCCAATTATTGGCACTTCAAGGGCCTAATTATTGGCACTTCGGCCAATTATTGGCACTTTAAGAGGCCAATTATTGGCACTACAATTGCCTAATTATTGGCATTTCAAGGGGCCAGTTATTGGCACTTCAAGGGCTCATTTATTGGCACTTCAAGGGCCTAATTATTGGCACTTCAAGGAGCCAATTATTGGCACTTCAAGGAGCCAATTATTGGCACTTCAAAGAGCCAATTATTGGCACTTTAAGGGTCCAATTATTGGCACTTCAAGGGCCTAATTATTGGCACTTCAAGGGCCTAATTATCGGCACTTCAAGGGCCTAATTATTGGCACCAAGGGCCCAATTATTAGCACTTGAAGGACCCAATGATTAGCCCTTCAAGGACCACCGTGTAGGCAGAAGAGAAGTGTCAATAATTGGTAAGGTACCAAAACAAGGTCACTTTACCCTAATTACAAAAAAAAGAGAAATAAATCAAAACTTTCGTTGCATTCCAGATGCAAACTTCAACCCCATAAAAACTGGATTGTTTTCTTCAATTCATTGTGGATTTACCGAGTGTTCGTTTTTTCATAACCGATATTCATATGCCGATTAATGGTGATTGGGCGATGATTAAGCTAGCATACACGCATGTGGTTCCCCTATTTTCCGCCTTGTTCTTTTCGATTATTCGTACAACATTGTTTCCTCCCTATTGTTCTTTCCGACTTGTCGTGCGTCGTATTGTTCGTTATTTGTCTTTTTGCTCGGCTTGCACGACGTCGATTGGCTTCTCGGCTATCCATAACCCCGGATACACGCCGACCACATCCTGTTGCGGTAACTTACCCCCTTCCCCCCTTACAGGGGGCGCCTCGACCCCGCTGATCATTTTTCACTACCGTCTTCTTATGGTTACTCCGATCCGTTTCGAGCCGAACCGCAAGTGTTTCGGCTCGAATTTAATTAATTTCCTGCACTCCACCGTTGACAGTTACGACGCTGGATTTTAATGTTCCCCACTTTACAATTTGAATCCCGGTGTACAAGTTCTTTTTTTCCCCCGATCTATTAGCTGGTCCTCTCGTGACAGATTGAAAAGTTTTATTCCTTTTTTCGATGAGAAAAATTTGATGCGGAGAACCTCACTCTTGACACAGACTTCCGTGAAATTTTTGGCTTTCCTCTTTCTCACGACCTTCATAATGGATAGTGCATTAAGAATTGACGCCGTAAACCGGTTATTACAACGCATTGGTTGGGAATAATCAAAGTTGAAAAAAAAAAAAACGAGAAATTGAGGGCTGGAAATTTCACCGATTGATGTTAGCGGAAACTAATATTTTTTTTGACACGCATATGTTCAATAGTTGTTTTATTTCGAAGCTTTCATGAGGTTTGATAAATTAATTCTGAGAGAAAAAAAATATTGATACTTAGTCAATTCGGCTCAGCTAAACGTCTCAACTGCGGCTAAATTCACTGTTCTTTTTTCCAAAAGGCTATGAAGAGTTACCTAAATATTAATTAAGGTAACTCTTCATAGCTGCTTCATTTTTTTATTCAAAATTTTTTTATTCAAAACTTTTTTTATTCTGCTTCATTTTTTTATTCAAAATAAAAAAATTGCTGATTTTCATGATTTTTTTTTGAAGAAAAAATTCTTTTATCATTTTGGAGACTTAGGGTATGTTTCATTACTGCTTTTGGCTGTTACATGGTATTTTTTTTAATATATCGATCTTTAAAAATATCGGTGGTATGGCACGGTCTTCTAGACTGCATTTTCAAAATTGGCGTGACGTATAGCTAAAAAACTAATCGACCGATTCTGATCAAATGTAGTATAAATCTTTCTAACCTTATTATCTAAAACATGACCCTAAATGTTTTTGAAAATTAAAAAAAAAGTATTTTTTGGAACAGTAGCTACTTTTTTCGGAAAATTCAATATTTTTGATTCGATGCGTACCATTTTATCAATTTTCAACGTTTCCCACTTTTTCTTGGTTCATATTCTGCGTACGAGTGTTAATGAAAGAAAAATCCTCGTTGGTTTTTGTTCAGATTAATCCCGCCTATGCTGCGTGTCACGCCGTCTGACAACATCCGCCAAAAGTAGTAATAAAAAATATCGCAGGTCTCAAAAATTATAAAATCTTTCCTTGAAAGCAAAATCATGAAAATCAGGATTTTTTCCTCGCCTAAAGGTATCTTCCCCCTTAAAAAGGGCGCAGTAAAATTTATGGAGTTGTAACGAAATGAAAAAATTTCTTCATTTTTTTAAATTCCTTATTATTACTATTTTCTAAAATCTTTGTTTTGCAACTTTTGGTTACAAGTTTTAAGGATTCTGAAAAATGTTTCAGCGATTTTCGTAGCCTCTGTGGGTTGAAAAAAAAAATAGGGGAGTACGAAAGAAATATATCTTCGTTGCATTCCAGTGATGCAAATTTCAGTATCATCTTCATGCGTTTTTTCTTTTCTGGTAATACAGTACCGATATCAAGAGTGAGCGGGCTCGGGCATGCATCGTAGATGTACTCTCAGAACGCCAGTACGCGGCGAGTCTGTCAATGCTAACTGTTCCACATTCCTTTTTAGTGGCTCTCGCGATTCGTAACGAGTATGACGCAAGTGAGAGAAATAACGCGCCGCTATCCGGTTACTCGTCATCTCGCGTAACAGAATCACACGCTGACAGCGTTCCATCGAGTGACGCCAGGAGGGTCGTTGATTCCTACGGATTGCATGAATTTCCCATAAACTCGTACAAATCTCCACTTAAATATGTGAAAATGCGAGCGAGCTATGAGAGGTCATGAACTCGTGTAAAATAACTTTTTCAAACCAGGTATACAAATAGTGTTGAAGTGTTCATCGTTGGAATGCAATGAAACCTCTCTTTTATTTTTGGTAGCATCCGATATATATATATATATATATATATATATATATTTCGGATGCTATCAAAAATAAAAGAGAGGTTTCATTGCATTCCAACGATGAACACTTCATTTTTGAACTCTCTTGTATTTTTGATAGCATCCGAAATAGATATATATATATATATATATATATATATATATATATATATATATATATATATATATTAAGGTGGCACAAATTTGAGCTCTATTTTTTTCCCTTCTCCCACCATCCATTTATCTACTTTAAAGCAAAAAATTGTCGCGAAAGCTGCAAGCGGACAGCAAATATTTAGAGGTCGCTTAAGAGGGAATGATACCTCATCGCGGTCGGTATGGTAGAACAATTATAGATTCCCAAAAATCTCGAAAACGGCTCTTCAGATCCCGTCGAAACTTTGCCAAACGACGTCAAATAGATAGACGAACAGCTGTCTTCCCCTCAAATTTTCTGAATTTGAGAAAAAAAACTAGATTGGCTTATGATAAGCCAATCTACATTTTTTTTCTCAAATTCAGAAAATTTGATGTTATAAGAAAAAAGAGTTTTTCTTATAACATCGCATACCCCCACCAGGCGCGCGCTCCGCGCTCACTACTTCTGTCTCTCTCGTTCTTTTCCGCACGCGATCCTCTCAACAAGAAACTCGCTCGAACGAGTTGCAACTTAGTATTCACATCGCCCATGCAAAAACGTATTCGACTGCGCGTAGAAATTTATTTAGCGAATTTTTGTTTCACGTTAATACACATACCATTGAATATTATTGTGTACTACTGTATCTCAATTACTATCAACTGTCATAAAATGACCGAGACTGTAAAGAAGCGTAAGAGATCAGACTGTAGTACATTTTATATGGTGTCAACACATATATGTATCTTTTCAATGAGTACAAAAAATTTCTAATAAATTTGTAGATTTTTTGTTACATTCACACACACGCACACACATACTCACGCACGCATGCACACATCAATTTACGCTACAACGTTCACTATATTTTGCCCGAATAATCTCTCCCAGGCTGGTTTCTTAAGCAGAGGTTCCGTGCACAAAATTCACGAGCTCGGAGTTCGAGTCGGAGTGGGGGAAGCGCTCGAGTGAGAAACTGGGGAAAGTTTCTTATTGTCAGGTTTCTTATTCGGAGGTCGGACTGTATTTACTTCTCACCCATGAATTTAACGCTTTACAATTTCAAAATTGAGCTCGCGAAAGCTCTGGCCGGCCAATGAAGATTTAGTAATCGCTCAAGAGCTTCGAAATTTCCAATCGTCGCGATTTTTTTTTCCCTCTTCTCACTTATAAATTTAACGTGTTTTAATTGGAATTTACGTTTTTTCCCGTATTTTTATTGAAATTTAGGTTTTTATTGGAATTTACGTTTTTATTGGAAATATATAAGCGAGTATTCTTAATTCATACGTTGCCCCACGATGTGATCATTGGACGACGAGTTGTTTGTCAGATTTTGGCAATTGTAACGATCGATCAGCAAAGCGAGATTGCCGAATCCATGCTGGAAAGAAATTGAGTGAAGCGGGAACTGCTATCTCGCGAATCAATTATGTTCACGCTTGATTCATTCTCTCTCTCTCTCTTCTCTCTCTCTCTCTCTCTCTCTCTCTCTCTCTCTCTCTCTCTCTCTCTCTCTCTCGCTTTCACTGCTGATCCCGCGGGCGTTATGACTTCCGCACCCATCGTAGCTCCAGACAAAAGACTCCAATACATTAGGCGCCCTGCGAGGAACGCAGATACGTACTTCAATACATTGTAAACGCTACCGGACGATCCCTCGTTGGATTTGTACTAATCTCATAAATATATATCGTTTCGTATTCGAGTCTGCTGTTTTCAGCGGAATGAAAACCGCAGTAATTTAAGGTATTCCTTTCGCGCAGGGCCGTATTTTGTGGGCGCATGAGACCCTTCTGAATAATTGGTTAAATTACAGTGGCGCTTGATAAAAATGAGTCACAATTAATTATCATACCCAACGATAAACTGGAGTAAAAAAATTCGCGCCAATTCAATAGGTCTGGACATTTTTGCATTTTCTCTGAAAAATCGCAGCTACGAAAATTCTTCGGCTAGTCACATTTTTCTTAGTTTTATCATTGGGGCATTATAGCACAGTGTGAAATTTGCAAAAATCGATTTTTTTTTTCCTCATCCGTATAGACGGCTATCAACATTAACCTGGCATTGCTGATTGATCGTAAGTTGACAATTTATATGAAAATTCCGCACTCGAAAAGTCAAACGCGTTGTTCTGGAAATGTCGTTTTTCAAAACGGTGTACACTCTCAAAGGAAAAGTTTTGAAGCTATCCGTCTGAAATTTTGACACAACATTCTCCACGCCGTTCTTTATCTTGCTATGGAAGCTTTTTTTAACTTCTAATTTTTTTTAACGAAAAACTCAAAAAAATAGGCTAAAATCGATACTTTTTTTTCATACCGCCGCCATTTTTATCAATTTTCATTTAAAAGAAAAACCTCCATAGCAAAATAGCGGCTTTCATACTGATTAATGATCTTTTTACAAATTTTGTTTCGGGTAATATTTACGGCCGCAACCGTGTACACCCAGTGAGGACTCATTTTTTTCGAAGACATTTTCAACCGTTAAAAAAAATATTAAAAGAATAAAAATAAACGTTTAGAAGTTTATTTTATATTTTTGACGTGTGCTTTGATTTTACTATAAAAAAAAGCAGATCTATTAGCGTATTTTAACCATCGAAAATCAAATCGCGAAAAATCAGCTATTTTTTTACCCGTGAGCTAACAAGGGGACAGTACGGCAGTCGGATTGTTGTATTTTTTCGTACTCATGGTACGTGAAGTTCAGAGCTCGAATATTAATATCCCAAAGCAGTTCGACGCCATATTCAGAAATTATAATTACATATATGTGAATTAGCATAGATTTTATGATTTTTATCCCGGGATTATTTATTTTTTTATAAATAATCACCTATTGTTATATATAAATAATATATGATCATATATGAGAAAATATATAATTATGTATAACCATAATGAATTTTGTACATAAATAACTATATATGGATTTTGTCCATATATAAACATATATAGATATAATATATTAATTATATATAATAATATGTGATTATATGCAACAAAAATTTATCGGGATATTTAAATGACGGAGGTATGCGAATTAAAAAAAAATGAAAAAAAAAAAAAAAAAAAAATTTCGAAGTGAGACTCGAACCAGCGACCACGCGATTACTAGACTCGAGCGCTACCGGGTACGCCACGAGCCCGGTTCGAATATCGTTGCATCTTTGTGGGATAAGAGTGCGCTCGAAAACTTCAAAGTCAATTTTCTCGAAAATTTCTGAATATGGCGTCGAACTGCTTTGGGATATTAATATTCGAGCTCTGAACTTCGCGTACCATGAGTACGAAAAATTACAAAAATCCGACTGCCGTACTGTCCCCTTGTAAGAGTGCGCACGGGACGAATTCTAAGTTTACGCCTTATAGTAATATTTTTCGGCATTGTTACTTAACCCCTTTATTGGCATTGACGCAGTAGTGCGTCAAATAATTCCGTGCCCTGTGTGTCATTGACGTAACAGTGCGTCAACCTTTATTTCCCTATTTAACTTGCTCTGATTTGAAATCGGAGCCTCACTGGGGGGTTTTTGGCCTCGCTGAATGCGAATTTGAAGTCAACATTTGGAAATTAAAAATGGCGGCGCCAATATGGTGGACGAAAATAAAATCTTTACTCTATTTAGATGAAAATTAGTACTCTGGGATTTTTGAGGTCGCTTATTACGAATCTGAACTTGAAATTTGTAAATTCAAAATGTTCAGACTCATAATCAGTGACCTAGACAACCTACGAGTACCGAGTTTCATCTACGTCAATCAGTATTATTTTTCATTTTCATTCGTAATATTTGTTCGTCATTGTGAATTCCGGAATTTTGAGTTCAAATTCGTAATCAGCACACTGAGAGAAGAAAATCGTTGAATGTGCAAAATGCATTTTGTTGTCTCGAAATATTGTTGTTTCAACAATTGCTCAGAAATGCTAAATAAGCTACAGTTCACACCACTAAAACTATCGGTTAGATTGACAAAACGTGTTTTATGCCAATCAAAAATCAAGTTGAACGTATTTAAAGAGGTTGCAGCGTTAGCCACGATCCAAGCTAAAATTTAATTAAAAAAATACATGTCATTGTTTACACTATACTGAGTCTTTACGAATTTTTTATACTTTTTTCACCACCATACACCAGAGATAAAAAATAATTTAACGTGTGTAATTTAACGTGCGGTTAGATGGGCAAGACTTTCACACTAAAGGTTCTGTAATTTTTATTGTTATTTAGCCCCAAGATAAACCATTTCTAACAACGGATTAACGCAAACTGAACCTTTCTGAACATTTAGAAGAAAAAAAATCATCATCTTGCCCGTCGTAAACCATGGGCCAATAATCTCGTGACGTAAATATAAATAGGCATAATTATGAATTACTCAAAATTTCATTGTGAATTGTATAAAACATTCGTTGTCGTAGTTTGTTTTTTTCATAATAATCATCGAAAATGTTATGCTTTATTAAGTTGGTAGTAACACAAAAGTTTTTCTACTTTACGTAATAAAAATGTTAAAATGCATAATTTTGCCCTTTGTTATATATTTTAAAAAATTATCATATATAGAACAAATCTGCACCTCGTATGCATTTTTTTGAGGTTCATTGAAAAAAAAAAAAAAAATGAATAAACCGTCATTCGACTCAACTGAATCGCTCCAACCTCCTTAAAGATACATTTTGTTAAACCAACTGAATTTTGGATGGATGAACGAATTTTTTTTTTTTTCAGTGCATCCTACAAAAACCCAGAGTACAAATTTTCAGGATAGAAAAATGTTCCCGCCATTTTGGGCACTTTTTGTCGAATTCTCTCTGCCAACGATGGGGTCAAGATTTATATTTGAAACAATGTTCCTAAATGACCAAAGTTTCATTTAAATAAGAAGTACAAAGTGTATAATTATTAGGTGTACAAATAAGTTTTCGGACAGTTTTCAAAAAATTCAAGATTTATTAAAAAAGAAGTAAAACACAGTTATTCATCGAAGTAATCTCCATCGCACTGAATGACCTTCAGCCGTCTCTCAGGTAACTCGCGGATGCCTTTCGCAAAGAAACTTTCGTCTTGCGAGGTGAGAAATTTAGCGACCCATTTTTCTACTTCTTCAAATGTTTTGAATCGCACGTCAAACAAATCGTTCTGCATTTTCCGGAATAAATGATAATCGAATGGGGCTAAGTCTGGTGAATACGCCGGGTGTGGTACAGCTTCCCATCCAAGCGCTAGTAACGTATCCTTGACCGGTTTACCCACATGAGGCCGCGCGTTGTCATGAAGCAGTTTTACTGGACGTTTTCTTTTACCAGAAAATGGACGTTTCTTCTCAATTTCTTGATTCACTTGCATCAATTGATGACAATAGCGATCGGTAGAAACTGTTTGACCTGGTTTGAGAAGTTCATAATACAGTACGCTTTTCATATCCCACCATATGCACAGCATTTTTTATTTTCTTGAGTCAGAAAGTGTGGTACCCACTTTGTTCCTTTTCGAATGTTACCCATTGCTTTTAAACGATAAGAAACAGTTTGTTGAGTTACTCCAAGCTGTTCCGAAAGTTGTTTCTCCGTCTGACAAGAGTTTTCATCCAGCAACGCTTGCAGTTCCTGATCGTCCACCTTTACAGGAGGCCCCGTGCGTTCACGGTCACTAACGTCGAAATCACCTTCTTTGAATCGCTTATACCAATACTCACATGTACTTTTAGATACAATGTTGTCTCCAAGAACAGAACATATCGATTCACACGCTTTCCTAACACTTCTTCCTTGATGGAATTCATAGCGAATGCAGTGTCTAATAAATAGCTTATCGGTCTGCATGTTTAATTTACAGAATTTATAGTTTATGTTTATGACTCCTTTACGTTTCGATACTACATATCAAGCGCCATCTATGATAAGTGAGCGGGACCTTTGAATTAATTTAGAATAGCTGTTATGATACAAAATCGAAGTGTCCTAAAACTTATTTGTACACCTAATAAAATTGATTTTTCCAGATATGCAAAGTTTCTAAAGTGCCCACTCTTTACTGGCTTCACCCTACTGACACTGCTTATTGTCTCTTTCGGTTCTCCTCCTGCATCCTTGCCAAATTGTATTGCAACGCTATGAACAGTCGAGGCGGGCCATATTTTCACGCTCGAGACTTTTTCCCCAATACAACTAAGATCAACAAGTACAGATGAAACAGTCGTAAAAAAAAAACGCTTCCAACTGGAAGCTTGAGGTTTGGTCTACATACTATTCCACTTTCCACTGATCTTCACATCTACGACATACGTATCGAAGAATTTCAAAATTTATCCACATTCGCAGTGATATCTCCCATACAGCCTCAAATAAACATTCGAAATCCGACTCCTACATTGTTTCGCCTCGCTAGCGGAATATTTCAACACGAATGACGAACAAAAATTCCGTCCTTTCAGCATTCCCACTCAATCGATCCTCCCCAATTTCCATCGTTGCCAGCCGTTGACTTCACGCGAAAATTGGATTCCATTAAATACCTCATGTTATCTGGGACACGCGGGATAGTCAGCATTTTCGTAAAGTTCTTTGTCCGCTGTATCATGCCACACCCTTCCGAGCAATTGTCGATCGAATCCAAGCCTGAGCTCCGGCACAAAGGTTCATTTTTTTTTTCAGGGGTAGACCCCTCCTCACCCCACACACACGCACAGACACACACGCTTGCCTAAAATCGTGTGTACCGCCTATGCGTACGACGTGTATACAAAGTACTATAATATGATAAGGCCCGGGCCATCTGTGCCTGCCCTCGCCTCCCCCCCAGGGCATATGCTTATAACGCGGCATGTGGACTGTTCTCTCTCATCGTGCACGCTTGTGACGATGGTGCCGGGTACCGTACTCATTGTTATTAGCCATCCCTCGGAAATGTGTGGGGCGCGGGCGAGTCCTGGCACTAAAGTTTCAGGGGGTGCCATTTTTATTCCTATATCGCTATAGCGCGACGATTTCCATCTTTCTCTTGCCTCAACGATTTGGCAATGTTCTCACATATACGTATGTGTGCACATCCCCCCCCCCTCCCACATCTCTCTCTCTCTCTCTCTCTCTCTCTCTCTCTCTCTCTCTCTCTCTCTCTCTCTCTCTGTGCGTGCGTGCGTGCGTGCGTGCGTGCGTGTATATGAGGCGTTCCATACCATTTCGACGGTCAAAAAGTTGTCTACTCTAAAAAAAATTGAAATTTTGTCAAATTATTTAATTATACGAAAAAAAATAGTGTAAATATTCAAAAATTTTGGATCGCATTTTCTCCAGTTTTTCGAAATTTCAAAAAGTTCAAAATACCGTTATATCTCGTGAGCATTTGATTTAACAGAAAAATGTTCAAGACAAAAAAGTTGCAGTTTTACATGAACTTTGTGAAAAAATTTTGTTTTGAATTTTTCGAGTTCAAAAAATGCCCATTTTAACCAAAATTATACATAAATATGTTTTTTTTCGGTTGGTATGTCACTTTTGGTTCTTCTCAAAAAATTCCAGAAAATACTCCGCAGTGTGTACAGTAACACCTATTTTTCTCAGAGTGGCTCGATTCGTTGTTCCAAAGCTGTGCCTTGTTTTATTATTATGATATATA
This sequence comes from Ophion obscuratus, assembly GCA_964007375.1. Taxonomy (NCBI): domain Eukaryota; kingdom Metazoa; phylum Arthropoda; class Insecta; order Hymenoptera; family Ichneumonidae; genus Ophion; species Ophion obscuratus. Next base: position 11,519,579 of record OZ023313.1, read on the forward strand.
GATATTTTTTAATAAAGTTTATAAATTTGTATAAATTTTGTAAAAAATTACATTGTTTTTCATAAAAAACAGTGTAAATTTTTTCAAAATTTATAAAAAATTTATAAAAATATATATATATATCATGATAATAAAACAAAGCACGGCTTTGGAACAACGAATCGAGCCATTCTGAAAGAAATAGGTGTTGCTGTACACACTTCAGAGTATTTTCTGGAATTTTTTGAAAAAAATCGAAAGTGACAATACCGACCGAAAAAAATTTTTTTTCATAATTTTGGTGAAAATGGGCATTTTTTAAACTCGAAAAATTCAAAACAAATTTTTTTCACAAAGTTCATGTAAAACTGCAACTTTTTTGTCTTAAACATTTTTCTGTTAAATCAAATGCTCACGAGACATAACGGTATTTTGAACTTTTTGAGATTTTGAAAAACTGGAGAAAATGCGATCCAAAATTTTTGAATATTTACACTATTTTTTTTCGTATAAATAAATAATTTGACAAAATTTCAATTTTTTTTAGAGTAGACAACTTTTTGACCGTTCGAAATCGTATGGAACGCCTCATATATATATATATATATATATATCCGTGTATGCGTACGTACATACATAGAGCTATACTGCTATACAGTACGCTACGGCTGTATAGATGCAGCTGTCTGTGCAGGGGTTCGGGACGAGTGCGCCGTGGATAATAAAGCCAGTGGAAGAACGCATATCGATTAGTTTCGCTTATATCGCCTCGTTTCCGTCGTCCCTTCTCTGTTGATTTTCGTACGTACATACCACGTGTAAAAACGCACACCGAGCGGTGCATTGCGTTACGGTGTTAAAGTCTGCATCACTGGAACGTAACGAAAATAGTTCTTTTTCTGTTGCCCAATTTCTTTGGGCACATTCAGGCCGAGAAATGGAAAAATACATCCTTTAATATAGGGGTGGTTCACCCTCTAATTTGTTTTTGCGAAGTCACTATAGTGGATTTTTCATTGCTTCGGATTAGAAGAATTTTCGTTTTTGTTTCATGAAAATCGGTGGACTCCTTGTGTGTCAAACTGCTGTTACCCTTAGAGATGCCTTTTGACGAGGGGTGGTTTTCCGCCGATAAAAAAAAATACGTATCGCTTACTTTTCAATGCTTTATAACATATCCAAATTCCAACAAAATCGAAGTGTGTCACCTGAGGGATGTTCCTAGTTAGTTATTTAATAATGAACAAAAGTAAAAAATACCTACCATAAAAACAAATACAAAATTACTTTGGTAATTTTGTATTTGTATACTTGGTATTGCTTTTCGCTGCTTTAAGAGCTTCTTCGTTTTCTATAATGAAGTTATAAAATTCTTTACATTGCATGTTGAAGTTCGATTTTATTTGTAGTTCCGCTTTTACAGTGTCAATATCTAACTTATTTCGGTTTTTGGTCCACAAGAGACAACGATGTTGAAGTTAGCATCGTCGACATGCAACGAAAGTTAATTTTTCCGAGTGTAGTTCCAAAAAGGACATACCCCCGATTAATTTGGAATTTCGTGTATCCTTGTATTTTCACTCGCTGATTACGAATATGATACTAAAGATACTCGCAAATTTGATTTTCAATGTCAAAACTCCCAAAAAATTATTTGTGAAAAGTTTTTTTGCTTTATTCTAATAAATGTTGATCCTAGAGAAAAATGTTTCCCACAAAAGTTGTTGCCTGTAAAAAGATTAATCTTTTATGTTCTATACAGTTTTTGTCTAAAACTATTCTGTTTCGAGAAAAATTGGATAATTCTCCAATACGTAAATTTGGCTGAACTCCATTAGTTTCGATATTATTGTCTACTTACGCACTTTACCGCGAAAAGGTTTGCGTTTGTTTGGGTTCGGTTTGTTGTGTTGTGCGTTGTTTAGGTTTTTTTCGGGGTGTTTGTTGTCCTGTGTTGTTTGGGTCTGCTTGTTGTGTGTTGTTTGTTGCTCAGGTATGTGTACACTGTTAAAGATCGAACTGCAACCTTCCCGCGGTAAAGTGCGTAAGTGGAAAATACCGAAACTAATGGAGTTTCGGAAAAAGTACTTTTCGTACCATTATCCCATTTTACTCGAAACAGATTGGTTTTCGACAAATCTTGTATAGAACATAAAATATCAATCTTTTTATAGGCTACAACTTTTGTGGAAAACATTACTCTCTAAAATCAACATTTATTACAATAAAATAGAAAAAACTTTTAAAAATTCAGTTTTTATGAGTTATGACCTGGAAAATCCAATTTACGGGTACTTTCACTATCGGATTCGCGATCAGCGATTAAAAATACACAGGTACACAAAATTCCACATCAATCGGAGGTCTGTCCTTTTCGGAACTTTATCCATTTTTTTCCCTCTACTGCTCACGGTTTTTTCGCCGATTTAGGGCACGAAAATCACTCGAACGGTTTTTCTTATCCTCACAAGGGACGATCTTCACCAATAAAATGAATTATGGACTGTAATAAAAGGGAAGAAATGAAAAAAAAAAATTAAAAGGTTCCCTCGTTGCATTCCAACGATGCAAACTTCAACACCAAAAGAGGCATTGATTTTACGTCCAGTAAAAAAAAAAGTTTTATCACAAGAAAAGATGGGCGCAGGTCCTAAAATCTTAATTCTCGCCAAAAAAAAAAAAAGCTGCGTAAAAAGTTCCGAATTACGGTGTTCGTTACCGGCCGAGGGTGTATCATCTCGAAATGATGCGAGAGTCGTTCTCCGTCTCTCGAGCCGCGGGCGCAGCGCCACTACAGCCATCTCTCTCGCGCCCATACCCCTGGTCCCCGTCATCTTTAGCAAAGTGCTCAGGTCGTGATTAGGATGCTCACGGATTCGGGGTCTCTCCGTTAGGTTATTCCAAACGTTGAAAACTCGACATGAGAGTCACTGGCACGTTGGGCATTCTCGAGTTGATATATAATCGATCGGATACCAAAAATATTCGGACGCGCAAATTTTTCACCGATGTGATTCGACTTTTTTTTTCTTCTTCTTCCTTCTTAACGAGCAAGCAGCCTCGTTAATTTTTATTGGATGCGTACGTATCGATGTGCCTGCTCGTGAATGTGCGCCAAACAATTTATCAATTTGGATTACCTTCATTCGTGGCGCATGATGATTATTATTCTTTCGAATCGTGAATTTCGCGTATGAGAAGAAGAAAAAGCATCAACACGATCGGAATAAACAATCGAATCGAGATACTTTGAATAATTCGAGCAAGCGATTTCGATTGGCGTGACGAACAAACAAAAAAAAAACAAAAAAGTGTCGTAACGAATACGCGAATGAGGCGGGAATAATTCAGCGCGTGCACGTTTCTCTCTCTCTCTCTCTCTCTCTCTCTCTCCCCCCGCCGTCTTCGTGTCTCTCGTTACGTAAATCCTTCGCGGGTTCTCAGTGAGAGTCGAGGAGCCGAGGGGCATGCCCGTCTTTAAAGATCCGCAACGGTCGCCGAGCATCCTTGGATTTAAATCCTGAGGCACGTGGCGATGGATCCTCAACCCGTGGCGACTTCATTCTATCTCTTCGTTTCTTCGCTTCATAGTCCACCAAAGAGACGAAAACCCGGCACTTTCAAGCGTAGAATATGAATTTTTGACTAAAGGCAAATGATTGCATACTGAAAGTAGCCCCAATAAAATGTTGCCCCTCAACTCACCCCAACCCTGAGTAATAGGGGTTGAAAACTTTAAAATCGCCGTATCTCGATAATTAATAGCGCGATCAAAAAATGTTTCAAACAAAAGTTGTTTGGAATAATAAAATTCGTATAAAGTTGTCTGACGTCCAACTCCCTGTCTTTGAAAATAGCGGCACACGCATCAACCCCGAATTTTCGAATTGTTTTTGTGCCGCTATTTTCAAAGATAGGGGGTTGGACGTTAGGTAACTTTATACGTATTTTATTATTCCAAACAACTTTTGTTTGAAACATTTTTCCATCGGGCTATTAATTATCGAGATACGGCGATTTTAAAGTTTTCAACCCCTATTTCTTAGGGTTGGGGCGAGTTGAGGGGCAAGATTTTATTGGGGTGAGTTTCAGTATGCAACCATCTACTTTGGGTCAAAAATTCATATTCTACGCTAAAAAGTGCTGGGTTTTCCTGTCTTTTACTGGAGTATTTCAATGCTACGGGAGAACGATCTTCGATAATCACACACTTCCATTGGGTTTTTTTTCTCTGCTCGCCACATTCTCATCTATTTCTCATTGTTTTTCGTTTTGTTTTATAAAGATACTTTATTTCGCTGTTTTATCGTTATACATCTGTAAGTAATAAATATCCTTATCTAACGTACTCACTAGTATTTGGTGGTTTGTTTTTGTCGTCTTGGGACGCGTCTTACCAACTTGCTTTCTTCATATATATTTATTTTCTATTATTAGATGATCTTTTTTGATGTTTCGTAGTTACTACTTTTTTAAAATTGTTCTGTGTTTAATGCTATGGTAAACAAAAAATTATAAATAACTATGTTTATTCCTCATTGTCCGGAGGATGGAATGGTCCAGGTGAGTCAAATGATGGTTTATGATTTTTTTTGCCAATTAGCCTTTAAAACATGCATAGAGTTAAATCTGTAGATGCTAATTTTTCATAAAATATACAATTAAAGGGCAAAATTGAGCATTTTAATATTTTTATTACGTAAATAAAAGAAACTTTTGTGTTACTATCAACTTGAAGAAGTATATATTTTTAATGTATAGATTTATTCTGTAGATGCTAATTTTTCATAAAATATACAATTAAAGGGCAAAATTGAGCATTTTAATATTTTTATTACGTAAATAAGAAAAAAAATTCTGTTACTACCAACTTGAAGAAGTATATATTTTGTGTAATTTATAATTATGCTTATTTATATTTGTCACGAGATTATTTATTATTGCCATTCATTAATATTGTTGCCGAACTACGGCAACTTCGCGGACATTGAGGTTGGCATCAATGCTCTTCATTCACCAGCCAAGATTCGCAATCTTTCGTGAAAACCTTGATGGTTCAATATTCAATATACCCGGGTGTCCTGTTATGAGCGGATAATCATCTGCTTTTGGTTTTTCGCATGCCATTCCTACAAATGATAACTTTTTTGACCCGGTTTCTTTTTAAATACTCTTGGTTATTTGTTTTATCTACCACAGACATCCTCTTAACCTTAAATGTTAAAGAAACTTTATGGAAAAAATCTATGGTACTATGAAAATTTATAATACTAATATATATATTTTTTTAAGACCATTTGAAGGAACACGATCTCGATGTAACGAAACCTCGATATAAGGAACTTCTCTAGAGATTCGTTATATCGAGGTTCGACTGTAGTAGGACTGACATATCGACAGTACCAGGATTATCCATTCATAACAGGATACCGTGTATGTGGTTCACGATGTTTTTTTTTTTTTTTTTTTTTTTTTTTTTTTTTTTTTTTTCAAAATGTTTACAAACGTATAACTTGTCTTAATCCGTTATTAGAAATGGTTTATCTCGGTGCTAAATAGCCAAAAAAAATTTCACCACCCGTAGCGTGAACGTCTTGCCCATCTAACTGCACGTAAAATACCATACATTAAACTATTTTTTATCTCTCATGTTTCGTGGTGAAAAAATTTCAAAAAATTCGTAAAGCCTCAGTATAGTCTAGACAATAAAATACATTTTTTTCAAATTTAACCTTGAATTGTGTCTAACGCTCCAGCCGCCTTAAATCACTCCTTTAATTCAACCGAATAATTCATTCGTTGCGATCGTTGCGATCGTTGCGCCCTTTTTTTTTTATTGGAAACCGAACTGTATTTAAAAAAAAGTAATCCATTTTTTCGGTATATTTTCGAGTTCGGTGCCAAAATTCAACTTCATTTTGCAATTGTACACCAAGAACGTTGAGCAATAATGCAAAAAGTCTTTCGCGTATTCCATTGTGCGGCAAGGTCAAAAGAGGCTTGGTGAAAAAAAAAAAATGTCGAACCTATGGGAGGAAGCTGCGGAATGAATGACCGAGGAAAAAAACGAGTGAAGCAAAGATTGAGGAAGCGACGAAGAGAAAAAGAGAGAGGACAAGTCTCATTCATGTCGCGGAGGCGCGACGGGACAAAGTTGTCTGCCCGGTGGCTGTAAGACCTGTTCTCGATTTTTATTTGCATTTTTTTATTTTTAAGCCTCCTCTCGTTGTCTTCTTTCTTTTGCTTGTCTCTTGAAAACCCTTTCGTCGAGCTCTCAGGCCCTGGTGAACGACGTATATTGCGCGCGCGCGCGCGTGTTTGTGCGCACGCGCACACGTGTTTGCGTGAACAAGCGGCTCGCGGCGTTCGACGCGACATTGCGGAAGTGTATCGAACGATTTGTATCTCGACTGTACTTCGCCGACTCGTCGTGTTTATGATTTCTGTATCGTTAACCTTTTCGCGGGTGAATTCAATGAATTTCAAGATCATTGTACGCTAGGAGTGTCGAACTCTGCACGCGCGACGCTCAACGCTCAATGTTATTCACGAATCAATAGAAACGTGCTCTTTTTTTACAACACGGTAACAATTGTTCCCACGATGTTGACGTTTGCATCGTTGGCATGCAACGAAAGTTATTATTTTTCAATCGCTGGAATTTCTTTCTGCGAATCTTCGTTACGAGATAACCTCAATCATTGTTAAGTCGCTTATTAAAGGATCTAGAAATTAAATCGGCAAAAAAAGACTTTGTAAAATAAAAATGGATAAATCAAATAACGAAAAAGAATTTCCGTTCCATTCCAACGATTCAAACTTCAAGACTATTCGTCACAATTAGTTTTTTCAAGTAAAAACTAAAATTTACTGAGAAATAAATTTGAAAGTTGATAAAAACTCGTCGCAAACCCAAACAAACGCAAACAGTTTTGTCTGATTCATTAGGTTAGAACTAGTTTTTCCTGGTTGAAACTAACTTCAACTAACATTTAAAGTTATTCATCAGTAAATTCTAGTTTTCACTTGGAAAAAACTATAGGTGTACAAATAAGTTTTAGAACAGTTTTCAAAAAATTCAAGATTTATTAAAAAAGAAGTAAAACACAGTTATTCATCGAAGTAATCTCCATCGCACTGAATGACCTTCAGCAATCTCTCAGGTAACTCGCGGATGCCTTTCGCAAAGAAACTTTCGTCTTGCGAGGTGAGAAATTTAGCGACCCATTTTTCCACTTCTTCAAATGTTTTGAATCGCACGTCAGACAAATCGTTCTGCATTTTCCGGAATAAATGATAATCGGATGGGGCTAAGTCTGGTGAATACGCCGGGTGTGGTACAGCTTCCCATCCAAGCGCTAGTAACGTATCCTTGACCGGTTTACCCACATGAGGCCGCGCGTTGTCATGGAGCAGTTGTACTGGACGTTTTCCTTTACCAGAAAATGGACGTTTCTTCTCAATTTCTTGATTCACTTGCATCAATTGATGACAATAGCGATCGGTAGTAACTGTTTGACCAGGTTTGAGAAGTTCATAATACAGTACGCTTTTCATATCCCACCATATGCACAGCATGACTTTGTTACAATGAACATTGCGCTTTGGCGTGGATGTTGTCGGCTCGCCGGGGTCAACCCAATGATATTTGCGTTTCGGATTATCAAAATAAACCCACTTTTCATCGCCGGTCACAATTTTCCACAAGAAAGACTTTCTATGTTGCTTGTTGTAAAGACTCACACAAATGTTAAGACGGCTGTTTTTATTTTCTTGAGTCAGAAAGTGTGGTACCCACTTTGTTCCTTTTCGAATCTTACCCATTGCTTTTAAACGATAAGAAACAGTTTGTTGAGTTACTCCAAGCTGTTCCGAAAGTTGTTTCTCCGTCTGACAAGAGTTTTCATCCAGCAACGCTTGCAGTTCCTGATCGTCCACCTTTACAGGAGGCCCCGTGCGTTCACGGTCACTAACGTCGAAATCACCTTCTTTGAATCGCTTATACCAATACTCACATGTACTTTTAGATACAATGTTGTCTCCAAGAACAGAACATATCGATTCGCACGCTTTCCTAACACTTTTTCCTTGATGGAATTCATAGCGAATGCAGTGTCTAATAAATAGCTTATCGGTCTGCATGTTTAATTTACAGAATTTATAGGTTATGTTTATGACTCCTTTACGTTTCGATACTACATATCAAGCGCCATCTATAATAAGTGAGCGGGACCTTTGAATTAATTTAGAATAGCTGTTATGATACAAAATCGAAGTGTCCTAAAACTTATTTGTACACCTAATACCTTATATACAGGGTGAGGCACTAACTGTTGCCACCTTGAATATCTCTGTAATTATTGACGTTACAAAAAAATGTTTGAAACAAAAGTTGTACCGTACGAAAGGGGTCATCAAATGCGGCAATTTTTTTTTTTATCTCAGCGGAGGCGCTCTCGCACACCAAAGGTCACCTCCACTTTTTTTAATGGGACGGTACATTTTTCTTTCAAATATCTTGTAGAGCATCGAAAACTGCATAAAAAACATTCAGGGGTCAAAGTCGTTCAAGGTCATTTAAGATCAAAAAGTGACATGAACTTTATTTTCATATGAAATTACCTTTATTTGAAGTAGATGTTCAAAGTGATTGCTATTGGAATCAATGCAGTATTGCAATCTCCTCATCACGGAGTGTGCACAATTTCTCATCACTTCGGCACTTATCGAATCACAGGCTCGAAGAATTCTCTCACGCATATCATCCGGCGTAGTTGGACGTTCTTTATAAACAAGATCTTTCAAGTATCCCCACAAAAAACAGTCCAGAGGCGTCAAGTCTGGCAGGCGAGCCGGCCACGATACAGCCTCTCCACGTCGAATCCAACGATTTTGAAATCTCTTTTGCAATTCATTTCTAGCTATCAGCGAAAAATTTGCCGGGCACCCATCGTGTTGATAACACATTCTGTTTCGCGTTTCCAAAGGTATTTCTTCCAATAACGGACCTAATGTTTCTTGAAGGAATGTGGTGTACTTCCTACCATTAAGATTCCCTTCGATAAAATAAGGGCCTATGATTCTATCCCCAATAATCCCACACCATACGTTAACCGACCGCGGTCTTTGGTGTGTAACTTGCCGCAGCCAATGTGGATTTTCCGTTGACCACAAATGCATGTTATGCAAGTTAATATTTCCATGATTCGTGAATGATGAATGGGAATTACTTTGAACATCTACTGTGAATAAAGGTAATTTCACATAAAAATAAAGTTCATGTCACTTTTTGATCTTAAATGACCTTGAACGGCTTTGACCCCTAAATGTTTTTTATGCAGTTTTCGATGCTCTACACGATAGTTGAAAGACAAATGTACGGTCCCATTTAAAAAAGTGGAGGTGACCTTTACTGTGCGACAGCGCCTCCACTGGGATAAAAAAAATGGTCGCATGTGATGACCCCTTTCGTACGGTACAACTTTTGTTTCCAACACTTTTTGTGACGTCAATAATTACAGAGATATTCAAGATGGCAATAGTTAGTGCCTCACCCTGTATGTACTTTTTTTTTCAATCTCAATATATGTACCTTTGTATTTAAAAAATGCGTTGCTTGTTCACTAACCGTTTCCAGAAAAAAAAATTCGGTACTTGGCCATTTTTTTCGGGCCTCCAGGTAGATGTAGCCCCTTCACCCTAAGACCCTACACTATCAGTACGAAACAAATAACCTACACAGGGGTTACGCGCACCCCAGCACTTCAAATCAACGCTGCTACCAAACTGTTTGTCGAAGAAAGTTTTTTTCCCCATTCGAACGCTGAAAGCCTGAAGAATGGAATAAAATATGGGGAAAAAACCTAATATTAATGTTTCGCGGTGAAAAGTGCGATTGAACGAAACAAGAAAAATTATTTTAGTATTTCTCACTTATTATGTCGGGCTTGCGGTACCCCTGGGGGTCCTAGAGTTAACTGTACCACGTATATGAGGTTAAAGTTTGCATCGTTGGAATGCAATGAAAATTAAAATTTCTCGATTCTTTCAATTTATTTTTGCATATTTGACCCACATAAAACCCGCAAGATTTCTTTAAGATATTCATTTAGCAATCCACCATATAATTCGACAAGAAAGATCTTGTATAACAATGAAACATAAGGAAACAAAAAAGTAAAAAAGAACTTTCGTTGCATTCCAACGATGCAAACTTCAACACCATCGACATATATAGTACAGTCGCGCTGTCGCTGAAAAAAAAACCCGGAATCGGAGAAAAATAGAAGAAGGCTCGTTTTTTGACAGGTGATTTTGTAGGTGCCGCGAGTGCTAAATCCAAGTTTGCCTAAAAATCGGGGTGTGGGGTTCTTTTTTAGGGGATGAAAGGAGATGGGGGTGGATTAATGCCAAACTACAACCCCTACGAGGTCGGCGCCGTGAGACAAAATGTTCCGAAAAATCCGGGCTTTAGTTTTGTCCACAGTGCCGAATTCGTGGAAGTTCATTTTGAGGGTGAAAAAGTGGATCGAAATTTTGAAAAATCGATTTTAATTCACTAACTCTTTAGAAAAAAAAATCTTACGTTTTTTTTAAAAGGACGCGTCGATCGAGTATTCGATCATCACTCTCCGATAATATCTTCACCCCCAAAAAATGGTTAAAAAACAAAAAAAAATAGTTTATTGAATAACTCAAAAACAATCGGTTTTCCGAGTATGGTTCAAATGTACGAAATGTAGAGAATAATTTTATCCATATTTTCGTTGCACTGGACGACCCTTGAATTTTGATTTTCCAATCCCTCTCGGGGGTTGAACATTCAAAATGAAATTCTGGGAAAACTATTGACGGCACGAATTCGCCGCCGTGGAAGAATTTGTAGCTTGAATCCTCAGCTACATTTTTGTCCACAGCGCCAAACTCGTATCTCTTTAGTTTCGGTCAATAGTTTTCCCAGAATTTCATTTTGAATTTTCAACCCCTGAGAGGAGTTCGAAAAAGCAAAATTCAAAAGTTGTGCATAGGAACGAAAGTATAGAGAAAATTATTCTCTACATTTCGTACATTTGATCCATCCCCGAAAAATCGATTGTTTTTGAGTTATTCAATAAACAATTTTTTTTGTTAATTCTTCAACAATTCTTTCGGGGGTGAAGATATTATTGGAGAGGGTTGATCGAATACTCGTTCGACGCGTCTTTTCAAGGGCTACAACGTTTCCATTTGAACCAAAATTGTATGAATTTGTCCTAAAGAGTTATCGAATGAAAACTGATTTTTCGAAAATTTCACCCCACTTTTTCACCCCCAAAATAAACTTCCACGACTTCGGCGCTATGGACAAAAATAAAAGCCGGATCTTTCTGAACATTTTATCTCCCGGCGCCGACCTCGTGGGGGTTGTAGTTTGGCATTAATCCACCCCCATCCCCTAAAAAAAACCCTACCCCCCGATTTTTAGGCAAACTCGGTTTTAGCACCCGTGGCACCTACAAAATCATCTGTCAAAAAACTAGCCTTCTATTTTTTTCCAATTCCAATATACAGCACGACTGTACTAATAGACTAATGAGAAGCGAAAAATTCTAATACCAAAAACCATATCGCTCTTCGTATTTTCTTGTCCCATCCCGTATCGCGGCATCCCTTCATTCGTTCGGTTCGTCGAAGATGAATGAATCCCGTCGCGATGGGGCTGACTTCGATCGTGAATGCAAGATCGTTTGGCTCGCGCCACCACCTTTGTCCATCTTCCAATATCCCCTACGTCCCTCTTTATATATACACACACACACGCACACACACAGAGGCACTCACATATATGTGCCTGTACGTAGACATCTTTCAAAGCTCCGAAAGCAAAAGGGCCCGTGCCCAGAGTTTGTCAGCTGCAACATTGGGTGCTACCGAGTCGCTGCTGTTCCCTCGTGCTTTACATTGCCCCGTATAACCAAGGTGAATTGCCTTATTTCCCTCTACAGGGTGGAAACGGAGGAGAGTCCCCTGTGCGTCTTGAAGAAAAAAAAAAAAAGAAAGAAAAAAAAAGTAGGAGCTCGCTGGAAGTTGCGATCGACGAGCGCACGCTCATAGACCGACAGCTGTCCCGTTGAGTGTTTCTCGGGGCAAGGTGCACCTGTCCCTGCGGCATCTTAACGCGGTTCTTCATTCGTATATAGGTAGATAGGATAAGGCAAAACGATGACGGGATCCAGCGTGAATGCTCGTGAAACGTTGTGAACTTAACGGGGATGGGAATGGAAAAGGTGAACGGAATTTTCACTCAAGGCTTAGGCCACTCTAAAGGCCGAAAAATAGGCTTTTGGGGATTGTTTTTTTTTCCGAAAAACTACACGATAAATCGAGATTGCAAAAAAGGGTGTTTATCATAGATATCAGTGACTGTATACAATAATTTTTATGAAGCGATTAATTTCAAAATGGCGGCTGTGCAGCGTTTATCTCAAAACTGAATTTTTTAAGTTGGCCGGAAACATAACTCACAAGGAACATCCCTCAGGTGAGACACCCTTCGATTTTGTTGAAATTTGGATATGTTATAAAGCACCGAAAAGTAAGCGATACGTATTGTTTTTTTATCGGCGGAAAAACGGTTTTAAGGGGTGAAACGAACCATCGAAAATAGGGGTGTTTTTCGTTTTTCGTCGATAACGTTATCGTTCCCATCTGCAATGTACAGTGTACGAAAAAATAAACATTGTTGCAATTCGAAATTTTTCAATATCTCGTACCGTTAACGGTGGGGTAAAGTTAATTCGGCGAAAAAAAGGCATGTTTTTAAGATTTTTTTTTGGCGTAACGAGTAGTGTTCGTTTATTGAAAAATTTACATATAATAAAGTAACATTTGAACAACATTCTCCTAAATTTGCATTGCAAAATATTCAAAATTGAGCGAGTGAAAATTAAACCCCGGAGGCGCCTCGAAAAAAAGTTGTCTTGCGGTGTGCACCATAACTCGCAACAGAATCATTTGAAACAAAAAAATCAAAATGCATTTGTTAAAGGAGATGTTTGTCGAGGTAATGACGGGAGGATTTTTTTTTTTTTCGATTTTTCGTAGCACTTGGGAGCCAAAAACCCGATTTTCGCTAAAAAAAAATCGGCTAATTTGTTGTTGAAAAATTAGTAATTATTTTTAAAAAAACAAAAAAGCTCTCGACAATACCTGGTGAATTATGTGAAGAAGTACTGTGCAAAATTTCAAAACGATTGGTCCAGTAGATTTCGAGTTATCGTGCACACGGACTTCAAATATGACAAGTCTCAGAAAAACAGTTTGAAAAACGCAGAAGAAAAGAGAACGGCATGGAGCAATAGACGCTCAAATACTCATAACTTCGTCAATTTTACTCCGATCGACTTGAAATTTTAACACAATATTCTTGATATATTATGCATTCATTAAAAAAATTAAACAAAAATGAAAAAAAAATTTTTAATACTTTACCCCGCCCTTAAAACGTTTTCGACGAAAAACGAAAAACATCCCCATTTTTGAGGGTGCGTTTCAGTCCTTAAAACCGTTTTGCCGCCGATGAAAAAAAAAATACGTATCGCTTACTTTTCGGTGCTTTATAACATATGCAAATTTCAACAAAATCGAAGGGTGTCACCTGAGGGATGTTCCTTGTCAGACAATTTTCAAGCGATTCACTTGAAATCTTGAATATATCTTGAAAAATACATTGTCTATGGAAGTACGTAGGATTTTTTTTTTATATTGCATAGTTAATTTGTTATCAACAACTATCTGACGATTTTTTAGGCAATTTTTAGAAAGTGAAAAATTTGCCTAAAAAATTGTCAAAAAATTGTTAATAACAAAGAGTTATGTTTCCGGCTAATTAAAAAAATACGGTTTTGAGATAAACTGCTGCGAAGCCGCGATTTTGAAATAAATCGCTTCCAAAAAATTATTGTATACAGCCACTGATATGTATGATAAACACCCTTTTTTGTAATCTCGATTTATGTTGTAGTTTTTCTGAAAGAAAATCCCCAAAAAGCTTATTTTTTCGGCCGCTAGAGTGGACAAGCCCCTTAAGTGGGCCTAGGAATAGCGATATTCAACATGTGTATCCTTGATGTGGGCGTTAGAGTGAATTACCGTCCGGTGGGTAGATCGCGGGCCGAAGAATGTCTTATCCGTAAACTGACCGTGTCGAGTGGCTTGGCCCCCTCGTGGCTTAAGGGGGGATTTTCTTTTTTTTTTCGCAAAATTTACCGCTTTTTGGGAATTTTTTTGTGAAGAAAGTATACAACGGAAAACTTGTGAAACTTGGCATATAGTTTTATTGATCTGTTTACTACATACAAAAAGGCCCCCCGTGGCTTAAGGGGGGATTTTCTTTTTTTTTCGCAAAATTTACCGCTTTTTGGGAATTTTTTTGTGAAGAAAGTATACAACGGAAAACTTGTGAAACTTGGCATATAGTTTTATTGATCCGTTTACTACATACAAAAATTTTTTTAAACAATTTCATAAACAAATCCGCCTCCCACCCCCCTCGCCGCGCGACGGTCCTTTTTTGATGGTGTGCACACGATTTCTCAAAAACTATTCAACCGATTGCCTTCAAATTTGGACAGAATGCTCAGCTGACATCCTTTTATCGTTTGATGAAGCAAAAAAGCAATACGTTTAATAGTTTTTTATTTATAACAAAAAATCGATCAATTTTTTTCGAAAAATCGATACTTCAAGTTCAAAACGTCACCGAATCGTCAATTTTTGTTTTCCCTTCATCGAACGATAGCTATATGTGTCTAGAGTAAAATGCTTTTTGGGTTTTTGTTGCAGGATGAACGTGAAGGCTGTAATCGTGCACACCATCAAAAAAGGACCATCGCGCGTCGAGGGGGGTGGGAGGCGGATTTTTTGATGAAATTGTTTAAAAATTTTTTTGCATGTAGTAAACAGATCAATAAAACTATATGCCAAGTTTCACAAGTTTTCCGTTTTATACTTTCTTCACAAAAAAATTCCCAAAAAGCGGTAAATTTTGCGAAAAAAAAAGACAATCCCCCCTTAACATCGTTAGGATGATACTGAACAAGCCTATACAAGAGTGCGAGCATTTCGCTTTGAAACTGTGCGGGCGAACAACGCGCCATCGAGTAACTATAGGTGAAAGGATAGCTCGAATAAGAAACCTCAATGATGTAACCTTGGACACGAGCGTTAAACTTGAACCGTCGAGAGGTGATAGAACGAACTTCTCGCGATAGATTAGAAGGAACTCAATCCTTGGATACAAGGGGAAGGAAGGAGTCTTTTTTGTTTGTTTTTTTTTTCTATGGGATACTGATGAAGACGTGCGGTCAAGTTCGGCAGGTTCACGGACCAACGGAGCCTAGTCGAAAAATTGATGGACGGAATTCGGAAAATCACAGGTCGGAGGGGGGGATGAAAATAGAAAAACTCACGATAATTACAGTTAAGTTTTCGTTCATATATGATATTCTTTTTTTAACCCATACTGACCCTCGCAAGGAACATCACTTTGGTGTCCTCTTCCGATTTTGTTGAAATATTTTTATACGGTAGAGTATCAAAAACTAAGAGACACGTATTTGAATTTTTTTTATATCTCGTACCGTTAATACGTTATCGACGAAAAACGGAAAACATCCCCATTTTTAGGGTTCATTTCACCCCTTAAAACACCCCTTTTCCGCCGATAAAAAAAATACGTGTCTCTTAGTTTTTGATACTCTTCCACATAAAAAAGTTTCAACAAAATCGGAGGATACCAAAGTGATGTTCCTTGTCAGTTGCCACTATATATGTCGGAACGCAACGTCTCCTGTTTTTTTTTCATGGATAAAATTGATTTTTGGCCGGTGTAGGTTAGAAAATCATTCGAACGTTTTTGCTTATATTTAAGGGAGACTTTGTCCTTGAAATTTTCAAAAAGATGTTAGCGGCTCGACATGAGCAGCTAGAAAAAGAGGAGGGATGCCTCTATGGACCGGGCATTGCCGATTAGCGGTAATTATAAACACATTTGTGTAAACACATTACAAAACTTTAAACGCGTTTTCCGCGAAAACACGTTTTTAAAAATGGCTGACATTCTCCTGACCGCTGTAATTAACACATCGACCTGAAATTTGGAGAGCATACTCAGAAAATACGTCTTCACGGAATGACGGATCGTTTTTTCGATACATACACTTTTGCATTTATTATTTATCTTTTTATGCGAAAAAAAACGCGAAAATTCGATTTTTTTTTTAAATTGTCGCCATTTTCCGAAATTTGTACTAAACGAAAAACCCATCCGTCATTCCATGACCAAAGGGTCACAGATAGATAATATGCTTTGAATTTGTGTTTCAGATCAACAAAGAGGGGGTCAGTGATGTCAGCCGTTTACCTCCCGCGATTTGAGGACCTGTTTTCGCGGCGCTGCAACGGCCGCCATTTTGGTTTTTTTTTTTCAAAAACATTTTTTTTTAACTTTCTGGATATCATGAATAAAAGCAAAAAAAACCGCACACAAAAAGCTTTACTAGTTTCCTTTAAAAAAAATAAAATGTAAACACCTGAAATATGGCACTCCAAGGACAAAGTCTCCCTTAATACGGACCTACGAGCTTAAAATGCAAAGAAAAAGTTTCGAGTAATAATAAAAAATGAAGAAAAAAAACAACAAAAATCGTTGCGTTCCAACGATGCAAACTTCAGCGACATCAAAACTCGTTTGTGACTTTTTGTTTGTTGATAATCAACTTCAATCTTATTTAATTTATTATTCTACACGTTCCACAAAATTCCGAAACGATGTTCTTTTTATCCTTGTACCAATACTCGTTATCGTTTGGCACGATCTCTTTTTATTTGAAGCGGCAGATAAAGTTCGAAGAAAAGTTTCACAGTTCCACTTAGGTCGGGATTAGACGGAGGATGATGCCAAATAAGAGAGCCTGATTTTCGTCGGTGATGCTGGAGATATATATTTTACTGCTTCCTTCGCTTCTCGTTAAAAAATGCGCGCGGGCCTGGGGCTCCGTCGATTACACCTGGCCCTTTAAATTCGAGGAACATTCTCAGGTAAGCGACAAACACCCGCATAACACACACACACACATACAACAGCCCCACAATGAAGTATCTCGACGGTCAGCTGAGCTTTTTCCTCGACATTCACCTCCCTCTGGCGGACCGCTTCAGAAGCAGAATTCCGTTCTTCCCGCTCAACATTAAACTTCCCAAAACCCATTAAACAGCTTTTAGCAGTGGAGCTTTTAGGAGTGGATCTTTTAGCAGTCGACCTTTTAGCTTAGATCTTTTAGCAGCTAGCCTTTTAGCTAGATCTTTTAGCTAGCCTTTTAGCTAGATCTTTTAGCAGCTTTTTAGCTAGCCTTTTAGCTAGATCTAGCTAAGCTAGCCTTTTAGCTAGATCTTTTAGCAGCTAGCCTTTTAGCAGCTAGATCTTTTAGCAGCTAGCCTTTTAGCAGCTAGATCTTTTAGCAGCTAGCCTTTTAGCTAGACCTTTTAGCTTAGATCTTTTAGATCTTTTAGCAGTGGATCTTTTAGGAGTGGATCTTTTAGCAGTGGAGCTTTTAGCAGTGGAGCTTTTAGCAGTGGATCTTTTAGCAGTGGATCTTTTAGCAGTGGATCTTTTAGCAGTGAGGCTTTTAGCAGTGGATCTTTTAGCAGTGGAGCTTTTAGCATTCGAGCTTTTAGCTTAGATCTTTGAGCAGCTTTTGAGCTAGCCTTTTAGATAGATTAGCTAGCCTTTTAGCTAGATTAGCTAGCCTTTTAGCTAGATCTAGCTAAGCTAGCCTTTTAGCTAGATCTTTTAGCAGCTAGCCTTTTAGCTAGACCTTTTAGCTTAGATCTTTTAGATCTTTTAGCAGTGGAGCTTTTAGCAGTGGATCTTTTAGCAGTGGATCTTTTAGCAGTGGAGCTTTTAGCAATGGAGCTTTTAGCAGTGGATCTTTTAGCAGTGGATCTTTTAGCAGTGGAGCTTTTAGCAGTAGAGCCCGTTTAGCAGTACAGTTTTAGCAGTAGAGCCTTTAGCAGTAGAGCCCGACGACGTTTTCAATGTGACTGTGGCGAGAGTACTGCCTTAAGGCCCTAGACCACAGTAACGGGTATAAAAGCATGTGCGAATTTAACAATTTTTTTCGTATGAAAAAGTGATTCACTCAGAAAATTAATTACACATCTATTTAGTATAAATATCAAGCTGTTAAAAAAATATATATATACTTTTTTTTCGATATACAAAATGGCCGGCTACTCGAAACTCCTCGAAACAACTTTTTTCCAATTGGCGTGACAAATAACTTCAATAATTTTCACTAGATTTACTTCAAATTTAACAGTAACGTTTCCAATTGCACTTCGCAAAGAAGTACGCACAGAATGTCTGATTAATCGAAAACTTTTCATTTTATGAGCAGTTTATGAGCAGTTATAACGAAATTTTTCACTGAAAATTCATTTCTTAAGTTCAAATACCTACCACTGTTGACTAAAACAATATGTTATAAATTCCGTACGTACTTCTCTAGGTACTCTAATGTAGATCGACGAGAATTTTTGTTTTTTGTTCTGGATAAAAAATCATGGATGCTAAATGTCACACCGCGGAGCGCCTAAAAGAAAGATAACAAACGAAAACATTATTAGTCGGCCATTTTGTAAATCGAAAAAAATATATACATTTTCTAACAGCTTGATATTCATACTAAATAGATGTGTAATTAATTTTACGAGTGAATCACTTTTTCATACCAAAAAATATTGTTAAATTCGCACGTGATTTTAAGGGGTTACCCCCACTTGCGATTTTGAAAAAATCGATTTTTTTTTATTGCATTTTTTTGAAGTATAAGTATCTGAGAATATGTCTTGAACATTTCAAGTCGATTCGAACAAAATTGACTGAGATATGAGCGTTGAAAGAGAAGAATCCGTTGTGTAAACGACCGGAAATTGAAACTTTAAACGCGTTTTTCTCAAAATGACATTTCTGAAGTCGGTGACCAAGATTACTCGAACACTAATGAACCGATCTTCTTGAAATTTTGCAGGTTTATTTAATACATAAAAATGTAGTCTTTAATCGTTCGATTTTTTTTCGAAAAAAATGGCCGTTTTATAGCCAAAAAACGGCCGTTTTTTTTTTCGTTAAAATCGAACCATTAACTTTGACTGTCCGCCATTTTGTGAAAAATGAACATTTTTTAAAATCCTTCGATTAAAGACTAGTTTATACTTATATTTGACTAAATCCATCCGCATTTTTTTTTTCGGATGATCCACTTTGCCGCAATGTTGGTCACCGCAAACCGTGTATATAAAAATATTATTTCATTGACGGCCATTTTCCACTAAACAATGTAATATTTTTCAATAAAAAAATTACTGAAAGTTCTTCAAGATGTGTTCTTTAAGATGGTATATTGATCGATTAAAAAAGTTTTGTAGTTTTCTTGAAAAAAATTCATGAAAAAGGCCTTTTTTTGCGCTACAAGTGGGGGTAACTCCTTAAACTCGTTACTGTGGCCTAAGGCCTAAAGTGACGTTTCTTGTCAGTGAAGCCGTGTAGCGACGAGAAGAGAACGTCCTTCAACGGGACGAAACTTTCACTGTGCAATTTTCCGTTTTCTTCCAATGTCGCTATCGATCGGTCCCGCTACTTTTTTTTTTCGTTTGGGTGTTCCGGAACCCTCCTACCGTTTCGAAGGAGACGTCGAGACGAGAAAGGTCGCTATACCATCTGCGCTCCATCTGTGTATATATGTGCTACACACGTCGCCTTGGTAAACTCGTCCTGTTCAATGTGGCCCGTGTTTTTTTTTTTCTTCTTTTTTTTTCTTACCGGAACATACGAGGAACCGCCGCAGGACCTCCCTTATGCTTACTGTACGCCGAAAGCATTATTACCGTGCGTTATATTGCGCACTACCATTAGGAGTCAGTTGTTACGTGCCCACCCTCCTACCCTTCGGTAAACCCTCAACCTTTTTCCCCTCTCTCGGTATTTTCGTCCTTCTCGCCCTTCCTCGGTCTCGGCCCAGCGTCTCTCGTTCTTTCTTCGCCCTCTTCTCGGCCACCTATGCGACTTCCTTCCTTCCTTCCTGCTTGCTGCCCGTCTCGCAACAATAAGCCCCAATGCGGCGCTACGAGAAGGGCACACGTCGTCGTTCGTCACGCTCGCTGGATTTTCGCGCTGGCGACTCTCCTGGCAGGCCGGGCGAATCCAAGGAAATTGTTGCTCCGGATACCGCCCGATCGCTGCCGGAAGATTGTGGATTTCGCTCTTTTCCTCTTCCGCCTGTCATTTTCTACCTTCATTGTGGGGGCTCTTCGGAGCCAACGGTTTCTTCGTGTCTTATCGTTCGATTGTCGCTGGTGACGACAAAATTTCACGTACGCTTCGTGACCCGATGTGAGGGATTTATGGTTCGGTGAGCGTAGATCTAAAAATTCTGTCGTCGCACGATTTCGTTACCTACAACCATAAGGAGTTGGTCTTCCGATGATAATTATCTTGGACGGTGGTAGATCGGGTTCTTCGTTTCTTTTTTTTTTGTCGTTCTTTTCGAAAATGCACTATGTAATAAAGAACGATTTAGATCCGTGGACGATCGGAAGTGCTCTTGAAGCACTTGGCCTCTGCACAAGAGGCCAAGTTCTTCCAGAGTACTTCGAAATGTGGAACTTCCTGAAGCTAATTAGCCGCGAAGTCCTCGTATGTATCCTGCTTCGGGCGGATCGTAAAAGTCCGTAATCATGTTTTTTCATTCTTATTGTCCCTCTGTCACTTGTGGAATTCAGACACTTACGGATTCGTTCGTTGTTTAAGGGGTCTTCTCATTTAAGACGATAAAAAAGCCCGCATGGAAATAAAATATATAAGAAATATATCGAAAGATACATAAAACATATGTTAAATACATTTTGTACGAAAAGTTGGATGTGTCAAGTATAATTTTGGATACGATTAAAAACCTATACGATATATAAATACAAATCCATTTAAGATACATCTTAAATATGTCAAAAATACAAACTGAATATATGTTTTATATATTTTAAATATGGTTGGTTGAGCAACTTGAGTAACGGATGACGTTGCAAATGAAAAACATCTTCAAGTCGGTATCTCGCGAAGACCCAGCCGCACTAGCCGGAATAAATGATCGGACAAAAAAATTGAAGGTTACGTAATCTCGTAATTCTATTCGATTATCGCTCTCTGTGCAAACGCAATTGAGTAATTGATCCGATAATGTTAGTGACTCTTGTAAATCCACGCATTTCTCAATAAACTAACTCTGTGTATTGTACGATATGCAGACGATACGAAAGTTAATTTAACAAGTAGAACTAGCTCAGTGGGGAACGTCCCGGCTCATCACTCAGAAGTCCCGGGTTCGAAACCACCTTACCGGCGGGGTAAAGTTAATTCGGCGAAAAAAAAGGCATGTTTTTAAGATTTTTTTTTGGCGTAACGAATAGTGTTCGTTTATTCAAAAATTTACATATAACAAAGTAACATTTGAACAACATTCTCCTAAATTTGCATTGCAAAATATTCAAAATTGAGCGAGTGAAAATTAAACCCCGGAGGCGCCTCGAAAAAAAGTTGGTTTGCGGTGTGCACCATAACTCGCAACAGAATCATTTGAAACAAAAAAATCAAAATGCATTTGTTAAAGGAGATGTTTCTCGAGGTAATAACGGGAGGATTTTTTTTTTTTTCGATTTTTCGTAGCACTTGGGAGCCAAAAACCAGATTTTCGCTAAAAAAAATCGGCTAATTTGTTGTTGAAAAATTAGTAATTATTAAAAAAAAAAAAAAAAAAAGCTCTCGACAATACTTGGTGAATTATGTGAAGAAGTGGTAACACGCGTTTTGACCCGACGACAAAATATCCTCGACAAAATATCCGACGACACAATATCCGACGACACAATATCCGCAAGACAAAATATCTGCCGATATTATATCCGCTGTCGGTAATTAAATCTATGATTAACGTTATTACTCTTAAACTAGGACAACTGGCTTCATGAGACAGTCAATGTTTTTCTCTCTGCTGTGTATGTAGTGCTAGAGTTTAAAGTGTACAGTCATGCCGTTGAAATTTATTCTGTCAGTTTGTAGTGCTGTCAGTTTGTAGTGTCAGTAGTGCTGTCAGTTTGTAGTGTCAGTAGTGCTACAGTTTAAAGTGTACAAAAACTTTACAATAAAGAAATAAGTGCAATGAAGAAGCTCGTATTATGCCCCCACCCCACTATCTCACACACCCCACAAAGGTGTACACTTTAAACTGTACAGACATTACAGTGTAAACTGTACAGACATTACATTACTGTACAACAAATTACACAGTACAAACTATCTCACACACCCCACACTGTAACACTGTACAGTTTAAAGTGTACAGTCATGCCGTTGAAATTTATTCTGTCAGTTTGTAGTGCTGTCAGTTTGTAGTGTCAGTAGTGCTGTCAGTTTGTAGTGTCAGTAGTGCTACAGTTTAAAGTGTACAAAAACTTTACAATAAAGAATTAAGTGCAATGAAGAAGCTCGTATTATGCCCCCACCCCACTATCTCACACACCCCACAAAGGTGTTTTGCGCGCGACCCCGTTGATGTGGTGGACGAGATTTAGGATTTTGTCTCGCGGATGTTTTGTCATGAGAATATTTTGTCTTTCGGATATTTTGTCCTCGGATATTTTGTCGCGGATATTTTGTCGCGGATATTTTGTCGCGGATATTTTGTCGTCGGGTCAGATGTGACGTAGCCGAAGAAGTACTGTGCAAAATTTCAAAGCTATTGGTCCAGTAGATTTTGAGTTATCGTGCACACGGACTTCAAATATGACAAGTCTCAGAAAAACGGTTTGAAAAACGCAGAAGAGAAGAGAACGGCATGGAGCAATAGACGCTCAAATACTCATAACTTCGTCAATTTTACTCCGTTCAACTTGAAATTTTAACACAATATACGTGATATATTATGCATTCATTTAAAAAATTAAACAAAAATGAAAAAAAAAATTTAAATACTTTACCCCGCCCTTACGGCGTGCAAGCGTCTGATATAATTTAAATTTGAACCATTAATATATTTGAAACGCAAACACCATACTCGTAATTAAGGACAAGAAAAAAATATCGTAAAAGGGTGCAATGATGTAAATAACGTAATAACAAAATTTTTAAGAATATTTCAAGTATGGTTTAAATATACTTCAAGTATATCTTGAATACATGTTGAATATATTTCAATAATTTTTGAAATGTAGTATGAACATATTTCAAGTATATTTTAAACGGAGTATGAACATATATCGTGTATATTTTAGACGTAGTTTAAATACATTTAAAATGTATTTCAATTATAAGTCGAATACGGTTAATATACATGTGTAGTATATTTTGAGGGTAATTTGAGTACATTCTAAGTATATTTTCAATATAGTTCGAATATACGTAACCGCCTATCCAACATATATATTTTTATATACATTCTGAAGATCTATTTTCGACGAAAACTCTGATATCGCGAATATATTTTTAATGCATTTCCCGTATATATTGCATATATCTAATCTATATCTAAGTTGGATTATATATATATATATATCTGAAATATATTTTGCATCCTTTTTTAATATACCGAAAAATATATTTTTACATATATTTTATTTCCGTGTGGGAGGCTTTTTTCGTGGATTTTTTTAATGGGTTTATATTATAGATATTGATATAAAAGTTGTTGCAATTAAGGGGTTAGGCCACTCTAGAGGCCGAAAAAATCGACTTTTTGGAATTTTTTTTAAGAAAAACTACAAAATAAAACGTGATTACAAAAGAGGGTGTTTATCTTACATGTCAGTGACTATGTGCAATAATTTTTTTTTGAAGCGATTGATTTCAAAATGGCGGCTGTGCAGCGTTTATCTCAAAACTGAATTTTTTAAGTTGGCCGGAAACATAACTCACAAGGAACATCCCTCAGGTGACACCGTTCGATTTTGTTGAAATTTGGATGTGCTGTAAAGCACCGAAAAGTAGGCGATACGTATTTTTTTTATCGGCGGAAAAACGGTTTTAAGGGGTGAAACGAACCATCGAAAGTAGGGGTGTTTTTCGTTTTTCGTCGATAACGTTATCATTCTCATCTCCAATGTATAGTGCACGAAAAAATAAACATTGTTGCAATTTGAAATTTTTCAATATCCCGTACCGTTAAAACGTTATCGACGAAAAACGAAAAATATCCCCATTCTTGAGGGTGCGTTTCAGCCCTTAAAACCGTTTTTCCGCCGATGAAAAAAAATACGTATCGCTTACTTTTCGGTGCTTTATAAAATATCCAAATTTGAACAAAATCGAAGAGTGTCGCCTGAGGGATGTTCCTTGTCGGACAATTTTCAAGCGATTCACTTGAAATCTTGAATATATGTTGAAAAATACAGCGTCTATGAAGGACACAGGATTTTTTTTATTGCACAGTTCATTTCTTATTAACAATCTTCTGACGATTTTTTACGAAAATTTTTGAAAATTGACGAATTTGCCTAAAAAATCGTCAGATAAATGTTAATAACAAATTAATTATGCAATATAAGAGAAAAATCCTACGTACTTCCATAGACAATGTATTTTTCAAGATATATTCACCATTTCAAGTGAATCGGTTGATAATTGTCTGAGTTATTTTTCCGGTCAACTTAAAAAATGCATTTTTGAGATAAACGCTGCACACCCGCCATTTTGAAATTAATTGCTTCAAAAAAATTATTGCATACAGTCACTAATATATATGATAAACACCCTTTTTTGTAATCTCGATGTATTTTGTAGTTTTTCTGAAAAAAAATCCCCAAAAAGCCTATTTTTCGGCCTCTAGAGTGACCCTTCATAAATACACTTTCGAAATACATTTTAAAAAAATATTTATTTACGTCACTATTTATAGATAAAAATGGTAGTTAAAAAAATTGTAGGTCCGCGCTGTTGATGAAATCTCGGAGATGGATCATCCGAAACAAAAAAATCAAACGGTTTTAGTTCAGTATGTTAATGGCTATAGCGCATATCATGCGATTTTTTATGTATGCAAAAATAACGAAGTGACGGACATTTTACGGGGAAAAAAAAAACGAAAAGAAACGTGTTTTTTCACCGTTTTTTGGTAAAAAAATTAAATATCAAAACTTAAAAAAATCCTTGATCTGCGCTATAGCAATAATTGTAAAGAATGGTTAAAATTTCGTAAGGATCGGTTCAGTAGTTTTGAAGATTTTATCAACAAGCCGTCGAAAAACGTTTTTTCGAGAAAAACACGTTTAAAGTTTGTTTGGGTTGCATAAATGCATAAAAACATTTTCTAAATGTATTTATCAAGTGTAAAAACTTTTATATCAATATCTAAAATCAAAACGTATCCGAAAAATTCATGACAACAGCCTTTTGTTATGATTTTTAAGATTTCAAAAAAAGTTTTCAAGACTTTCATGATTTTTTTGTATACGGAAAAGATTTCTTTCAAAATCGGTGTTGATCGGTGTTTTGAAAACACGCTTTTTTGAAATTACGGGGGGAGAAACCTTTAGGCGAGGAAAAAGTTAGCTGATTTTCATGATTTTTTTTTTTAGGAAAGATTTTTCCGGAACCGCCGTAATTCAACTTGAAAGTACTGAATAAACATTGCTGTGACGAATAATTGTGATGCAACAGACAGACAAGCGGAGGAATGCGGTGAAATTTTGTGGATTCCTAGTCGCTCCGAGATCCAAGAAAAATAACCCAATATCTACAACAATCGTGTAATTAAACAATTGCAACATAATCGCAACTTTCTGCAAACTGTCTGTCTCGACATAGGAAAAAGCAGCAATTAATTTCCCAAGTGCCACAAAGATTCGAAAAACCAAGAGCAGCCTTGAAAAAAAGAAAAGAAAAAAAAAATATATATATATATATATATACATCAGAAGATAGTTCAGTACAAAGTAGGATAGGACGTATGGATAATGTAAGCAAACGGAGCAAACAGCCTAATTGGGATAAGAAGTGAAACAGTTCACAGTGTCGATTGACCCTCGTCTTGGTGAGTCGCAGAATCCCATCAATATATACATATATACTTAGTACGGACGAGAATTTACGAGTTCCAAATATACGTGGCGACGAGCGATGAATGGGAAGAACGATAAGGGGAGCCCTGGAGTTTATCGAGCTCTGCATATCCGGGGGCCTCCCTTTCACGTAGCGCGACCTTTTTTCGAGGAATCTGAGAACTCCTATCAAACGCTTGTGTCTCCAACGTTAGACGCTGGTTAAAATTAGGTTATCCTGAATTCCCAACTACATGTGAAAAAAAAAAAAATTAGCCAGTTTTAATCAGCGTTGGAAAAAAAAGGAACGCTGTAGACTAACATAGAAGACTAGTATATAAGAAACGAGTATAAGATTATACTAAAAATGTTCTGGGTCAACGCCATGGTAAATTTTTTTATTCCCGATCTACAACTCTTGCAGTACAACGTGGCAAGCTTTGCAAACAGGTGCAAAAATTTACAATTCAAATTGTCACAATGTGGAACTCAACCAACCCCATTGCAATCAAATTATTTGAGGGGAATTTTGTTCAGTGACGATGGTCCGAATAAAAAAAAAAACAATTTTACGATCGTCACTTCCGAGCAAATTGAGGAGGTTGGAGCGGTTGAGTCAAATGACGGTTTATGAATTGTTTTTCAATGAACCGGAAAAAAAAGTGCATACGAGGTGTAGATTTTTTCTGTAGATTCTATTTCTTTTAATAAAATATATAATTAAAGGGCAAAATAATGCATTTTCAATTTTTTTTATTACGTAAATGAGAAAAACTTTCATGTTGCCACCAACTTGAAAAAGTATAACATTATCGATGATTATGAAAAAAAACTGCGTTAGCGAATTTTTTATGCAACTCAGAATGAAATTTTCAGTCATTTATAATGCCTATTTGTATTTATGTCACGAGATTATTTATTATTACCATTAATTAATATCAAGTGTTGTCAAAATGCGGTAACTTCGCGGACATTGAGGTTGGCAGCAAGGCTCTTCATTCGCCAGCCAAGATTCGTAATCTTTCATCATACCTTGATAATTCAATGTTCAATATACAGGGTGTCCGAGAACTGAATGCTTTTCCTGAAATGGGACGTTGGGGGTGAAATTCTGAGTCGATTGATATAAGCATGTGTGGGTCTCAGATCAACCCCTGAATTGTTATTAATTTTTAAAGGCGGGCCAATCAGGTGCGCCCGCCTTTAAAAGTTAATAACAATTCAGGGGTTGATCTGAGACCCACACATGCTTATATCAATCGACTCAGAATTTCACCCCCAACGTCCCATTTCAGGAAACGCATTCGGTTCTCGGACACACTGTACATGATTCACGATGGGCAAAATGGGATTTTTTTTCTTCAAAACGTTCACAAAGCTTTAGTTCGCGTTACTCCGGTGCTAGAAATGGTTCATATTAGTGCTAAATAGCCAACAAAAATGACATCCCTCGTAGCGCGAACCACCCACCTAACCGCACGTAAAGTTCCAACGGAGCTAAAGTTCGCATCGTTGGAATACAACGAAGATTCTCATTTTCATCATTATCCAGAGTGATATTTTGCAGATTCAGGCTGCAGATCGCTGAATAAGAATCACCAAAAAAGTTTGCTCGATTTTCGTAGCACAAATCTGGCAAAGGAAATTTGGGAAATAAAAAGCAAATGATTTTCGTTGCAACGACGCAAACTTCAACGTCGTAAACTTCATACAATCAGCTGTTTTTTATCTCGGGTGCTTTGTGGTGAAATTTTTTTTAAAAATTCGTAAAGACTCAGTATAGTCTAGACAATAACATCTTTTTTTTGGTCAGATTTAATCTTGGATTGTGGCTAACGCTCCAACCTCCTTAACTGTTCAGAAGCGACTGGAAATTGGTATTGAAAAAAAAATCGACGATTCTCATTATATCGAGTGGATAGGAGTATACAATTGAAGGACTGAAACGCAAATAGCAAACGTCATTAAACTGTGAGGGGAAAATTGATAATAACGTGTTCGAACGTGATCGTGAGTGGTTTATTTTACCAACAGGGGTAACTTACACCTCGTTTGCGATATATATATATATATATTCACGTTTCGTACCGACACTCGTTACGTCGTGAATGCATATACGAGGATAGAGGGTCAGGGTGGAAGTCTCTCTTACCGAGACATCTGGTCACCACCTGCCTTAACGCCCTTGCTCACTTACTCCCTTGAACGCCGATAGAGGGAAACTTTACCACGCAGCTCACACGCGTTATACATTAAATACACTGAGTGCAACCTCCTCCCTTCCCCTCCGTGCGATCTTAACTATTTCACCTTCCACCTGCGTCTCGGATCGTGGATGAATCACTTTTCACGTAAAAACTATTATTTCCCACTCTCTATGTCAGAGTGATGAAAATATTTCATTCGCGCGATAGCAATGAGCGATTGGAACAGCTCGAGTTTAAAGATTTATCATACGACGCGGCCAATCGGCACGAATTTCTCATGTATCGAAAATCCAATTCAAACAAGCCCAAACGCGAATTAAAAAATCATAGTGCCGGTGTATTTTTTGCTCGAATCTTTTAACGATATGCGAAAAATTAGTTTTTGTCAAACGGCCCTAGTTGATCAGCTGATTCATGCAGGAATCACTCAATCGTTTTTTTTTTCGAAGTCTCGATCACTGTCGGACGATGTCAACCTGCAATAGAAGATTTTTGATAGTAGGGAAAAGGTGTACGAGATCATCCCCCTTAAGGGAGAACGCTCGTAATTTCAAAGATACTCAACGTAATTGAGATCTGAAAGCGTTTACTACTGGCGTATTTATCTATCTTACGATTGGTATATTCGAAATATTCAATTTATCAGGGTTTTAATAGGAAAATATTCTTTTTTGAAAACCTTACATGAGAATCATCCTGGACACCCCGGTGTTCAACATGATCCCTAGGGTATGGATAATATGAGCTCCGGATAAACTTGCCCCATTTGGGATTTTTTTATTTTGAAGAAATTAAGTAAATGCAAATAAAAATTTGCCCGAGTTTATAACAGCTTTATGTATATTAATCGTAGGTATACAACATAAACTGAACTTACAAGTTAAATTACCTTTATATTATGAGTTTTATCTCACCCAACTAGAATTGAACTAAACCAGCCTTCTACAGCCGGTCTTAAGGGGTTACCCCCACTTGCGATTTTGAAAAAAATCGATTTTTTTTTATTGCATTTTTTTGAAGTATAAGTATCTGAGAATATGTCCTGAAAATTTCAAGTCGATCCGAACAAAATTGACTGAGATATGAGCGTTGAAAGAGAAGAATCCGTTGTGTAAACGACCGGCTAATTGAAACTTTAAACGCGTTTTTCTCAAAATGGCATTTCTGAAGTCGGTGACCAAGACTACTCGAACACTAATGAACCGATCTTCTTGAAATTTTGCAGGCTTATTTAATACATAAAAATGTAGTCTTTAATCGTTCGATTTTTTTTTCGAAAAAAATGGCCGTTTATAGCCAAAAACGGCCGTTTTTTTTTGTCGTTAAAATCGAACCATTAACTTTGACTGTCCGCCATTTTGTGAAAAATGAATATTTTTTTAAAATCCTTCGATTAAAGACTAGTTTACACTTATATTTGACTAAATCCATCCGCATTTTTTTTTTCAGACCATCCACTTCGCCCCAATGTTGGTCACCGCAAACCGTGTGTATAAAAACATTATTTCATCGACGGCCATTTGCCACTAAACAATGTAATATTTTTCAATAAAAAAATTACTGAAAGTTCTTCAAGATGTGTTCTTTAAGATGGTATATTGATCGTTTAAAAAAGTTTTGTAGTTTTCTTTAAAAAAAAATCATGAAAAAGGCCTTTTTGTTGCGCTACAAGTGGGGGTAACGCCTTAAAACCTCAATCCGAAATTTCGAATAGATTTTCTTGAAAAAATTCACAAAAATGACCTCATTTCCGGCTCTTAGGTGTATATCGCCCCTTGATAGTTTCGTCGCTATTGAAAATAATCATCTCGCCCCATGGTATCGACTCGTACACCATTGCCCTAGTAGAGATAAAGAAGACAAAAAATAGGATTTTCCATCGCACTCTCACGCTGCAAACTTCGCCATCATAAAAGATTGAATTGTGTCCGAAATATTGATGGGAACTGTTACGTTTCCTTATTTGCATTCACACGCCGGAGATTCAAGTTTTTCCCTCAAAACGTGTAGCCCGAGTGCGTTTCTTCATTGTCTACGGTGGTTAAGATCGATCGGGGGATATTAAAAACTAGCATCGCAATCTCGTCTTTTCATTCTTTGTTGGACCATGTGAATGCACTAGTGGATTTGATAAAAAGGTACGAGAGGGGCCGAGAAGCCGCTCCTTTGGTTCATCCCTCTCTCTCTCTCTCTCTCTCTCTCTCTCTCTCTCTCTTTGAGTTAGTTACGAACGTGTCTCCCTTTGGCGCTACTCGCATCTAACACAACCCATCCATTGTATTACAGACCCGATACACCCCTCCTGCTCTATCTGTCTCTTTCTCGCGTTCGCTTTGTCCCCCTCCCCCCCGCCCCTCTTTACTTTTTTTTCTCGTTTTCCTTCCACTCCGTATGGTGGCTTGGGGAAGCTACCCCTCTTCCGTGCTTGCGTTCCCATGACAAGTGCGATAGCGTTTTCCGTGTGAATCTTTAATTCGATACTCCTCAACGGAGGGGGAGAGAACGGGAGTGAGAGAGAGAGAGAGAGAGAGAGAGAGAGACAGGTAGAGAGAGGTTATACTACTGGGGAACGACAAGGGCGTGGGAATCGCCCGCGCGAATAAACTCTACGATCCACCATCCTCGCCTGGAAGGCACATTTGGCGAGGGTTTAGTGTTGCGTGAAGTCATGGTCAGCGAGAATCTTCCCCTGTTGGCTTCCGAAGCGGCTATTGTCGCTTCCGGATGGAGATCGGGTCACACGCGATGTCAACATTTTTATTGAATACTTTTACGTTTTTTCCTTCTTTTTTTCCGTTTTTGAACGTATCGATTTACCCATAGGGGCTTGAGACCCCTTTTTGTCGGAAATCAATTGATTTACGTAAGGGTCGTTTTTCTATGTGGCATGACGAAACGTATTCTTTTGGCAGCAAAGCGATTACGCGGGCTCAAAGTATTGGTTGAGTATTATTATTGTTTTTTTTCCTTGCCAGAGCTTTTCCACCCTGTCAGATCAGTGTGCAAAATAGGTGGCTATGCGATCATCGCGTAAAAAGATTGGGTTAATACGACTTTGTTTATTTATTTATTTATTTGTGTGTGTGTGTGTGTGTGTGTGTGTGTGTGTGTGTGTGTTTGTTTGTGTGGACACCACAAAATTTAGCGCTAGAAACCTCAGAGGCCATTTTTCACTTTCCGATGCGATGAACATCCTCTAGTACAGTCTGTATATTGGAATCGGAAAAAATTAGAAGGCTAGTTTTTTGACAGGTGATTTTGTAGGTAAACTACAATCCCCACGAGGTCGGCGCCGGGAGACAAAATGTTCAGAAAAATCCGGGCTTTATTTTTGTCCACACCGTCAAAGTCGTGGAAGTTCATTTTGGGGGTGAAAAAGTAGGGTCAAATTGTGATAAAACAGTTTTCATTCGATAACTCTTTACGAAAAAATCGTACACTTTTTGTTCAAATGGGAACGTTGTAGCTCTTGAAAAGACGCGTCGATCTAGTATTTGATCATCACTCTCCGATAACATCTTCACCCCCAAAAGAATCGTTGAAGTATAAACAAAAAAATTGTTTATTGAATAAGTCAAAAACAATCGATTTTTCAGGGATGGTTCAAATGTACGAAATGTAGAGAATAATTTTCTCTATATTTTCTTTCCTATGGACCACCCTTGAATTTTGCTTTTTCGAACCCCTCCCAGGGATTGAAAATTCAAAATGAAATTCTAGAAAAATTATTTACCGACAATAAAGAGATACGAGTCTGGCGCTGTGGACAAAAATATAGCTGAGGATTCAAGCTACAAATTCGTCCACGGTGGCGAATTCGTGCGGTCAAGAGTTTTCCCAGGATTTCATTTTGAATTTTCAACCCCCAAGAGAGGTTGGAAAATTAAAAATCAAGGGTGGTCCACAGAAACAAAAATATACAGAAAATTATTCTCTACATTCCGTACATTTGAACTATACCCGAAGAATCGATTGTTTTTGAGTTAGTCAATAAACAATTTTTTTTTGTTTACACTTCAACAATTATTTTGGGGGTGAAGATGTTATCGGAGAGTGATGATCAAATAGTCGATCGATGCGTCTTTTCGAGAGCTACAACGTTCCCATTTGAACAAAAAGTGTACGATTTTTGCCTATAGAGTTATTGAATTAAAACCGATTTTTCAAAATTTCACCCCACTTTTTCACCCCCAAATTGAACTTCCACGACTTCGGCGCTGTGGACAAAACTAAAGCCCGGATTTTTCTGAACATTTTGTCTCACGGCGCCAACCTCGTAGGGGTTGTAGTTTGGCATTAATCCACGCCCATCTCCTTTCATCCCCTTAAAAAAAACCCTACACCCCGATTTTTAGGTAAACTTGGATTTGGCACCCGTGGCACCTACAAAATCACCTGTCAAAAAACTAGCCTTCTAATTTTCTCCAATTTCGGCGGTTTTTCAGCGACAGCACGACTGTACTACTCCTCGAGATCAAGATCGCAAAATTCTTTCCTACGGAGATCGAAGGACTTGCCAGTGTATAAAGTTTCCCGATAGATTTTTTTTGTTTATTTATAAGACTTGCTTTGGGATTATTTTCTTTTACATGCTTAGGGAAAGATCGTTTTTATTTGCTACATTAATATTTTGTTATTCTTTGTTATGCACAGAATTATGTATAAAAAAGAGAGATTGTAGTTTACTAAATAAAAAAGCCTGAAAAAACTATGATTAAAAAAAAAACAAACAACGGTCATTTATTTTGCGTTCAGAAACAAGGAAGATGATGTTATAAGAAAAGGTCATTTTCATCAAAGCTTGACGGTATTAAAAGTTTGGACCGTTGGAATGCAACGAGAATACTTTAATATTTTATCATTTCCTTACTCGCATTGTTGGAAAAATTCTTCTGAGCAGCTTTAGTTTGCAGATAGCTTATAGGGATCCTAAAATAGGCGCGAGAGATTTCCAGGGCCAGAATCCGTGGAAACAACAATCGGACAACAGAAGAAAATGTATTTCCATCGCATCCCAGACATGCAAGCTTCAACATCGTGGAGATTAGTTCACGAAGAGCTCCATCTTAAGGGCAATGCAACGAAAATTCGCAAAATACGGCCCTCCGCGGAAGGAATACCTTAAGGGGGGAACATGCCTTTAGGCGAGCAAAAAATTCGCCGATTATCATGATCACCTATTTTTAAGCACAGGGTTCTTCACGATTTTTGAGACTAAGGGTATGTTTTATTACTACATTTGGCTATTACGTGACATTAAAAAGACAATTGATCTTTAGAAGCGGAGGCACGGCACGGTCTTCTAACCTGCATTTTCAAAACTAGCGTGGCGTAAAGCTAAAAAACTAATCGACCAATCGAAACTAATCGAAATTGTGTATAAATCTTTTTAACATTAGTGTGTAAAACATTGGTGGCCAACCCGCGGCTCGCGGGGCTGGGTCAAATTAACACAAGTATCAACTTTTTTGTACCTATCACCAAAAGAACAATACATCATGAGGCGTTCATATCCCATAACATTACTATGGGAGTATGAGCCATATTATTTCTGAAATTTGGCCCGCACGCTGAAAAGATTGGTCATTCATGGTCTAAAACATACCCCTAAATGTTCTTGATAACAATAAAAGTATTTGTTCAATGCCAAATGTAGCCATTTCTTTCGGAAAATTCAATCTTTTCCTTTCAAAGCCTACCATTTCCTCAATTTTCAACATTTTTCACTTTTTCTTGGTTCATATTCCGCGCACGAGTATTAATCAAAGAAAAATTCTCATTTGTTCTTTTCTTCAGATCAACCCCGTCGACGCTACGTGTCACGCCGTCGGACAACATCCGCCGCAACCCAAAAGACCGTACCATACCTCCGCCATTTTCAAAGATTAATTTTAAAAAAAATACCATCTAACAGCCAAAAGTAGCAAAAAAAAACAAATCGTAAGTCTAAAAAATGATAAAGCAATCGATTTAAAAAAAAAAACACGAAAATCAGCAATATTTTCTCCACCTGAAGGTATCTTCTCCCTCAACCTTCCAAGAGATCTCAGCAGTGCAAGATTTTCTCGGGGTCAGTCAGGAAACTTCAATGTTCGGGCAATGAGTTACGAGAGAATGAACTACCGCCTAAGTAGGTTTCTTGCGTGCGAGCATCCCTTCGTTCGGTACGAAGGGCTCCCCCGAAGGAACTTGAGAGGGCCATACGTCGATCCCCGTACGGGCGATGGCAACGTTTGGGCAGAATTGTGCCGGGCTCATTGGCACTATGTGTGTACCGGGTGCATACACCCAGAGTTCTCCCGTCTGTCATTTCTGGCCCTTGGTTCCCTTCTTCATGGCGAAGGGCACCCGCTAAGAACGAGCCAGACGTTCCTTTTTCTGGGCAAGGGAGTGCAACCCCTTATAGAATTTGCAAATCGGCATTAAGCCTCTCCTCTTGGCGGAGCAACAGACGGATCCTATATACGTGTGTGTGTGTGTGTGTGTGTGTGTGTGTGTGTGTCTGGGTTTGTTCGTTTCCCCCATTGTCGTACAGCAGTTCGTTTCTCGTCCCGACACGTCACGACGGGCAACGAGAAACAGCTGCTATCAATTTTTCCGGTTTCCTTTGGACGCGTGCCCTTCGGTAATTCCCGTAGAGAAACATCCCTTGGCGTCGGTCAAGAAACGTCGTCCGAATTCAACATTGATTTCACCGACCGTTGACCAAAACAATCCGATGGCCGCGTGAGGCTGTGCGTGTGCTTTGTCATTTCCAGACGTTCATACAGATTCCTCATGATACGCGCTTTGTACGGTAGGGTGGCTCGGAACCTCTCTCGCTACGCGGCTGAACCGTTGGGTGAACAACTGTCCCGAAACGTTGACAGTTTTGACAGTCCGACGAAACGTTTCTTGTTTTTTTTTTGTAACGGGAATGCTCGGAATGTTGTATAAGCGAATTTGGTACTAGACATTCTGAATTAGGACTTTGAATAAGTTCTCGCTGTTTTCCAACAGATGGCGTTACCAGAACTGCGGGTCAGAGTGGGATCAGTGGCTCGTATTTTTTCAGAGGTCTATAGCTGCTTAGCTAACCGTTTGCACAATCTCAATGAAACATTGACTAAACGTGAGGTGTGTTCAATGGCTTCATTTTGTTGAAAGACACTCAACAGCCCAACCCAATAGATATTGAGATAATAACCATTTTAAAAAAATGGGATTTGATCCACTGTGTACTTGGGGGTGTACACAGTGAAACATGCCTAATTTCACAGTCAAACAAAATTTCAAAATCAAGCGAAATTTGAAGAAAATTACCCTGATCCATTGTACACTTGTAGGTAATGGAGTGCTTTTCTCTATACAGGGTGATTTTTTCATCTTGAGACTGCTAAATATCTAGAAAAATAAGCCTACGACAAAAATGTCCCAAATAAACCTTCAATAGTTTCCAAGGGGAAATTCAATCCCGAAGAAACGAACCGCCTGCCGTCCCACCTGGGGTTGGGGCGGGGGGGACTTTTAAATCTTAAATGGGAACCCCTACTTTTCATTACAGATTCAGATTATACATAAAAAAAACACGTAACTTTTGTCTGAACTTTTTTTTAAATTCAGGATAGATGCCGCTGGATTGGTAGAGGCGAAACGATACATTGGCCTGCCAGATCGCCAGACCTTACGTCGCCAGATTTTTTGTTTGTTGGGTCTCTTAAAAACTTGTAGTTCATCAACAAGTGCC
Organism: Ophion obscuratus; assembly: GCA_964007375.1. NCBI lineage: Eukaryota > Metazoa > Arthropoda > Insecta > Hymenoptera > Ichneumonidae > Ophion > Ophion obscuratus. Next base: position 11,555,615 of record OZ023313.1, read on the forward strand.
AACAACTCGTGAAAACATGATTGGACGAGTCAGAAATGCTTGCGCAAACATTAAAGCGATCAAACTTTTGAGTTGTTGATCATTCGAAGTACGGATCAATAAATGCATCGAAGTTGAAGGTTATCGGTTTGAACACTTATTGAATTGAATGTTGAGAGGCAAGGGGACTCACGACAATCAAACACCCCGAATGTGAGAGGCAAGGGGACTCACAATAATGAAGCACCCCAAAGGGATTAAATTTCCGTCAGGTCCACGTTCTTAATCCTGGGTAAAGCTAAGAACGGATACAAAATTATAGTAGATATTTACGATAATTTAAAAAAAAAACATGTTTCCGACAAAAGTTACTTTTCTCCGACGTAGCTCCATTGTGCAATAAAACATAGGGGATTTCCCTTGAAGAAAAGGAAGCTTGCCCAATCTTCACCGAGTGCAGCGCCATCTATCCCGAATTAAAAAAAAGTTACGTATTTTTTTATGTATAATTCGAATCTGTATTGAAAAGTAGGGGTTCCCATTTAAGATTTCAAAGTTCCCCCCGCCTCACCCCCAGGGGGGCCCCGCAGGCGGTTAATTTCTGTAGGATTAAATTGCCCCTTGGAAACTATTGAAGGTTTATTTGGAACATTTTTATCGTATAAGGCTTATTTTTCAAGATATTTAGCAGTCTCAAGATTTAAAAAATCACCCTGTATAATGGGGAGTATTGTACAGTAAACTATTGACAATTTAATTTAAAAATAACAGCATATTATGAGATCAATCACAATCATTTATTGAATATTAATCAACAATGAGTACCTACCTAGTGAGGTAGTACCAGTACCTATCTAAATCACAATACGAAAATATTCATATTATGACTTACCTCTTTTTTTCTAAAGGGGGTACTGACAAGTTTCTATTTTTGTTAGGTTAACAAACACAATGCTCGAATACCGCAATATAGGTGTGTCTTGCGGGAGAACAATGACTTCGAACATAACTGCGATAGGCAAAGAAGCAAAAACATACAAACTCGGCTGGTTTTTTAAAGTTTGGACACAAAAAATAATGTAAAATCACCTCTCAGAATCGAATTGCGCGGGAGCGAGTCACAGACAGGTTCAAACCTATTGGCATCCGAGGGCGGTTCTAATGTGAAAAAGACGCACATTTATACATGTCCACTTCTGAGAAACAGAAAAGGTTCAGTGTACCCACTGTTGCCACTGTTCCCACTTTGACCCTACTATAAGGAAGCTTGAAATTCAGTGTATGTCATTTTGCCGAAGTGTAACTAAGTTTTTTTTAATCAGTGTTGAACATGTCAAATTTTGTGCCAAAAAAAAGGAGTATTTGCGGGGAATTTTACTGCAGTGCTCTATTCAAAAAAACATCTGCAGCTAAAGCTCACGGAATTCTTGTTGAGACTTACGGCGACCATGCTCTGTCAGAAACAACATGCAGATATTGGTTTAGACCAACGGTTGTACAACTTTTTTGGCGACCGAACCCTTTTGAAACAATAGATATTTTACAGAGCCCTAAAATAAGCAAAACCTGGGTTTATGTTTATTTTTTAATGTGAATCGTACAAAAATAGGTACTTTAAATCAAATAAAGTATTAACTCCACTGTAATTGACGAAATGGTTTCCATTTATTGAGATGTATGAAGTTGTTTGTTTTATTCTTTTTCGGCGGAGCCGTAGCAGGGGCCTTGCCAGAGTATAGCAGGTTTAGACGCTCCGAAAATAATGATTTCGAGGTGTTGAATTGGAGGCGTTACTTCATGAAGACTCAGGTCAGACGCCAGCTGAACTTGCAGAATCATTAGGAGTTGATCACACAACAGTTTGCAAATGTTTGACAGCGTTAGGAATGGTTTTTTTAAATGAAGCATCAATTTTCACGAAAGACAGCAAGAACTTAATCAGCATCCCAATGTATCCCTGATCCCATCATCCGAATGAGCATTGATAGAATTAGAATGCCCAGAACTAATACTATGGATACTCGAATTTGCTGTTGAACAAGTTGTACGCATGACGTTGAAGACAATCATTAGAATGCAACGATGTTTTTTGTCAATTTTTTGATTTCTTTATTTTTATGTTTATCCAAAAGAGTTCTTTTTTGCAATTTGAGGTAGCAAATCTCTGATAAGCATACGTAAAAACGTCTGCTGTTGATTTTCATGGCCAAAAAGGTTCGAAAAATGAAAAACAGTTATTCTTGTTGCGTTCAAACGATGCAAAGTCCAACATCATTTGTAGGGGATGATGATCATGGACGGGCATTTGCTGCACGTCCGTGATTTTTTGTATAGTTTGGAAAAAGATGAGTGGTTCTTCCCCAGTTTTTCGCGTTCAGAAACAAAAAGCTGTCAAGCGCGTGTAGTAGACCGCGCCGTATCATCTCCATTTTTGACGATTAATGTAAAAATACCATGTAAAAGCCAAAAGTAGTAGCAAAACACACTCCTATGTCTCAAAAATTGTGAAAAAATATTTCCTTTTAAAACAAAATCATGAAAATCAGCAATATTCTCCTCGCCTAATTAGTATCTCCCTCCTTAGAGGCTAATGATGATCCGAAAGTTTCCATCTCTCTCGCGTAGGATATCATTCACATGTCGACGATGTTTTTTTTTTTGACGTCTTTCATCCAATGGAAGTTCAAGTCTCGAATATTCACGGGTTACATGCGATTTCGAAATCGCCATCGGTAGAGGCAGTAAATTTATACGGATTTTTAATAAACTATGAAGCATAAGACGAAGAGTGGACTTCCTCGGACGGCTGAGAATCCCGACGAATGTCATTGACTCGACCACTCGCGACGTTGGAGCACTAAAAATTCTCCAAACACGCAAAATCGAAAACTCGTACGAGAATAGGAATGGACATTTGAAGCGCGGCAACTTTTAAGCAAGTGCCAAAGGACACTTTCACGCGTTTCGCGGCTTTGGTGGGGGGGGGGGGGGGGGGGGGACAAAAAATATCGCGCAATATGCCAAGCCCGGAGAAAAAAGGGAGACTCCCCTGTTCAAGCGTTGTCTACCTTTTTGCCCCGTACCGACCAGTCTGCGATGAAGAAACCAACATATACTCGAGTCATTCCGTAAAAATATGCTAATTTATGGTTGCCCGTTCCGTAACCTCGTGTCAAGTGAATTAAACAAAACAAAACAAACAAAACAAAAAAGTCTTTCTTCGCGATACGCGCCAAACACGATTTAGCGGAATCCTCGACACGACCTCTCGTGTACTAGTTTCGAAACAAACGCGAAGAAAGTTTTCACGCAAATTAGTAACAATTCGGTGGAATTCGAAAGTGAAAAAGATTCGCTCTCTCAAATAGCGAAACTTTTTGTGACGGCGTTTTCATTGTCGGCGATGTTGCGGATGATAAAATATTCAATCGACATACCTTTGATCTATGATATATATGCAGGGTGTCCTGTTATGAATGGATAATCCTGCAACTGTCGATAGGTCAGATCATCTTCTACTATATGCTGTAATTTCCGTTTAGTAAAAGTCCCACGGGTTGGGAGATAAAAATCATCCGCTTTTGGTTTTTCGCATGCCATTTCTACAAATGATAACTTTTTTTACGCGGCTTTTTTTGAAAATACTTTTGGTTTTTTGTTTTATCTAGAAAAGTCTTCTTTTTAACCTTCAATGTTAAGGGGTTACCCCCACTTGCGATTTTGAAAAAATCGATTTTTTTTTTATTGCATTTTTTTGAAGTATAAGTATCTGAGAATATGTCCTGAAAATTTCAAGTCGATCCGAACAAAATTGACTGAGATATGAGCGTTGAAAGAGAAGAATCCGTTGTGTAAACGACCGGCTAATTGAAACTTTAAACGCGTTTTTCTCAAAATGGCATTTCTGAAGTCGATGACCAAGATTACTCGAACAATAATGAACCGATTTTCTTGAAATTTTGCAGGCTTATTTAATGCATAAAAATGTAGTCTTTAATCGTTCGATTTTTTTTTCAATAAAATCGAACCATTAACTTTGACTGTCCGCCATTTTGTGAAAAATGAATATTTTTTAAAATCCTTCGATTAAAGACTAGTTTATACTTATATTTGACTAAATCCATCCGCATTTTTTTTTTTTTCAGATGATCCACTTCGCCGCAATGTTGGTCACCGCAAACCGTGTATATAAAAACATTATTTCATTGACGGCCATTTGCCACTAAACAATGTAATATTTGTCAATAAAAAAATTACTGAAAGTTCTTCAAGATGTGTTCTTTAAGATGGTATATTGATCGAATAAAAAAGTTTTGTAGTTTTCTTTAAAAAAATTCATGAAAAAGGCCTTTTTTTTGCGCTACAAGTGGGGGTAACGCCTTAACCCCTACTGCCCTGTAACTAGTGTTACGAAGTGCCACGTGCCACGAAGCTTCAACGTGAACCTGCGTCCGTTTGGTAATACACGTTGCACTTCGTAAACACTAGTTATAGGGCTGTAGGGACTAAAATAACGCTTCGATTTAAATGTATACATATTCATTCAGCAGCGCATTCCGACCCTACCAGCTTTAGTTTGTTTGAGTTTGTTAGGGTCTGTTTGGGTTTGTTCGCAACGAAAAGTTCCTTTTTACATTTTTCATATTTTAACATTGTTTTAGATCTTATTTTTAAAGATTTATATTGTAGATCGCGAAATAAATATTTTAAAAAAATGGTTCGAGGATTTTTGTAAGAGTTTGCCAAAAGAAATGAAAAGAATCCGAAAAAAAATAGTCTTCGTTGCGTTCCAACGATGCAAACTTCAATCTCATGAAAAAAGGAACGTACAGGCAGGCTGCAATTTTATTTTGCAACTGATTCGAGCCACCTTTCACAGCGAGTATTATCGTCACTGCATATTCGGGCGAAAAAGGTGACGCACGCCTAGTTGAATATAGAGTACAGCAGAATGCGAAAAGCTAGAAGACAAATGTGCCTCTGAAAGGAAGAAGAAAAAAATACAGCAAGGTGCCGGCATTGGCCGTCAACAAATAGGGTCTCGATCCTTAAATCCTGACAGGTAAAAGAGGTATGTTGCCAAACCGGATTAACGAAGCGGCTAGGGGTCTTTTGGCTTGCTCGCTCTATGCGAGAGCTTACGATAGGAATAGTATACGATCTGCCTGGGAGCGTTTTTTTCGGGCTCTCACGGGGACTCGTTGAGTTTCGGTGAATTTTTTCAAGATCGTCCAAAGAAACGTGAAAGGAAGTATTATCTCACCGAGGCGGAGAACAGATGGCCGCCATCGCGGAGAACGGTCAACATTTGATTCTATGATATTGAAGTTTGGTTGGAAGGCAACGAAAGTTCCGTAGCCCTATTTTTTTTTTTTTTTTTTTTTTTTTAATTTAGGCATGCAGAATTAGTTTAAACAATGCACGATCCTTATTAAAGATCTTCAGCCTAAATATGTGCAACAATACTCATGTTTTATACAGCGGGTAAAAAAAGTATTTGTACATCACACATTGTTGTTAAGGGGCTATGCCGGTGTGACACTTTCAAAAAATCGATTTTTTCGTGCCTTTTTCGACAGTTTATACTTTCAAGAATATCCTGTATCGTTTTATCTTGGAAAAATCGATCGTTAAATATTTAAACGCGTTTTTCTCGAAATGAGATTATTCAAATTCACCGACATTGTAACTCAGAGTGGCTTACGTGGACCAAATTCTCCAATACAATATTTTGACAATTTAAGGAGGTTGGAGCGTTAGCCACAATTCGAGGTTAAATTGAATAAAAAATACATTTTATTGTTTAGACAATACTGAGTATTTACGAATTTTTTGAACTTTTTCCACCACCAAACACCAGAGATAAAAAATAGTTTAATGTATGTCATTTAACGGCGGGGTAAAGTTAATTCGGCGAAAAAAAGGCATGTTTTTAAGATTTTTTTTTTGGCGTAAAGAATAGTGTTCGTTTATTGAAAAATTTACATATAATAAAGTAACATTTGAACAACATTCTCCTAAATTTGCATTGCAAAATATTCAAAATTGAGCGAGTGAAAATTAAACCCCGGAGGCGCCTCAAAAAAAAGTTGGTTTGCGGTGTGCACCATAACTCGCAACAGAATCATTTGAAACAAAAAAATCAAAATGCATTTGTTAAAGGAGATGTTTCTCGAGGTAATGACATGAGGATTTTTTTTTTCGATTTTTCGATTTTTCGTAGCACTTGGGAACCAAAAACCCGATTTTCGCTAAAAAAATCGGCTAATTTGTTGTTGAAAAATTAGTAATTATTAAAAAAAACAAAAAAGCTCTCGCCAATACCTGGTGAATTATGTGAAGAAGTACTGTGCAAAATTTCAAAGCGATTGGTCCAGTAGATTTTGAGTTATCGTGCAAATGGACTTCAAATATGACAGTCTCAGAAAAACGGTTTGAAAAACGCAGAAGAGAAGAGAACGGCATGGAGCAATAGACGCTCAAATACTCATAACTTCGTCAATTTTACTCCGATCGACTTGAAATTTTAACACAATATTCTTGATATATTATGCATTCATTTAAAAAATTAAAAAAAAAATGAAAAAAAAAAATGTACATACTGTACCCCGCCCTTAACGTACGGTTAGATGGGCAAGACTTTCACACTAAAGGTTATGTAATTTTTTTTGTCATTTAGCACCAAGATAAACCATTTCTAACAACGGATTAACGCAAACTGAACCTTTGTAAACATTTAGAAAAAAAATATCCTCATCTTGCCTCAAATTACTCAAAATTTCATTGTGAATTGTATAAAACATTCGTTGTCGTAGTTTTTTTTTTTTTTTTCATAATAATCCTCGACAATGTTATACTTTTTCAAGTTGGTAGTAACACAAAACTTTTTCTACTTTACGTAATAAAAATATTAAAAGGCATAATTTGGCTCTTTAATGATATATTTTTTTAAAAATAGCGTATACAGAATGAATCTGTACCTCGTATGAATTTTTTTGAGGTTCATTGGAAAAAAAGATCAATAAACCGTCATTTGACTCAACTGAAGCGCTCCAACCTCCTTAAGGGGCTATACGAGTGCGACACATTCGAAAAATCGATTTTTTTCGTTGCCTTTTTCGACAGTTCATATTTTCAAGAATATGAGATGAGATTTTTATACTTTCATGATTTATACTTTTAAGATTTTTACACTATGAAAAATATGAAATGAGATTTTTCAAATTTGCTGACATTGTTACTCAAAGAGCAATTATCCGATTGACTTGAAATTTGAACTGAGTACTCTCGAATATATTTACTCTACAGTGACGTAGGATATTTTTGATTGGATGAAAATTGACGATTTGGCATTGAAAAAAAAACGACCATTTCATAGGCAAGAAAACCGACTTTTTTCATAACTACGGCATTTTGTTAGATTTTGATATTTTTCGAAAATCCTACGTCATTGTACAGGAAATACCTTCCAGTTTAACGAAATTTTTTCCATTTTCGGTTTCAGCTACTCAATCGGCCGGAATCATGTCAGCGGTGGAGGAACTTGTTTTTTTTTTGGCGCCTCCCAAGGTCGCTTGGATTTCTATTTTTATACTTTTTTATGAAAATATTTTATATTTTGTGAATTTGTAAATATTTTATAGATATTTTATAGATATTTTTATAAATATTTTATGGATATTTTTCCATGAAAAAATTATGTAATATAGGTCAACTACAGCCAAATATATTCTTAATTTTCCGAAACATTTAATTGAGTACTTTTCTTCCAAAAAAAATCCCCAAAATCATCCAAATTTTCAGCGTTCACCCTGGTACAGCCCTTTAATTTGGCTTAATTTTTTCGTTCGTGTTTTCCCAAGATTTTTGTAAACAGACACCATGTATGTTTAGGACAAGCTATCGACCGCGGAAACTTAATAAATCATCATTTGAAAAAGACGACGTGTACAAATAATTTTTGTACCCACTGTACGTGTTCGTACAAGGATCCAAGTAAAACGAGGCAATTAGTCAACATGCAATATAAATTCATACGCAATGTGTGTGTGTGTGTGCGTGCGTGTGTATGTGTGTGTGCATGTAAATATTTGCATGGCCGGTTCACCCTGTCGATGAGATAAGGCCGCATCCTTTGATATTGATATCGTAGCGGGAACTTCCGGCCTGAGGAGCACCGCATTATGCTCCGAGAAAAACAGCTCGTCCAGAAAGTTTATATACCCCACCAACCGGTACTATTTTATTATCGTTACGATCAAGTCGAAGAACCCAGAGAGGGGGGGGGGTATTTTTGGACCAAAGTTTGTCCCTTTGCCGAGAAATAATAATAGTCAAGTTCTCTCGATGTTACGGGGACATTTATGAGGTTGAAGTTTGCATCGTTGGAACGCAACGAAAAATTAACATTTCTGAATTCCTTTAATTTCTTTTCGTGAATCAGGCCTACCAAAAAACTTTCAACCACTTTTTGAGATATTTGTTTAGCGATCTACAATATAAATCTATCAAAAAGATCTTCTGTATTAATAAAAATATAGAAAATAAAATGTGAAAAAGTACTTTCGTTGCGTTTCAACGATGCAAACTTCAACACCATGGACATTTTAAGTTTCCGAATGATCACGAGTCTCCTATTCGCGTGCTTGTTCAAACACTCGTGACTGCGCGCAAGCTCCATCAGGACTCCGATTGTCCACGAGTACATTTCGCGGCTATGACAAGCGCCATCGGTCGTATCGACATTTCGCTTCTGCGGATTTATATCGCGTCTAATTTCTCGTTTTCAAATGTTGTATTTTTCGGAGTGTCTCGAAGAAACGTGGCAAGTGGCCCGAGAATTCTTTAAAAATTTTGAAAACCTAGCTTTCTCCAGTCGATTAGTTTTCATAGAAACTGCTGAGATACCGCAAGCTTATCTTTTCTCGTATCGTTACAACGCAAGGACATGCATGATGCTGAAGTTTGCAACGTTGGGAATGCAACGAAAATTCTTTTGTGTATTTTTATTTCGTCATTTTTTTGCCATCTAAACTCCTTTGTTCCTCAATTCGGTTGTCGATCCCTAAAAGGAACGTTGAAAAATGTATCCATGATTTTTGTAGCTTAAGGGGCCAGGCCACTTTGAAAATTTGCAAAAATCGAAAGCAAACGAGACTTGAAGAAATCGACGTTGATGAGCAATCAGAAGGGATTTTGTACGGTGAAGGAATTGCCTATTGAGGGGGATATTACGATATCTGTGGCCCCAAGTTTTGGCCATGCAGTCTTTATATTTGGCCCAAAATAAGACTTTTTTCAAGAATACAAAAAATCGAAATTCGGCTTTTAAGGGGGTAAAACAGAGGTTTTAAATTTTTAATGAGGCGGAGTATTTTTTGGGTAGATTTCTTTAGAATTCGGCGTAAACATTCTAGAAAACAAGTAATTTTCAAAGAGTTAGGTAGTTCATTGAAACCCAACTATTCCGCCCACACATCCCGAGATGCCAAACACCCGCCCCACTATTTCCACGAGTCCAACTATTCCGCCCACACATCCCGAGATGCCAAACACCCGCCCCAGTATTTGCACGAGTCCAACTATTCCGCCCACACATCCCGAGATGCCAAACACCCACCCCACTATTTCCACGAGTCCAACTATTCTGCCCACACATCCCGAGATGCCAAACACCCACCCCACTATTTCCACGAGTCCAACTATTCTGCCCACACATCCCGAGATGCCAAACACCCGCCCCACTATTTTTACGAGTCCAACTATTCCGCCCACACATCCCGAGATGCCAAATACCCGCCCCACTATTTCCACGAGTCCAACTATTCCGCCCACACATCCCGAGATGCCAAACACCCGCCCCACTATTTCCACGAGTCCCACTATTCCGCCCACACATCCCGAGATGCCAAACACCCGCCCCACTATTTCCACGAGTCCAACTATTCTGCCCACACATCCCGAGATGCTAAACACCCGTCCCACTATTTTTACGAGTCCAACTATTCCGCCCACACATCCCGAGATGCCATATACCCGCCCCACTATTTCCACGAGTCCAACTATTCCGCCCACACATCCCGAGATGCTAAACACCCGTCCCACTATTTGCACGAGTCCAACTATTCCGCCCACACATCCCGAGATGCCAAATACCCGCTCCACTATTTCCACGAGTCCAACTATTCCGCCCACACATCCCGAGATGCTAAACACCCGCCCGACTATTTCGCCGAGTCCAACTATTCCCCCTGCACATTCTAAGATGCGGAACACGCGTTCCACTATTTTTACGAGTCCTACAATTCCCCCTACACATCCCAAGATGCTGAACACCCAAAAAATGCACTTTCAAGACCAAACTCCAACTCGTGGTAAATGCTTGAGTATGTATTCACATCGAAATTAATGGAGTGTTGGCAAAATATTCACAAAAAAAAAATACGAATTTTTAATGTTTTTCCCATTTATCTGCCAAACAACTGGGTCTACACAAAAAACATCCCGTGAAAAAACAGCCGAATTTCCCAAACGTCGCCCAGTGCTGTGCCAACCATGTCTGACGGTTGTTCGACCCGTTGGCAGAATTGATCGGCCAACCATTACGGTAGCAACGCGAAAGTATGGGCTAAACGGAAGTTTATTCCTATAATGTGTCAAATTTCAGAGCTCGGTTTCACCCCCTTAAAAGCCGAATTTCGATTTTTTGTATTCTTGAAAAAACGTCGTATTTTGGGCCAAATATGAAGACTGCATGACCAAAACTTGGGGCCACAGATATCGTAATACTGCCCGATTGAGTTTAGGTAAGAGTTTTTCGGTAACGAGATGACCCTCGAAGGTTTTAAAATTTTGATTTTCTACTCTTTTTTTTGCGAAAAACTGCGAAAAAAAGCACGTTTTTTTTACTTTTTTCGTTTTTCATCTGCCATTTTTTTATTTTTCGATAAAGCTTTATATCCGAGGGTCATTTTGTAGCTGGTGTCGTACTGAATCTGATGGATTTTGATTTTTTTCGTTTCAGACAAGCCGTTGCCGAGTTTAGATGGAGCTACCCTAGATGCTCCTGAAGTTTGCATCGTTGAAACGCAACGAGTGTTTTTTTAACATTTTATTTTGCACGTATTCATTATTATTGACATTTTTTTCTCGTGGATTTACTTTGTAGTTCGGTAAATAAATAGCTTGAAAAATGGTTGAAGGTTTTTTGGAGGCATAATGCGTCAAAAGAAATGAAGGGAATTCAGAAATATTAATTTTCGTTGCATGCCAACGATGCAAACTTCAACCTCGTGCTACCTGGACCACCTATTTTTCAGGCGTTAGGGGCCGTCCATATATTACGTCATCGATTTTTGCTGATTTTCGACCCCCCCCCCCCCTACAATCATCCTATCGTCATTTCCTAATGACCCCCCCCCTCTCGCAAAATTGACGTCATTACCAGTTTGGCAAAATTAAAACATTTGCGGATTTGAGAAAAATTGGGTAACATTAAAACATTTTGTTATAGAATCATCTTTTATTATTTTGTACTTTGGCAATGTTTATTAATATAATAATATTATTCTTCCCTATTCTTTAGTTTTCTTCGGATAGCTCCCACATTTTGTTATAGAATCATCTTTTATTATTTTGTACTTTGGCAATTTTCATTAATATAATAATATTATTTTTCCCTATTCTTTAGTTTTCTTTGGATAGCTCCCACGGAGTTTTCACCCATTCTTGCAAATCCTGGATCACGGGTAATATCTCCGTATCCTCCCAATATTCATTTTGGCTCGATCGAACTATTTTCATAGGTACGCTGTTATTTGAAGTTCTCGAATATAATGTAGACAAACCTTATGTAATAAATAAATAAATAATGAGTTCAATAATTAATACCATTAGGTACTTGCAAAATATTTTTCATCACTCATGCGGGGAAACCACTCTAGTTGTACAATATACTATTGTACATTTTGAAGTAATTGGGATCACCAGAATGACGTCAATTTCGAAACGCCCCCCCCCCCCCTCCTCACCCATCATTTACCGTCATCCGCAGACGAACCTCCCCCCCCCCCCAAATTTAGAATGACGTAATATATGGACGGCCCCTTACATTAAACTATAGTTTTTGCACTTAAAAATGAATAAAAATGAATTAAACAATTTTTTAAAATGTATTTCAGGACTTTATTTATCAAGCCCAACAACTTTTATATTCATGTCTTTTATAAAATCCTAAAAAAATAGCCTTTTTTCGTGGCTCCAAAGTGGACTGGCCCCTTAACTGACCGAATTTTTTTTCACGGCGAAAATAAGTCAAACGTTTTTTTTACGTATTCTTATTAGAGATTTACGACCTCAATTTGTAAAAAAGAAGGCTTTGGATGAGCATTAAAATGAAGAAATAAAAAATGGATTTAAAAAATCGTTGGAATGGAAAGAAAATCAATTCGTTTTTAATTGAACGAATTCTTTTTTCACGGCGAAAATAACTCAAACGTTTTTACGTATTCTTATTAGAGATTTACGACCTTAATTTGCAAAAAAACAAATGAAGGCTTTGGATAAGAAAAATAAGGGAATAAAAAACGGATGAAAAAAATCGTCGTAATGCAACGAAAATTCTTTTTTCATCGTGCGAATTCTCATCCTCCAAAGTTAGGCCATAAATATTTCACCAGGATCCTAAAGAGCAGTTGAGCGATTTTTCAAGACGACCTTGAAGTTTGCGTCGTTGGAACGCAACGAAAATTCATTTTCTTTCAATTGCACACACTTCGTTTCGCCCATTTAGGCTGTAAAAATCACTCGAACGTTCTTACACCATCTCATTCGAGATTTACGCCCTCTATTTGCAAATGAGGCTTCAAATAATGATAAAAAATCATCAAAGTCGATTCTTTTTAATTGACCGAATTTTTTTTCACGTCGACAATAACTCGAACGTTTTTACGTATTCTTATTGGAGATTTGCGACCTCAATTTACACAAAAATAAGGCTTTGGACAAGAAAAATAAAGAAATAAAAAATGTCTCTTTCAAAAATCAAAGTTGGAATGCAAGGATGAAAAAAGAAGAGAAAAAATATCGTTGCGACCTCAAATGTCGTTTTTTCTAGCCTAAATTTGCCCAAACAAGCGTTCGTACCACCAAACTTCCATTGGGTACCAACGCTGCATACTTCGAATGCTACGATGCATACTTAGAACGCAACGACGAGAAGAATTAATCCTGATCCCTTGAACTTCGGTCGTTTGTGTCTATGCCAAATCTTTCAACGTTGAGCATGCCTCTGAATTTTGACGAAAATGTTTATTGAAAAAGGGATTTTCCGGGCTGGCAACATTTCTATCGCATAGTTAGAAGTCCACGGAAGACCTACGAATTTTTTCAGATTTTTCCTCACAGTATAACATAGTTAAATAAGCGAAGCACGCTAATGACCGATGTTCAAGGTTTACGGGTGCTAAAAACAACGACATGGCGTTAGGATTCAAAACGAGCGTTAAAGACAAACGATTATCGAATATCGAATGTTTCCATCGTCTTTATCACGACAAAGAATATATCCGTTCGTATATTGACATTTTGTTGAACTTACGCTTCCGTAGGTGGTGGCGAGTAGAATGTCGAGTGATACGAGGCGATGTCGACCGTTTTCGCCGGTACGAGCAAATGATTCGGTGACAATTCCATCGTTCTTCTCTCTTCGTTCCTTTCGCTCTATGACCCTCGCTATTCGACCACGTCTTTCCGTCCCCCCTAACGGTGCGCCGAGGCACTTTCCCGCCAACGACGAATCTCACGGCTCGCTCGGAAAAGAAGAACCTGCGAGGTCCTTCTTCTTCTTTTCCTTATTCTTCTCACACTATATCCATTTTTTTCTTCTTCTCACGTCGTGGGAACTCGGTCGACTCAGGGCCTCCTCTTCGATCGCAAAGTTTCCTCTAACCGCTACAAAAACACAACACTCTCGATACACTCTTGTCTCGTTAAACCGACGCTTGCGATATTCCACATGTCGACCCGACGATGACGAAAGGCATTTCGCAAACGCAAAAAAATCCCTTCGTAGAAACGAGATATTTGCTTTGAGAGAAAAAAAGAAAACTTTTCTATCGCCTTTAGTGAAATTACCGGGGGGAGGGTTGAAAAAACGTTATTTTCGCGACGAGTCCGAGCGAAAGAGAAATCCTCTAACGGCACGGACGCGAGGCGCTAGGCGAAACGACGCGCGCCGCCTATCGACAACAACAATAACCCCCCACCGAGGGATCGCGGCGAGAGAACGATTGCGAGGGTCCACGCGAGAGTGAACGTTTCGCCGGCTCTCGAATGTGCGGGAGTTTCGCGCGGCGAACACTTCCGGTCACTGACGCCTTATCGCTTGTCCACTTTTCTTTTCGGCCTCCCTTTAATCTCAGTCTCTATCGTAGCGTAAGCGCAACGACGAACAGCGACTAGTTTTCTATTCGAATATCGCTCGACTGACAGCCCGACAATACGAACGGGTCGAGGCTCGACGTGAGAAAAGTTTGCACAGCTGCTGTCCCGAAAACCGAGGGGGATGACGGCACGACGGTGAGGCTTTGGATTATTATTTTTATTCACCAAAATGCACAGGTGACGTTTATTTTTAGTTTTTTTATTTATTATTGCATCGCCCTCGATTCTCGCGGGTGAACGCGAATAATGTTAAACGTCCGAAACACTTGGCGAAAATGACAACTTTGTCGGTGGGAATTGTTGCTTCTCGAGGGTTTGACGTGACGGGTATTTTTTTTGTTGGTTATTGGGTTCGGGGACGTTTTCGAATCTCCATGATTGCCGGACGAGAGAAACGACGAATTTCCGTGGGAGATAATATTATTTATTTGCACGGGGGAATGTAAATCGAGGGAGCGCTGCAGTGCTTGCCCCTCGATCGCTTGGTTCGAACTAAGGGCCGAAGAGCCGCAGAGCCACGCGAGAGAGAGAGACGTCGCAGTGGGGAGAGCGCGAAACGGGAATAGTGGTAGGGCGCAAGCCCAAGCGACACGTGGGGGGGAGTGTTAGGCTTCGGAAGCAAGTACGAATTCACAGCGCTAGCGGAGAGGCGTTGGGGGAGGGGGTAGTGTTAGCGTGCGAAGGGCGTCCCCTTCGTTTCCGTTCATTTGTTCGTGCTTTTCGTCTCCACTTTCGCTCTTCGAATGCATGCAAATTCGTACTCCTATACGGAAATTTTGGATTTTTTCGTAAAATTTTTTATTGTGTTGTCTTTAAGTTTCCGTACCCGAAGCGCAAAACGGAACCCTATTAAGGGGTCTTCTCACTTTAGACGTCAAAAAAGGCCATTTTCATGATTTTTTAATGGGTTTATACTATAGATATTGATATAAAAGTTGTGACACTTAAAAAATACACTTTTGAAATACATTTGAAAAAAATTATTTATTTATTTATGTCACTATTTATAGACGACAATGGTAGTTAAAAAATGTCCTAAAAAATTGTGGGTCTACGCTGTTGATGAAATCTCGGAAATGGATCATCCGAAACTGAATAAAAAATCATACCATTTTTGGATATATGCAAAAATAACAAAATGAAGGACATTTTTCGAAAAAAAAAAAAAAAAAACGCGATTTTTTCACCGCTTTTGAAAAAAAAAAATTTAGTGAATAACAACATTTTTAAAATGCTTTTTTTTATATTTACTAGATTTTTTCCAAAAGCGGTGAAAAAATCACGTTTTTTTTGTTTTTTCGAAAAATGTCCGCCATTTTGTTATATTTGAAAAATTAGTAAATGTCAAAATTTAAAAAAAACAAGCATTTTTTAAATTTTGATATTTACTAATTTTTTTCCCAAAAGTGGTGAAAAAATCACATTTTTTTGTTTTTGTTATTTTTGCATATATCGAAAATCGTATGATTTTTTATGCTATAATAGCGCATGATATGCGCTATAGCTATAGTTGTAAAGGATATGTGGTTGAAATTTCATAAGGATCGGTTCAGTAGTTTCGAAGGGTTTATCAACAAGCCGCCGAAAAACGTTGTTTCGAGAAGAACGCATTTAAACATTGTTTGGATTACATAAGTAAATAAAAATAACATTTTTTAATGTATATCGAAAGTGTATTTATTAAGTGTAACAACTTTTATATCAATATCTATAATATAATTCTATCGAAAAAATTCATGAAAATAACTTTATCATGAATTTGAAAGTTTCATTGAATTTGATCATGAAAGTGTCTTTTCTTGAGAAAAAAAAAATATTTTTGCATATTTTGCCCTGAAACGGACGTTCGACTTGCTCAACAAAATCTAAATTAATTTCTTCCTGGAAGGCTAGGAAAAGACGCACATTTTCGTTTTTTCGAATGTAAATACGACAAATCCTACCAAAGATACAGCCATTTGAATGGAAAAATATTAAAAAATGGTAATCAACGAGACAAAAAGACAGAAATTTTTAAAAAATGTCGACACGCGCTGAATATTTTTCAATAAAGTAACTCAATTTTTCAAAATTATTTGTGGATTTTTTTTTCACTGGCTGAAGTGACGTGGAATGCCTCATATGTGTTCCTCTTGGGCGGTGTATCACCGACTATATTCTATATAATGACTTCAAAAAATTCACAAAGTTTGTTTAAATGTTAATAAAAATGATATAAAATTTATGAATTATTTTATTTTAATAGTTTGTCAAAAAAAAATCCCCAAAAAAGCATTAAAAACGGCCTTCACACTAGACGACCCCGTTAAGTCTCAAAAATGATGAAGAAATCTTTTCTTTTGAAAACAAATTATGCAAATCAGCAAATCGTTTTCTCGCCTGAAGGTATCTCCCCCCTTAAACGTTTGAGCGCGCAATTCGGAAACGCGTGAAGAATTCAGAGAACGGAAACGAATATCAGCATTTATGGTCACGATATTCAAATACACATTGCCAAAGGAGACTGTGCTACGCTGGGCACCGGATTTATTACCGCCACATGGTGTAAGGTGACTAGAGGGAGCAAAACATGCGGTGTATGTCATGACACCATCTACAATGCCTTCTAACACTATTATCTACATGTTTCATTATTCTGGGAACAATAATTACAATAGCTAAATGACCATTTACAAAATTGCTTCGAATAATTCTTTCCTAAAGGCACTCTATATTTATTTCATACATGATTAATATTTATTTTTTAATTTCAACAAAATTTCGAAGCCACCCATGGGATTCTAACCTACCGAAAAAATATTATTCTCCCACGTACCGTGAGACAGAAAAAACGAAAAATATTAAATTTTATACTGTTCAGTTTTTTTGTCAAGTCGGTTTTATTTTTCGTAATTCTTGCAAACAGTAAATTCTGAGAAAATTGCAGAGAATTTTCAAAATTCCCTGAGTTTTCGCTGTTTTCCGTATGCTGTTGGGGTATGTTTTTTTAATACTTTTGGTTGTTACATGGTATATTTTTTTTATTAATCTTCCAAAATGGCGGATGTATGGCACGATCTTCTAAACTGAATTTTCAAAACTGACGTGACGTATAACTAAAAAACTAATTGATCGATTCTGATGAAATTTAGTATAAATCTTTCTAACCTGAAACGTGACTAACCTGAAGTGACTCTAAATTTGGTATAAATCTTTCTAACCTGAAAATGTTCTTAAGAATTTTAAAAAAAGTATTTTTTTATTGCAAAATGTAGCCATTTTTCGGAAAATTCAATCTTTTTGTTTCGAAGCGTTCATCCAAACAATTTCATCGATGTTTAAGGGGAGGGTAGGGGTTTCAGCGTGAAAAAACCACTTTTTTGCGATTTTTTTTCATCTATATGGATAGAGTAAATTTATTGAAACCTTTGGAACATTGTTAAGTGTCATTTTAAGAACATTCCGTGAAATTTGTACGCGGAAATATCCACAAACAAGCCGGTGACGCGTTTTATTCCGAAACCACTTTTTCAAAGTCCGTGTTCACTGCCATTTGAAAACTACATGACCGATTTATTTCAAACTTGATACAAACTTTCTACATATAAAATACCTCCCCTCAAAAGTCAGTCTGATATTTTCTTTTACATCGAGGGGGTTTTCGACCCCCAAAATGACGGAATTTTTCGTGAAAAATAGCATTTTTCACTTTACATAGCCACCAAAAATTTAGAAATGAAAAAAAAAACATCATCTAAGACCGTTGGGAGGAGGTATTTTATATGTAGAAAGTGTGTACCAAGTTTGAAATAAATCGGTCATGTAGTTTTCAAATGGCAGTGAACACGGACTTTGAAAAAGTGGTTTCGAGAAAAACGCGTCACCGACTTGTTTGTGGATATTTTCGCGTACAAATTTCACGGAATGTTCTTGAAATGACACTTAACAATGTACAAAAGGTTTCAATAAATTTACTCTATCCATATAGATGAAAAAAACATCGCAAAAAAGCGTTTTTTTTCACACTGAAACCTCTACCCTCCCCTTAACGTTTCTCACTTTTTTGGATCATGTTCTACTTATAGCAGCTAAAAGTAGTAATAAAAACATACCCTCAGTCTAAAAAATGGTAAAGAAATCTTTCCTTAAAAAAAATCGTGAATCTCAGACTTTTTTCTTCGTCTAAAGGCACCCCCCCCCCCCCTAAAGAAATAAAAAAAAAAGATATTAATTGGAACTTCAGTTGTCCCTCGACCTGACTACCATTATGAATTATTTTTGGCATGCAGACGTTAATTTTTTTGGTATTATTGATAACGAGACACGACAGAACGATTAATCATTTGTAGCTGAAAATTAGGGCGCGATAAACTGTAGAAACTATTTAAAAAATTCTCGATACTTTGGGAATCAATGGTAAAAAAGTATCAACAATCGTATCGGTCAAATTTGAAGGAAAAATATAAATGATTAGAACCGTCGGAAATCGATGCTCGATCTGTGTGCGGCTTCATATATCCCATGTAAGGTGATCGGTAGTGGCCAATGATTGGCCGATGCTCGACGCCAAGCTTGCCAACATTGGCACTCGAGCTTGGCCCGATCATCGACCGAGCCTTGGATGATAAGAGCGGCCCGATATTCGCAATCAATATTGGCCCTAGAATGGCTTATGAGAATCGGCCGAGCATCGCGTAGGAGTTCATTCGAGAATCGGCCAACAATAAGCCCCCTCAAGATTGCCATCATTGGCACTCGAGCTTGGCCCGATTATCGACCGAGTCTTGGCAGATAATTGTGACCCAATATAGATCACCAAAATTGGTCCTGCACTGCCAAAAAAAAAAATTAACTATTTTTGTATTGTAATTCGTCATTACCTGGTCTTTCGAAATGATTAATTCGAAGAAAATATTTCACCCATATGGGGCTCGAACCTTGAACTTCCCTACTCATAGCCAAACACGCTGCCCCTATGCTACCGAGAACTTGTGACGTTTGAATCGCAGATATGGCATAAGATACTAAATGGATTCTCATCATTATTTGTATCACATAAACTATATCAGTTAGTTAATATCATTGTGATAATTAGAGAGTGTTATCGAATGACATGTTATAGAATTTTCAAACCTAACCTATATATATAATTCCTCTCTCTCCACCTTTTCTACCCCCACAACCCGTTAATATGTGTGTTGCGATAAAGACAGACCATTAGTTCATTAGTTCAAGTTTAATTTGAATAAATAAATATATTTAAAATGAATAATTCCAATAATGGAATGCAATAGGAAAAATTTGATTTCACGAAAAATCTAGTTAATTCAAATAAAAAATAAATAGACGCGGTTAGTTAATATTAATAGAATTTTTCTGTCAGTGTGGGATGGTTCATAAAAATCGGCAGAATTTCGCGTTGTACGAGCTCGTTCGAGAATCGGCCAACAATGAGTGCATTGATTTGGTAGTATATTTGTTAAGAATAATATCCAATGGACTCGTGAAAAGTATTTATCTCGTCTCTCAATGACTTCAACGCGAAACAATGAATCGTCAATATACGAATTGCGGTTCGATCATGCGTTACTCGGCCGAACATTGGCCTCGTATCGGCAAAAACATGATCGGCGAGTCTATACTTCGCCAAACATCGGCCTCGTATCGACAAGCCAATGATTAGCGAGCCTACGTTTGGCCGAACATTGGCCGCGTATCGGCAAACCAATGATTGGCGAGTCAATACTTCGCCAAACATCGGCCTCGTATCGACAAGCCAATGATTAGCGAGTCTATATTTGGCCAAACATTGGCCTCGTATCAGCAAACCAATGTTGGCTAGTCAATACTCAGCCGAGCATTGGCGTACAATTGGTTAATCGATCATCGTCCCGCCAACATTCCGCCAGCATCTCCGACCTCAAGCAGCGTTGAACGGGGCCAATAATTGGATGGGTGACCGCATGCCTGCGAACTTGCTTACGCACCGTATACGAAGCGGGATGCAATTTCCCCAACTTTCCGATAATGGACCTAACCGAAACAAAGAAATCGGCTCCGGGTCTCCCTCCGATTTCGTTTAATTTTTTATGTGTTATTCTTCATCGAAATCTAAAATACACGATTTTTTTTGTCCACGAAAAAATAGTTATACGGGGTGAAATTCACCCTCAAAGTTGGACAGCCCAGATTAATTTTTCCAGTTTTGCATATTTCTCGTCGAGATATTTCATTGAAACCGATTAGAGAATAATGCTTACGGAGAATAATGAAAAATTTACTTTTTAGCGCTGAATTGGTAGGAATGTATGGGGGTTGAAATTTGAAAAATGCTTATAACATGAAAAAACTATTTTATATACATCAACGAAACTATTTGCATTTGAGAGAGTTAAAAAAAAAGTAGGAAATACGTAGATTGGTGTTTTTCGAAAATAACTCGTCTGAGGGATGGACTACCCTTATATGATATTACTTCCGGTGCGCCCAACCGAAATTGTTCACTTTGGTAGAAGTTTTTCTTCATCGAATTCTTAATTGTCGAAAAAATCATTTCAAGGGCTGTAATTAACACTTGAAGCTGGGCACCCTCAGTGTGATGGCGAATAATTTTTCTAATTATTTATATTCTTCCTTAAAATTCAACACTCATTTTGTTGACGTGTATACCAGTATAAATAAAAAAATTATGTAAATGGCATTGGTCGTATTTTTTTTACAATTAATTCCCATGATTTCCACCAATTTTTTTAAGGCCCTCCAGTGAACCCTCGAGGCGAGAGGAAGTCTTTATTTACCATTCACTTCTATCCCGAGTCTTATAATTAACTACGATTCAACGAACATTGATTTTTCACAAAGTAAAACATTTTATCGTACGTAGAATTGGTGGATGCAGACTGGACAACTTCGGCCTTTCAGCAAAACCGAAAAACCTACGATGATAGACGATTACCGTTTTTGTTATGGACTGAGCGCGTTTCGTCTCATTTCAAGGCAGCGTGGAACGTGCTCTGTAGGCTTGAAGCAATGTGAAAGACGCTCAATCGGTAGTGACTACAAACAAGGCCAGGGACTGTTGGTATTTCGAGGAATTTTTTTTTTACTACACATCAACAGTCCCCGAAAACGCTTGTTCTCGGTCACACCCATATCGGTTTCGCATCACCTTAAGGCGAGGCGAAAGCCGCTCAGTTGGTAAAAATACCGTTGCGTACCTCCAAGACAATTCGGGAAAAAAAAAGTTTCTCACTTTCTTCGTCCTTTCGATAGAACGCGAAATGAGTTTTCTTCTTGTATCCGGAATGTCAGTCGTCGCGGAATAAAGTGTCAGCTATCTTTTTCGAAATCGTTGATCACACGGTACATCTTTCAGCCTTGAAATGATGCGTTAAGGCGTTACCCCCACTTGTAGCGCAAAAAGGCCATTTTCATGAATTTTTTTAAAGAAAACTACAAAACTTTTTTAATCGATCAATATACCACCTTAAAGAACACATCTTGAAGAACTTTCAGTAATTTTTTTATTGAAAATATTACATTGTTTAGTGGCAAATGGCCGTCAATGAAATAATGTTTTTATATACACGGTTTGCGGTGACCAACATTGCGGCGAAGTGGATCATCTGAAAAAAAAATGCGGATGGATTTAGTCAAATATAAGTATAAACTAGTCTTTAATCGAAGGATTTTAAAAAATATTCATTTTTCACAAAATGGCGGACAGTCAAAGTTAATGGTTCGATTTTAACGAAAAAAAAACGGCCGTTTTTTGGCTATAAGACGGCCATGTTTTTTCGAAAAAAAAAATCGAACGATAAAAGACTACATTTTTATGTATTAAATAAGCCTGCAAAATTTCAAGAAGATCGGTTCATTAGTGTTCGCGTAATCTTGGTCACCGACTTCAGAAATGCCATTTTGAGAAAAACGCGTTTAAAGTTTCAATTAGCCGGTCGTTTATACAACGGATTCTTCTCTTTCAACGCTCAGATCTCTGTCAATTTTGTTCGGATTGACTTGAAATTTTCAGGACATATTCTCAGATACTTATACTTAAAAAAAAATGCAATAAAAAAATCGATTTTTTCAAAATCGCAAGTGGGGGCAACCCCTTAAGCAACTTGAGTAACAGATGTCGTTGCGAATGAAAAACATCTTTAAGTCGGTATCTCGCGATGACCTAGTCGCACTAGACGGAATAAATGATCGGACAAAAAAATTGAAGGTTATGTAATTCTATGCGATTATCGCTCTCTATGCGAACGCAATTAAATAATTGAGCCGATAATGTTAGTTACTCTTGTTAATCGACACGTTTCTCAATAAACTAACATTGTGTATTGTACGATATGCAGACGATAAGAAAGTTTAACAATTTAACAAGTAGCTCAGTGGACAACGTCCCAGCTCATCACTCAGAGGTCCCGGGTTCGAAACCACCTTACGGCGTGTAAGTGTCTGATGTAATTTAAATTTAAACCATTAATATATTTAAAGCGCAAACACCATAATCGTAATTAATGACAACGAAAAAGATCGTAAAAGAGTGCAATGATGTGAATAACGTCATAACAAAGGTCGTGTTCGTTGGGTCTCATCATTTTGATACGAACAAGTGCGCATGCGCATAATGATGCGTAACGCGTGACTGCGCAATGGAACGAGTCATTCGTTTTGCGCATGACTCGCTTCATTGCGCAGTTGCGCGCTGCGCATTATTATGCGCATGCGCACTTGTTCATATGAAAATGATGAGACCCAACGAACACGACCAACATTTTTAATAATATTTCAAGTATAGATTAAATATATTTCAAGTATATCTTAAATACGCGTTGAATATATTTCAATAATATTTGAAATGTAGTATGAACATATTTCAAGCATATTTTGAACGGAGTATGAACATATATCGTGTATATTTTAGATGTAGTTTAAATACATTTGTAGTATATTTTTATGGTAATTTGAGTAAATTGTAAGAATATTTTCAATACAGTTTGAATATATGTAACCGCCTATCCAACATATAGTTTTTATATACTCTCTGAAGATCTATTTTGGGCCAAAAGTTTGATATCGCGAATATATTATTAATGCATTTCCCGTATATATTGCATATACCTAATCTATATCTAAGATGGATAATATATATCTGAAATATATTTTACATCCATTTTTAATATATCGAAAAATATATTTTTACATATATTTTATTTCCGTGTGGGCAGATATGCTACGCATACCTGTATATATGTGGCATATATGTGCCATTTATGCAGTATATATATGGTATGCATGTAGTGTGTATGCAACATATATGCTAAATATATGTGGTATATATGCAGGATAAATGCTACATATATCATTGATATATGGTGCAGTGATATACAGTAATACCACGCATATACATCTCATATATAAAAACGTTACGAAAATTAGAATTTGGCACATATATGCAACAGATATTTTCAATATATGGCATACATTTCACATATATTACAATTATTAATAAAATAAATTTGCCGTATATTTTTGCGTATATAAATTCCCATGGGGGTATCCATAAGTATGAATATCGATAAGTCGAATATCCATAAGTTGAATATCCATAAGTCGAACATCCATAAGTCGAATATCCATAAGTACGAATATCCATAAGTCGAATATCCATAAGTACGAGTATCCATAAGTATGAATATCCATAAATCGAATATCCATAAGTCGAATATCTATAAGTGAGTATAGAGTAGAAATGAGTGCCCGAACTGGCGGGAGGTACAGATAAGTGAGTTTGTTTGGGTTCCCTCTATACTCACTTTTCCTCTACCTTCCTCCATTTCTGGCACTCATTTCTATCCTATACTCACTTATGGATATTCGATTTATGGATAGCCGAGTAAAAATGATTGTATATACTTAGATACAATTATATAAAAAATGATATACAATCATATATATTTATATATAGGTTTATATATAATTGTATATAACTCTATACATTCGTATATATAATCCGATATAAATGTACTTCCATCAAATTTGATTTGATAAAATTATACATAGTTCTGTATATAATGATATGTGGAGATACTATTTTTATAGCGAGTTTATATAATTAGATATAATATCATATACAGTTATATATAATTCAATATAGTGTTGTATATAATTATATATATACGCGAACATTTTATTTACGGTACATAAAATTGTATACGACTGTATATGAGGACTTTTATTTTCTTTTGAAATACATATAATTGCATATATCTTTATATGACTTCATATATGATTAGATATAGAAAAAGTTTTCTTTAGTTTCATTCGCGTATGGAAGCAGGTAAATCAAAAGATTGTTTATTAAAAGTTAACAAATTATGTATTGATGCAATATATATACCAAATTTGATTACAATTTTTGGGTTTCTTACAGAGATAATTTCCCATTCTGATCAGTTGATTAATATTAGTTTTTTCTTTATATTTTACTAACAAAACCCGAGTGAATATGAATATATATAAACATATATAATTGTATATTAATTGATCATATGCAATTGTATCCAAAAATTGGCCCGATAGAATTTTATATATTTGTATATAAACGTATACAATTATATATCCTAATATACAGTTATGTACGATAGTATATGAACATATTCATATACAAAAATTGGCTCGATAGAATTTTATATATTTGTATATAAACTGTATATAAACTGTATATCAGTATACACAATTGTATACGATTATATACAAATATATAAAATTCTATCGGTCCAATTTTTGTATACAATTGTATATGATCAATTAATATACAATTATATATGTTTATATATATTAGGTGTACAAATAAGTTTTAGGACAGTTTTCAAAAAATTCAAGATTTATTAAAAAAGAAGTAAAACACAGTTATTCATCGAAGTAATCTCCATCGCACTGAATGACCTTCAGCCATCTCTCAGGTAACTCGCGGATGCCTTTCGCAAAGAAACTTTCGTCTTGCGAGGTGAGAAATTTAGCGACCTATTTTTCCACTTCTTCAAATGTTTTGAATCGCACGTCAGACAAATCGTTCTGCATTTTCCGGAATAAATGATAATCGGATGGGGCTAAGTCTGGTGAATACGCCGGGTGTGGTACAGCTTCCCATCCAAGCGCTAGTAACGTATCCTTGACCGGTTTACCCACATGAGGCCGCGCGTTGTCATGGAGCAGTTTTACTGGACGTTTTCCTTTACCAGAAAATGGACGTTTCTTCTCATTTTCTTGATTCACTTGCATCAATTGATGACAATAGCGATCGGTAGTAACTGTTTGACCAGGTTTGAGAAGTTCATAATACAGTACGCTTTTCATATCCCACCATATGCACAGCATGACTTTGTTACAATGAACATTGCGCTTTGGCGTGGATGTTGTCGGCTCGCCGGGGTCAACCCAATGATATTTGCGTTTCGGATTATCAAAATAAATCCACTTTTCATCGCCGGTCACAATTTTCCACAAGAAAGACTTTCTATGTTGCTTGTTGTAAAGACTCACACAAATGTTAAGACGGCTGTTTTTATTTTCTTGAGTCAGAAAGTGTGGTACCCACTTTGTTCCTTTTCGAATCTTACCCATTGCTTTTAAACGATAAGAAACAGTTTGTTGAGTTACTCCAAGCTGTTCCGAAAGTTGTTTCTCCGTCTGACAAGAGTTTTCATCCACCAACGCTTGCAGTTCCTGATCGTCCACCTTTACAGGAGGCCCCGTGCGTTCACGGTCACTAACGTCGAAATCACCTTCTTTGAATCGCTTATACCAATACTCACATGTACTTTTAGATACAATGTTGTCTCCAAGAACAGAACATATCGATTCACACGCTTTCCTAACACTTTTTCCTTGATGGAATTCATAGCGAATGCAGTGTCTAATAAATAGCTTATCGGTCTGCATGTTTAATTTACAGAATTTATAGGTTATGTTTATGACTCCTTTACGTTTCGATACTACATATCAAGCGCCATCTATGATAAGTGAGCGGGACCTTTGAATTAATTTAGAATAGCTGTTATGATACAAAATAGAAGTGTCCTAAAACTTATTTGTACACCTAATATTCATTTTTACTCGGGTATTCTACCCCAATCGTTGAGTTAGGGAGAGTTCACTGTACAACCAACGCGATCAAGCGGAAATTGACGTAAACTTTAAAATGTGCTATTTAATAAACGAGTGTGGAAACCTCCGTTTTCCTTTTGCCAGTATATAAAAAAAAATATACCATAACCACTAGTAAAATGTTCATTAATATCTATTCACTCCAATATTTTTAAGCAACAACTTTAAACTGAGCTCGTCATTTGTCGTCCATTCGGGTGTCGAAATAGTGCATTTTGCCTCCGTATTCATTGATGGAAACTGGAAACCGTGCGATGGTCGCGAAAAGAACAGACCACACGCTATATTTGAACACAACATGGAGACGCCCTATCCCTCTAGCCTCTCCGCTTCTGATTTCGCGCTTGCCCACCCCCCTTTTTTTCGTCACATACTCGCGTAGGGATGTATTCTCGGTGCACCCTCGCAAAGAATTCCCACCTCGTGTTGGCATCAATCCTAAACGTGCACGTGGGCTCAACGTGCAGTCGCGCTGCCCATGAGCTGCACTTTATTTATAATCGCAATCCCACGAATTCCCGATGCAGCCGGGGCGGCTCGTGCGAACACACGCGTTGCGGACGCGCCATGGGGAAATAGAATAATCTTGGAAGAGGTCGGAAAGTGTCTCCTCGACATAGGCTCATCATCTCGGCACTCTTGCCGATCTTTTATTCATATACGTAATTTTCAAATTTTTATATGATTTTCATCGAATTGGATCGTATCGGGAGCTATCGTACGTTGGATAGCACGAGATATTGATTCTTCGTTCGAATGTACCGGGGTCTTTGTGGACCGGCTTCGAGCCTGTTGGGGCTGAGGCGAAAAAGTCGAAAAGTCAAATTCGTGTATGGTTTGGAGAACGTACATCTCGTAATTAAGGGGCTATATGATTTGTGCTCAAATACGAAGTACCCTCTCTTTCTTGAATCATATTAATTTTGTCTCGAATTTATTTCACGTCGAAGGAATTTTTCTCTTGCTGCAGAAAGGACTTCTTGAAAATAGACTGGAAAAAAAAAACTATTGTTGCGTGGGCGAATTTTAGGGTTGCGAGCCTACAACGAGATCTGTGATCAATGTAGGGATCAATGTAAGGTGGTAAGTCTTTAAGGTTTTTCAATTGATAAAAGCATATTACGTTTAGATTTGCCATCAAGGGGTGGGTAGGGGGTTTCAGCGTGAAAAAAAGCACTTTTTTGCGAATTTTTTTCATCCATATGGATAGAGTAAATTTATCGAAACCTTTTGTACATTGTTAAGTGTCATTTCAAGAACATTCCGTGATATTTGTACGTGAAAATATCCACAAACAAGCCGGTGCCGCGTTTTTTCTCGAAACCACTTTTTCAAAGTCCGTGTTCACTGCCATTTGAAAACTGCATGACCGATTTATTTCAAACTTGGTACACACTTTCTACATATGAAATACCTCCCCCCAACGGTTAGTTTGAGATTTTTTTTACGTTGAGGGGGTTTTCCACCCCCAAAATGGCGGAATTTTTCGTGAAAAATAGCACTTTTCACTTTACATGACCACTAAAAATTTAGAAATAAAAAAAAATTGTCAAAGACCGTTGGGGTGAGGATTTGATGATACTTTGAATAAATTTTGATGGTACTTGATTTCAGATAATTTCTAGCTGACAAGGGGACAGTACGGCAGTCGGATTTTTGTAATTTTTCGTACTCATGGTACGTGAAGTTCAGAGCTCGAATATTAATATCCCAAAGCAGTTCGACGCCATATTCAGAAATTTTCGAGAACATTGACTTTGAAGTTTTCGAGCGTACTCTTATCCCACAAAGATGCAACGATATTCGAACCGGGCTCGTGGCGTACCCGGTAGCGCTCGAGTCTAGTAATCGCGGGGTCGCTGGTTCGAGTCTCACTTCGATTTTTTTTTTTTTCATTTTTTTTTTAATTCGCATACCTCCGTCATTTAAATATCCCGATAAATTTTTGTTGTATATAATCACATATTATTATATTTAATTAATATAATATATCTATATATGTTTATATATGGACAAAATCCATATATAGTTATTTATGTACAAAATTCATTATAGTTATACATAATTATATATTTTCTCATATATGATCATATATTATTTATATATAACAATAGGTGATTATTTATAAAAAAATAAATAAATAATCCCGGGATAAAAATCATAAAATCTATGCTAATTCACATATATGTAATTATAATTGTCAATGATAAATGCAAGTCTTATTTTTGATTATCTCTTGCTTGAAATTGCGAATAGGCGACGTAAAAATATCCAGTAATAATATTTACGTAAACTCCCTTGTAGATAAATAGGAATATAAATAGAAGAATAAATGTTGAAATATGTGAATAGATGTATAAAACAAACGAATACAGACCGAATAATAAAATATTCAATTCCTTACCCGACGTTTTTCATTTTCATCCTAAAAATGTTGTTGGTTATAAATATTGATACTTGAAAATGTATGTTTATAATCAAGAGATAATTAAAAATATGACTTGCGATCTTTCATTTTTTAAAAATGAAAAAAACAAACAAAAAAAAAAAATTCGAAGTGAGACTCGAACCAGCGACCCCGCGATTACTAGACTCGAGCGCTACCGGGTACGCCACGAGCCCAGTTCGAATATCGTTGTATCTTTGTGGGTTAAGAATGCGCTCGAAAATTTCAAAGTCAATTTTCTCGAAAATTTCTGAATATGGCGTCGAACTGCTTTGGGATATTAATATTCAAGCTCTGAACTTCACGTACCATGAGTACGAAAAATTACAAAAATCCGACTGCCGTACTGTCCCCTTGTGAGATACAGTGACCACCGCAAATTGTGTTTTTCCAAAGGCGTTCTTGGAAAAGCTTTGTCACCGGCTTGTGTTGTGGGTATTTTCGCGTACAAATGTCACGGAATGTTCTTGAAATGACACTTAACAATGTACAAAAGGTTTCAATAAATTTACTCTATCCATATAGATGAAAAAAATTCGCAAAAAAGTGTGTTTTTTTTCACGCTGAAACCCCTACCCTCCCCTTAAATCGGATAGGTGAACGGTTTGCGGAAGAAACGAAGAGGTGTCGAAAAGTTTTAATGAAGCGGAGATTGCAGGAAAGACACTTCGAAATAAGACGAATGAAAAAAGTGGCTTGCATTCCAACAGGAGAATGGGCACATCCTCCTCTTTTTGAGCTCTTTGCCGAATTCCAACGAAGAGGCCCTTTGAAGGGCCTCCCGGGTCGTAAGAGAGAATCCCTCCGTGGCTACGAGGGTACTTTTCGTTGGCTCTCGTGTATACGCGAGAACACAAACGTGCAAGCGTGACTGCGGCAAGGAACCTCCGTTCTTTTCATCCTCTTGCGGTGCAAACGTATAGAGACCCGCGCAGTACTTATGTAAGAAAGAGGAGAGTTCTCCCGCTGGCCTGGGGCACCATAATTTCGGTGCAATTCAAACTCCGCATGCACTGGGAGTGGTCTCTCTTCCTACGGCTCACCTCATATCTCTCTTTTTCTCATTCCTTAAACGTGCGTATGTGAACCAGGAAGATGCAACGAGCGAGAACACGTCTGCCGCGATCAAACAGATTTCTACTGTCTACTCTAAGACAACGGAACTCCGCTTCAGTATCGAAACATATCTGAACGAGTTTTCATTTTTTTGCACATTTTTCCATTATTTGGGGAAAAAGGAAACAAGTGCGTTTTGGGACACGCGTGAAATCGGGTTGCATAGTCATTTGTTTGTGCAATTATTCGACGCATCAATGCTTAAGGGGTTACCCCCACTTGCGATTTTGAAAAAATCGATTTTTTTTATTGCATTTTTGTTTTTTGAAGTATAAGTATCTGAGAATATGTCCTGAAAATTTCAAGTCGATCCGAACAAAATTGACTGAGATATGAGCGTTGAAAGAGAAGAATCCGTTGTGTAAACGACCGGAAATTGAAACTTTAAACGCGTTTTTCTCAAAATGGCATTTCTGAAGTCGGTGACCAAGATTACTCGAACACTAATGAACCGATCTTCTTGAAATTTTGCAGGCTTATTTAATACATAAAAATGTAGTCTTTAATCGTTCGATTTTTTTTTTCGAAAAAAAATGGCCGTTTTATAGCCAAAAAACGGCCGTTTTTTTTTCGTTAAAATCGAACCATTAACTTTGACCGTCCGCCATTTTGTGAAAAATGAATATTTTTTAAAATCCTTCGATTAAAGACTAGTTTATACTTTAATTTGACTAAATCCATCCGCATTTTTTTTTCAGATGATCCACTTCGCCGCAATGTTGGTCACCGCAAACCGTGTATATAAAAACATTATTTCATTGACGGCCACTTTGCCACTAAACAATGTAATATTTTTCAATAAAAAAATTACTGAAAGTTCTTCAAGATGTGTTCTTTAAGATGGTATATTGATCGATGAAAAAAGTTTTGTAGTTTTCTTTTAAAAAATTCATGAAAAAGGCCTTTTTTGTGCGCTACAAGTGGGGGTAACGCCTTAAAATAATAGAGAAATTCTTCTATGCATTGAAAAAAGATGATACATTTGGGTACTGCGGTAACATACGCAAAACCAAATGTTCAATTAGTTGAAAAAAAAAGTGTAGAGTTTTTGTAGCAGTTACTCGAGTCTAGGAATAAAATCATGGCCGGATCAACGAAAAATAACGTCATCTTCGTAAAGAGTTAAGTTACAGGTCCGTGACCGCAGAATTCGGCGGTACGATTTTCCTTTCAGTGTATGTGCGTTCACTTGTAAGTTCGTGGGAAAGTATCGCCCTTGCAACATGACCACCGGCTGGTGAGGCCCTGAGCACCCAAAAGTGGTTGCCCAATGTTAGGTCAGACCTGAGCCGATTATACTCATCGTCGTGTAGCCTGTGGCTGCATTCGGCATCGGCATCTGATAAACTACCAGTCTTTGGTCCGTGTCCATCTTTCGAATTGCAACCAACCGTTGAAATCCAACAGTTTTTCAGATCTCGTTTCAGATGCGACCTACCATTGAATAGTTTACGGCCGAATTGAGCAGCACAGAAAAAACGCCGGTTCCGCGCCAGTGCCAAGTTTTGCAATGCAATCGGCCATTGGCATCCAGCTTTCGGTGAACCTCAGGCTTCAACGAGGTATGTAACGGCACGTAGCCTACGGCGCTATCGTGCATTGGCTTTTGACGAATTGCCGATCTTGGCCCTACATCGGTTGTACCCGATACTCGGCACCGAATCCTAGCCCTGATATTAAGGGGCTATACCAGTGTGACACTTTCCAAAAATCGATTTTTTTTGCCTTTTTCGACAGTTTATAATTTCAAGAATATCAATATCATTCATATCATTTATATCAATATCATTTCATCTTGCAAAAATCGATAGTTAACGGCGGGGTAAAGTTAATTCGGCGAAAAAAAGGCATGTTTTTAAGATTTTTTTTTGGCGTAACGAATAGTGTTCGTTTATTGAAAAATTTACATATAATAAAGTAACATTTGAACAACATTCTCCTAAATTTGCATTGCAAAATATTCAAAATTGAGCGAGTGAAAATTAAACCCCGGAGGCGCCTCGAAAAAAAGTTGGTTTGCGGTGTGCACCATAACTCGCAACAGAATCATTTGAAACAAAAAAATCAAAATACATATGTTAAAGGAGATGTTTCTCGAGGTAATGACGGGAGGATTTTTTTTTTTCGATTTTTCGATTTTTCGTAGCACTTGGGAGCCAAAAACCCGATTTTCGCTTAAAAAATCGGCTAATTTGTTGTTGAAAAATTAGTAATTATTTAAAAAAAAACAAAAAAGCTCTCGACAATACCTGGTGAATTATGTGAAGAAGTACTGTGCAAAATTTCAAAGCGATTGGTCCAGTAGATTTTGAGTTATCGTGCACACGGACTTCAAATATGACAAGTCTCAGAAAAACGGTTTGAAAAACGCAGAAGAGAAGAGAACGGCAATGGAGCAATAGACGCTCAAATATTCATAATTTCGTCAATTTTACTCCGATCGACTTGAAATTTTAACACAATATTCTTGATATATTATGCATTCATTTAAAAAATTAAACAAAAATGAAAAAAACCACTTTTAATACTTTACCCCGCCCTTAAATCTTTAAACGCGTTTTTCTCGAAATGAGATTTTTCAAATTTGCTGACATTGTAACTCAAAGCGCAATTATCCGATTGACTTGAAATTTGAACTGAGTACTCTTGAATATATTTAATCTACAATGACGTAGGATATTTTTGATTGGATGAAAATTGACGATTGGGCATTGAAAAAAACGACCATTTTGTAGGCAAGAAAACAGACTTTTTCATAACTACGCCATTTTGTTAGATTTTGATATTTTTCGAAAATCCTACGTCATTGTACATGAAATACCTTCCAGTTTAACAATTTTTTCTTTTTCGGTTTCAGGTACTCAATCGGCCGGAATCATGCCAGCAGTGGAGGAACTTTTTTTTGGCCGCCCCCGAAGCCAGCCATAAGTCGCTTGGATCTCAATATTTTTCTATGAAAAAATTATGTAATATAGGTCAAATATAGCCAAATATATTCTTAATTTTCCGAAACATTTAATTTAGTACTTTTCTTCCAAAAAAATCTCGGAAATCACCCAAATTTTCAGCGTTCACGCTGGTATAGGCCCTTAAGGGGTAAGGCCACTGTAAATTTTTTGAAAAATCGATTTTTTTTTATTGGCTTAAAAAATAGTTTAAACCCTCTAGAATAAGAAGACCCCTTAAAATAAGAACTTCTTTTTTTAATTTTTTCCAATAAAAAACTATTCGCAAAACTTTAAACGCGTTTTTCTCGAAACATGGTTTTTCAAAATGGCACGCAGCATAACTCGAACAATTTTCATTTTTTTTACTTGAAATTTTAACCAGATGTGAACATTTACATTATCTTGAGAATGTCGATCGGAATTTTCAAGAACTTTATTTATTGATTTTTTATTAACAAAAAACTTGCCGTTTTTTTCGTCAAAAATCAATTTTTTTTTTCAAACGCACGCCAAATCCACAAAAATTGATACTTTTTAAAATCCGATCGACATTCTCTAGCTATAGCCCTCTAGATTAATGGTTTTTTTTTTGTTCTAGATTCAAAAGTGCACCAGTGGTGCTGCGTGCCGCGGAGCCCTGGAAGCAAAACATGTCCCGGGAAGATAGCTGTGGAACCGCCATTTTGTTTTTTTTTACTGTAAAAAAATTTTATAATAAAGTTTAATGTATGCCCCATAACACCATTAAAAGTTTTTTTTTCAAATACCTTCAATTTCGGGAGCAAAAAATTAGTGAAAAACCTTTTTTTTTGGGCCGTTACAGTGGCCTTACCCCTTAAGCCAATTCTTGTATCCCTGTATCTGATATATCGCAATTACTCCGCCAGGTGCCTTCAGGCGAAGTAGTCTCGCGTAACTGAGATACCATTTGTAAAACGATAAGATTTTGACCCATTTCCGTGCAGTAATTGTAGATATCCAATTGGATTCCTATACTTGCCCCTACTTTTTTATAGGGATCCAAAGGGACACCGCATTGGATCCCTATGCTAAAACGTCACGCTC
This sequence comes from Ophion obscuratus, assembly GCA_964007375.1. Classification (NCBI taxonomy): domain Eukaryota; kingdom Metazoa; phylum Arthropoda; class Insecta; order Hymenoptera; family Ichneumonidae; genus Ophion; species Ophion obscuratus. The sequence continues at coordinate 11,589,764 of OZ023313.1, forward strand.
GTTCATTGGATTCTAATCGGCATTCCCCATTGAAAGCCAATGTACGACTCCAATTTGAATTCTAAAGGATGCCCACATTATCGCACAGAATCCGACATGATTGTTGATGAATCACATCACATCTTGTACGTTGAGTTTTCCAAACACAATATATGTACATACTAAATGAGTAGATAAGGTACAAAGCTTATCTTCAAAAAGTATGACGTTGAAGTTTGCACCGTTGCAATGCAACGAATTTTTTGTTCACTCTTAATTTATTTATTTTTATGCTTATGCAAAGCCTTTTTTTGCAAATTGATGTCCCAAATCTTCAATACGAATACGTAAAAACGTTTCAGTGTTTTTTACAGCCAAAAAAAATCCAACAAATAAAAAAGTTCATGTTCGTTGCGTTCCAACGATGCAAACTTCAATGTCATCAAAAAGTATATCTTACAAATCGCTTTGAATCCTATCACAAAAAATGCACTCTAATTATCGTTTGTTATTTATTTTACTGCACTTGGACATATCACAACACACGTGATCCCAATGATGACTCCCTATGTACGGTGTCCCCAACAAATCTCTATAGAGATGTGGCTGCATCTTGGGTCTCCCCAAAATATTTGTGCATTAGATCACGAAAGGATATTTTTTTGGAGATCCACGAAATTCCGGTTGAGAACTTCAATTAAAAAATTCTCGAACAACGTCATCGTAGGTTTTTACGTATTTTCGTTAGACATTCAAGACCTCAATTTGAAAAACCGATTTTGGATTATGACAAAAATAAAGAAATCGAAAAAAATCGCTGCTCTCCGATGATGCAAACTTCAAAGCCATAAGTGGGTGAATATTGTCGCGGTACTGGGGAAACGCGGATACAGTCTAAGGAGCCCTGCTCAAGCTGGAGATTTTGAAAATACGTTTTTTGCATTGTTTTATAGTCTAGGATCTCAACTTTAATTTGCAACAAAGATTTTGTACAGAGTTTAAAAGTTCAACGAGTTTCGATAATTATGATACTGAAGTTTGCATCGCTGGAACGCAATGAAAGTCACATAGTCCAATTTTTTTGCCGAATTCGGACCTCCACAAATACTCAAACTTTATTCATGGTCCTTATTAATAATCTGAAGCCCAATTACGTAAGAAACATTTTTGGATTATAATGAAAATGAGGCAATGAAATAATTAAAATGAATTTTCGTTGTATTCCAACGATGCAAACTTTAACATCGTCGATAATTGTTGTAAAGAGCTAGATAGCATTCTGCGCTACGGCGATCCGCCCCGCTGAGATTTACCCTTTTTTGCGTTTTTCTCGAAACTACATTTCCGAAATGTCGTATCTCATATCTCGAAATCTATCCGCCCGATTCACTTCAAATTCGGACAGAGCGTAGTTTATAAAATGTTGTATCATATGACCAGATGATTTTTCGACATTTTTATCCATTTGTTGATAAAAAATAATCAAAGTTGTTTTTTTATTGTCGTTGTAAGTCAAATTATTTTCTACAGCTTGCCATTTTGGTAATTTTCAAAATTACAAAAACAGCATCCAATCTTACAAAAGTTTTAACGTTAAACTATTATATACGTACATTTTTCATTTTCCATTTCAGATCACTCTGGTTGCCAGAACCACCTACCCCGATTGGCCATGCAGCTGCAGCGGCACTTTGTTTAAATAATAATCACTTCATTATTCACCAATATCTATCAATTAAAAAAAAACTCAAACTTGGCAAGACTACGGATTGATTCATGTAAAAAATCCCGGCCTCGTCATCCCAAAACTCTCATTGGAAAAAAATATTGCAAATCGCTGGGTTCTTTGCGTTCCAGGCTTACGCTTGGGGCCTAAAAATGATTGAATTGTTAAAGTGATTGCTGCGCCAACGTAAAGTGCTGCACGTCGGACCCAACTCATCAATTTGGTGATAGTCCCACTTCCGCTAAGTTGTGTCATCAATGTCTGAACGACTGTCAAGTGCTTAGTAAAGAACGAATGAGGCTGGACCAGTTGCCGATTCTTTTTTTACTTAGTAAAGTTACTTAGTAAGGCAAACTTAGTGAAGTAAACTTAGTAAAGTAAAGTTAGTAAAGTCAACTTAGTAAAGTAAACTTAGTAAAGTAAAGTTTACTCAGTAACCCGTGCAGAAATTTTGACCGGGATACCCTATGTCCGATCAAATCCCGATCAGGATTTGTCATGGATTCCCCAAAACCGGTATCCCGGTTAGAATCCAACTTGCATCAGTATCGGCATATGTACGACGACGATGGCATGATTTTGAAAATTTTGGCGTCACGTGTATTTTCTGTATTACTATGGAATTCCTATCTATAGATAAGAATTTCTGTTTATAGATTCCTATCTATAAAATTCCTATCTATAGATAGGAATTACATAGTAATACCGAAAATACACGTGATGCCGAAATTTTCAAAATTATGCAATCGTCGTCGTACATATTCCGATACTGATGCAAGTTGGATTCTAACCGGGATACCGGTTTTGGGGAATAAGTCTCTGTTTATACCCACCGACATGCCGGTGGGTATAAACATGTATTTAAGACAAATTAAAATCAAATTCACAATGATTAGATTAAAATTTACACCAACCGTGAGTTCTTACGTATTTCGAGAGAAAACATTTCGTCGAGGCAAAGAAATTTTTGCAAAAAAAGTTGTGAGTTTCAAATATTACATTATAAATATGAAAAAAATCACAAAATGAGTTGTGAATTTCCTCAAGTTGAAGAAAATAAAAATCGAAATCACGACAGTTATATTAAAATTTACACCACAAGTGTAAACGTATTTTGAGAGAAAACATTGTGTTGAGGCAAAGAAATGTTCGGACAAAAAGTTATGTGCAAAAATTTCTTTGCCTCGAGGCAATGTTTTCTCTCAAAATACGTACGAACTCACTTTTGGCGCAAATTTTAATCTAATCTTTTTGAATTTGATTTTAATTTGTCTTGAATACGAAAAAATTCACAACTAATTTTGTGAATTTTTTTGTATTTATAATTTCTTGTCAATACATTTGCATTCGCAGATTTTGATGTGAATTTTTTTAATTCACATCAAAGTCTCGCGATGAGCGCGATCTGCCATTTAAATCTTTGGACAAATTTTTTTTTATTGATAGTTTAATGCACCAAAACTTTATAAATGTTATTTATTTTTATAATAAACTTAACATGTCATAATTCCATTTTTGACATTTTATTTCAGCCTGTATTCACCCGTGATCCTTCCCAGATTCCTCAATGATTCCATGGGGAATCTATTTAGAGTCATTAAAGGATCCGATTCTGGATCCCTAATGGAATCCAGTTTACAGATCTTACATTTAGTCTTCGAATCTGATCCGATATCGGACTAGACCCCAACTGGGAGCCCGGGATACAAGTCAGAATCCAGCTGTATCCCTGCCAAAATTTCGGCACGGGAAGGTAAACTTAGTAAAAAACTTAGTTAAGTTCACTCAGTAAAGTAAAGAACTTAGCAAAGAAAGAATGAGGCTGGGCCAGTTGCAGTTTTTTTACCAAAAATTCAATGCGAGTGTTTTTTTCGAAAGTTTTTTACGAAAAGCTCAGTGCCCAGGGCTGTTGAACTAGTATTGACCCAATGGGCTGGGACTTTCGTAAAAGTGTTTTTCCGCGTTATTTTCTTGCTAATGATAAATGCGAGAAAATAGTATTTTTATACGAAAGCACTCTTGAAGTCTTCCCGCACGATGTCACAAGACAAGCGAGCAATTTGCACGTCGGCAAAATAATGCATTATCATCGTACTAATTTTTCCTATTGTCCCGAACGAAGGAGCAAAAGAGACGAAAAGAAGAGGCAGAGAGAATGAGAGACGAGTAAAGATTAATTACCGCGAGCGACACCGGGGGACTAATTTTGACATCGTTACGAACATCTTTGTCGTAAAGTGCCGTACATGCATGAGCTTTTATGTGTATTCGACCATCTAAGAGCAGATGTCTGACGAACGGCCGAGGGAGACGGCGAGCAAATTAGCCTGTGCTTGTTTTCGTGCAAAAGCACCCGACAACATCGACACGGGACATACCGTGTCAATTTGATCAGCCCTACGATCTTTTTATTCTTGCTGTTTTTCCTTTGAAGCGTTTTTCGATGTTATCCGATAAAATGAGATATTGAAAAGTGTGATAGCGAAAAAAAACGAATATTTTTCCCACTTTAGTGTGTCATGATCGGACTGTAAAAGTGGGAATATATAGATAAGCCACGAAATCGCTGATCCTTGCTAAAAATCGTCGCCCATATGTAATACGCAATAGAAAGCCCATGTTCGAATCGTAGTATTGGCGATCAATCGCGTAAACCGACGGAAAAAAAAAATTTCGCAAAGAACGTTTATTTAACTCTACGTTGACACACTGGGTCATTTTGATCCAGACGAATTTGAAATAAAAGGCTCACTTGCCCAAAAGTGAAGATCTTTAATAATTTTTTACAGCAATTTACTTTTATACTTTCTGAATTTCAATTATGGCAGACATATTAAGAAATGGTGTACGTGTATCTCTGATTTTTGAAAATAAAAGCCGACTGAAGGTTAACGGCAGGTGGCTGAAGTACAATCCGGGTCAAATTGACCCAGTGTGTCAAAATTGTGGCCAAATGTAAGTGTGACAACGAAGGGTTAAAGGATTAGGCTACTGTGAAAATGAAGAACTTTAAATGCGTGCTTCTCAAAACTATGTTTTTTAAAACAGTGTACACGATTTCTCGACATCTAACGAACGGGGATTGACTTGAAGTTTAGTACACTTATTCAGTGTAATAGTAGTTTAGTCTTGACCGACGCTTTTTTTTTCAACCTTTTTTTTCGTGTGTTATTAACAATAATGATGTCATTTTGCCTCGAAAAATCGTAACAAAATTAAAAAATGTTTTTTTTTTTTTTTAATTGAAACACGATAACAAAAAAGCGAGCCATTATTATCTAATTTGAGAAAAAAAAATCGTTTTTTGTTTCCTTCAGATCAACCGTATGGCCAAAATCAAGTACACCGTTGAGCCCCTCGCGTTTAAAAGTCCTTCGCGAGATTGTTTATACAACATCTTTAAATATAAATATCATTAAATGAAATTCGACACACAACTTTATTAATGTACATAGAAATAAATATCCAAACGATTTGCCAATAATTCCTTCAAAATTATTTTCTTTTAATAATCTTTATTTTCGGGTCGTCACAATAGTCTAACCCCATTAATGGAAGATATACACCTAGATGGTGGAGGTCGAGGATTTAGAAGCTATGAAAATTCCGTCGACCGTAGAAGACCTACACTATGGGCCTGGTATCGATCATTCCATGTAAGTTGACAAATTTCATGATTTATTCATTCCCAAATTTTCAAACGCGTTTTTCTCAAAACCACGTTTTTCAAATCGGTAGCCAAAATTTCTCGAAAACCAATGAACCGATTGCCTTGAGGTTTTTTGAGTTTATTCCATACATCATTATCTAGTACTCGTCATAGGATTTTTTTTCCCGTTACTTAGTTTTTGTTTTATAGGCAAAATAATAACTAATTTTTGGCCCAAAAATCTCTATTTATGTTCAAACGTCCGCCATTTTGTCATAAATCGATATCTTCAAAATCGGCTATGAAAAATACTAAATTATAGTATCCAATTTAATAATCTTTTAGTTTTTTTTTTTCAGATGATTTTTGAAGAAACGCCAGTGTTTCCGTATACGCAGATTTTTTTTACGACGCTCCAAGGATCACACAATATCCTTGTATATTTTTGATATTTTTAAATAAAGAAAATCAAACATATTTTTGAATGTATATACTTTTAGATAATTAAGACCCCAATCCGAATTTCAAATAGTTTTCCTTGAAAAAATTCACAAAAATGACCTTTTTTCCGGCTCCTAGGTGAATATCTCCCCTTAAGGCGAAGTGGACAACGTCAC